>JBCFXI010000263.1:0-156316 GCA_038496175.1 Ampulex compressa | reverse complement strand
CATCATACGCATACAAATTTCCTTAAAAATTTCTCCTAATAATCAAATACCGTCCAAACGAAGACAAGCGGATACGAACTCACGAAAAACATCGACATCGCCTTGACCTCGGATCCTCGAACACCCCAACATCCAAACCACTCTTAATAATCACATTTAAAAAATTACAGACTTCGATGCCATAAACAATTCATCATACGCATACAAATTTCCTTAAAAATTTCTCCTAATAATCAAATACCGTCCAAACGAAGACAAGCGGATACGAACTCACGAAAAACATCGACATCGCCTTGACCTCGGATCCTCTAACACACCTCGGCGTGGCTCGTTTCGCGGCGCCGACGAAAGGATGGAAATTTGCCGTGGGACCGAGAAATCGTTTTCACGTCTATTCGGATAACGGCCGCGTATCCGATTGATCGGCGGCCAATAAATCCCGCGATTTCTTTCGCACACGGCCAGCCAGGCCGGGTGACTGACTGAAAAACCGGAATATTTCGCACGCATAACCGGGATGGTATGGTCGGCCTTATCGATTGCCCGCTAGCCTGTTGGCTACGTACCTGTGCACGAAACCGCCGCCGCGGTATATAGCCGGGTATACCTGCCTACGCGCGTAGATACGAAGGTACAGGGCGATTCGAAAATAGCCTTGGAAAATTTATCAACGCTACCACTATTTAACTTGCACCTCTGAGACGGAAAGGAAAATAAGGTCGAGATACAGCTGCTTTTTCTGCGATAATGAAGCTCGCACGCTGCCGTGCTTGCTGAATCCACACGAGCCTGGAGCGATTGCAGGACGAAGCGATAATGGCGCAGGGGGATTGTGTTACGCGCAAAATGTTGTTTAAAGAAATGTTCCGTGGATATATTCCAGCGATCCACTTGGAGTTTTTAAATACGCGGGCTTGTTACGAGTGTAAATGGTAAGTATGGGCTTGCCAGGGGGACGTATATGTATGTTTTATTTATTATACCGTTTATAAAAATTCCTAAGTGACTCGTTGATGGGATGAAAGAGAATCTATACCATGAAGATCGGCTTGCCCTCGTCTTTCTCTTGAGAAACCTGGTTGGGTCCTTGGAAGATGCGGCGCGTGTAATAATGTAAGGCTGAGGAATTTTAGCGTATGGTGGATTAAAACTTCCAGACTTGACGGAAGTTACAGGAAGTTCTGCAAGAGTGCCGGGAAGGTGATGTTCCGAGTTAAAGCGACTGCATTCCGCTGAGGAGTTCTCTATTCTCTTTTGGTTCCACTAAAATCCATCGGCCCTCTAATGCCCAAATTATTGATGCTCGCGCAACAATTTTCCTCGTATAATTGAAGACCGTTCATAATAAATCTCTATTCAAACGTTGGTTATCAGTGTAACTTGGTACACTTGCTTATTATCCCCGCCTTAAAACATACCTGAGCAGTTATATTAAAAAAAAGTTAATGCATTAAGCATTACACTTGATTAATCCTTTCCAGTCCAATAATGCCATTTTGCATCATCCGTGTAATCTTCCACTAATCAAGTACCTCTCAATTATTTCTCTTTCAAACTCAACTTTCTTATTGAAAAATAATTATTCAGGATGCAAATAATCGTGATCCACCTTGAGGCGGAGTTTTTTTCAGAATCAGAGGGTTAAAATCCTCCTGTTTGCTTCGAGATACGGAATGCACCTGTAAACGCCCCACGACGGTTTTAGAATCAACCTGTACACTCGTGTCCGTGTGCTCGTCCCTAGAGCCGTATACAGGAGTGCTCGGTGCACGCCACGGTCTAGCGCCGAGAAATGTTTATCGCGCTATGACACCGCAAGCACATAGCTGGCGTTTCTCGTGTGTCTGCGAGGACCAGGACTTCGTTCTGAGACCACGACGACACGATAGACGGCTGGGACACGGGGTTCAGTCGAAAAGCACCGCGATTCGGAACAGCACTTCCGCGGGGAAGGACGAAGGAACTGCCAGTGGCATCGAATTTTTCAATTTTCCTGCTAATCCGCGAGATTTATCATCGACATTATCCTAAGTACACTCGCCGACTCGAAACGATGGGGCGGAAGATTTATGACTCGAGCGGTCGATCCTGAAGATTAAACGAACACACGGAACCAGTATTAGTACTACCGTGAGGCCACGGTGGCATGTTGGATGAAAGCCTGGAATTTCGCTCGAAAGAGCTAGAATGAGATACCGATTATCGCCACTGGATTTTTGCAACGATATACAAGGTACACCGGGAGTATCCGAAGGAAACGTTCGGATGAAGTATGTCCCTTTCACTGGACGTACCACTGTATCGATTCTACTTTCGTATGGGATGTTTCTATAATCGCGAACCGCCTCTGGATCTCGCGCGCATGCGCGCTGTGTCAAACGCAGAACCTTGGCAAAGTCGAGCAGAAAGAGCGGGCATTGGGCATCGCGTGGTCGTTATCTCCTGCATTTAACCTGAACGGTGTCCTTGGAATTCTTATCAGCGTATAAATAAATTATCGACGCGTGCCCGGTGCTTGCAAACAAGTTAATGCCGGGAAGAAAAGAAGCGAGTCGCGACCGGAGGTCGGGTCCAATTATTCGTGGCACGGATTTCAACTCAGGTACGCTCGGTTCCTCCAGAAAAGTCCCGAGGATCTCGAGCAAGCCTCTCGTAGATGCGTCCGACGAAAGTGGGTAGTGGGAGGTAGGGAGGCCAAGGAGGAGGACGAGGAAGGGCCAGCTCCTCCCGATGGTGGTTTAGCCCTCTCCAAATGGAAGAGTCCCGAGTCCAGCACGCGGCTACCCCAGAAGGTCAACGCACCTCAGCCAAGGACACATTCTAGACCCACACAGGGCCCTTCCTTGTGTGAACCTGCGCGAGGAAAGGCGCACATGGGCTCACATAAGCAGGCGCAGGTTGCACTCGTCGGTATCTATGCGGCGCGCACGTGCACGCCTATGCAACGCGTGCACCCATACGCGGAAACCTCGGCTGGGTATATTTGGTGGCCAAAGCGGGCACCACGTGGCGCACAGTTTTCTTTTTTGCCCACCTTCCAGCCCGACCTCCCCGTTCCTCGAGACGCGACCCAGGTTCGGCCCTGGCCGGCTCGAAATTCCGCCTCGCGTGCGCAAATGTACGCAGCCTAGGCGCTACTACTGCTAACCCATTAACCGCCAAATTTATGTTGACAACAATGCATAGCTCGAGGCTACCAGCAGAACGGAATTAATGGTTTTACAAGGGATTTCCTGATTTGTATCGAGGCTGGAATGCGCGGTTGTGATATGGAGAGCACGTTCGACTTGGGATGCAGTTGGGATTAATTTATTATCGAGTGACTTAGGCACGTGCGATCGAGTCGTTAATAATGGAAGTGGAGTAGGATAGGGAGAATTCGTAGAATCGTTATGGGAGATCAGAAACCCGGTGTTTTGGCTCTCGATGATCGATATGTATTTATTTGAATTTAATTTGGCTCGCTCATTTTAATTGTAGATTTATTTATTTCAACGAAATCGACCACTCGTGCCTTTGGAGGGAATAAAGAAACGTGACATATAAGGAAGAGATCCTCCGAACGCGCGACGAGTGGCCTTTTGATTTACAACAATCCACGAATCCGGAAAGAAACGATACCCGGAGCAAGGTACACAAACGAAACTTTGCTTTGAAGTCACCGTCGGCTGTGGACTTTAACAAGCCTCGCCCTTAAACCTTCCGCTCTCCTTATCGCACTAGCGCGATGCTTCAGATCTCCACGAGGTCTCCCTCGCGAAGAACCGATTACTCGTTCGAACCTTGAACCGGCCAAGCGCCCCGCAGTTTCCCCGAATATCGTGTGCTTTCTCACCTCGAGCATTTCCCCCGGCATTCGCCGGGGGAACTTTTTAACGCGCCGGGCGTACGTATGTACGTACGCGCGGTTACATACACCGGCACGTTCCGGTACGAGAGGAGAATCCGAACAAGCCGTGCTTCTGTCCCGCTGCTGATATGAATAATGTATCGCGCGGCACTCGGCGGGAGCACGGCCGAGCGAGCGAGACGGAGTGAGTAGGAGCGAGAGGGAGGGACGGAGAACCGGGGAGAGTGAGACGAACGGAGACAGAGGCGAACAGAAACAGCGAGAGTCAGAGGGAGATAGACAGAGGGAGCGAGACGAACAGAGACGCTGGCTAACAGAACAGCGAGAGTCAGAGAGAGATAGACAGAGGGAGTGAGACGAATACAGAAGGGGACTAACAGAAAGAGCGAGAGTCAGACGGAGATGGACTGAGGGAGTGAGATAAACAGAGACGCTGGCTAACAGAACAGCGAGAGTCAGAGAGAGATAGACAGAGGGAGTGAGACGAACAGAGACGAAGGCTAACAGAAACAGCGAGAGTGAGACGAAGATAGAAACAGGGAATGAGACGAACAGAGACGGAGACTAACAGAAACAGCGAGAGTCAGACGGAGATATGCAGAGGGAGTGAGACGGACAGAGACGGAGGCTAACTGAAACGAAGGAGCGCGACAGAGATGGAGAGAGGGAGCGAGACGAAGTGAGACAAGTAGACAGAAATGGAGAGGGAAGACAGAGAGGGAGAGAGAGGAGGGTGAAAGGGCGGAGGATTACGAGGCCGACGAAGGGCGGTACGGAGGGGGGGAAGACGAGAGGAAAAGGGGGAACTCTCGAGGGAGACGGTGCGGAGGAAGGAAGAGGAGACGAGGATGCGTTCGTTCCGCCGTGGACAGGATACCGCGGCCGCTCGTCTGCTACCGTGCATGCGAGCGGGAACAGGTTTCTTCTACGTTTCGAATCCTCGCTAAGAATGAACCGAATTTCGTGGCCTCCCTCTAAAGGACTCCGCAGACTCTTCTGAGTCACGAATCCTGCGGTCAATCAATCGGCGGGCAATTGGGTGTATAGCCTCTGTTTAACCCCCTATAAACGACGTTCCCTTCGAATTTCGAGGTTTTAACCATACTTTAATCTTCCTCTCCGCGTAATTTTGTGATATTTACGTGAGGGAAGCAGGCTGGTTTGAAGCGATTCCTCGTTCGATGACTGACGCGCGGTCTTTTGACTTCCAACAAACCGCGAAACTGGAAAGAAATTATAGCTGATTTGGAAAAAAAGTACGTAAAATAAAACGTTGTCACTTTCGGACACTTTGACTTGAGAAGAGTCGAAGACTTGAGAGAGAATCGAAGAATTTCAGGTATTTCAACTCTATTGTTAGGTTTCATTTCGTTTCAGGTATTTCATCTATTGTTCACAACCGGTTTGTTTGACGGTCGATAGTGTATCCAGTGTTGAAGATACGTTCGTCCTACTTCTGGGATTCATTATAGGGTTACAAGACAGCGTGCGCGTATTTTGCTCTTCGCTTTATATATAATAACCAACTTATATATAATATATATACATATATATATAAAATTTTTTATTGTATTTTTAATAATACTTATTTACTATATATTTTTATTTATTTATCATCCTACATGATCCGCAGGGAAATACCTTGGGCTATACTTGGCCCATTCAAGATCGTTATTGCACAGGTCGTTACGGTAGATAAGGGCCGGTCGACAAAAGAACGAGGGGTCGTGCCCACGTGGCGGATTTCGCGTTTATCTGGTAAGAATGCTCTTATCGTGGGTGAATAATCGAGTGTGAGAGAGAAAGCGAAGGGAATGGCACAATGGCATGGCGGTTATTAACCGTGAACCTACGCGAAAACTGCCCGGTCATGCAAAATGTCGCGGGCATCGCTTAATGAAGAAACGCAGCACGTTGCGTACAATTGGTAATCAAGCGCACTGACGAACTCTGACCCGATAGCAAACCGATTACGCGACGCTACAGGAACGCGGAGTAGCCGATTGGAGGCTTCGCGATGGCACCTCAAAATCGAACTTACGCAGAGACGAAGGTGCGCACGCTTATCGGCTTCCTACGATTACTCGAAACGGTATCGGAAGGCGGACCGTTACGATTTCCTGCCCAGCTTGGCCCTGACCTTGCAATTTGCAGTCTTAAATTCCGACTGCAACGAAATTTGCATGAAGCGCATACCTCCATTAATTACATGCACGCAATTACAAAGGAAAATTCCAGCGCCTTGGGAACGAGACACTCGAAGCTCTTGGATCCTCTAACGCTCGAATGGAGTCAAGAATTACAAGACTGCGCGTATTCGAGGATTGTAGTATTTATAGGGAGAAGAGCTGGGTAGGTTCGAGCTTATCAAAAATCGAGGTCGTCCATCTTGCTATTTTGTCAATCCTGCATCTCCGAGCACCTCGGATAATTCTGCAGAAATGCACTGCGTGAAGCGGGCCAGTTTTTTGTAACCTTGGCTTTATGGAGACAGTCGATTTGCCATCCGAGAGACATATGACAGGGTGTACATGTCTTTATTTCAGTATGTATTTATAGCTCGTATAATGATCAACCTGAGTTAAAGCTTCGGGGTACCTGTAGTAGAATCCATTAACGAGGGGTGTCGTGAGCATCCATCGATCTTCCTCAAGGTAAATCCATTCTGGGATGTAAATTCGTTTGGCGCATGTAAATATATCTCCTATTGCGAGTTGCGCTGTTTTTTTTTTACAAAAAGGAAAGAAGGCTAATCTACGTATCGTGAAAGAAAATACAGGCAGGCGTCCACCTTAAAATAATAGGCTTTAAGCGACGATAGCAGCTTTGAGTGGGTTTCACTAAGCGACTTTAGCTGTCGACATGAGAGACTAAATAATATAGACTCCGCGCTGAATTTTTCATTCAGGCTATTCAGAGTTTTTCGAGCAACACGAAAAGTTATAAAGGAATAAATACACCCCGCGCAGCTTGAACTAAAATCAAACATAAGTTCGAAAGTAACGAAAAATCGGTCTGGCGTAGAACGCGTTAAACCACAAGAGCAATATTTTTAAGCGTTCACAGTCCTCTACACTCTCTCAAACGCGAGTTCTCCAAACGTCTACAATCAGTAGTCCAAGAATTAACACTAAACCTACCAGTCACTTTCTGGTACACCGCATATATCGTTAAAAAGAAAAAGGTTTAACAAGAAACATCGATATGTCGATAGAATAATTCACACTTTGCGGTAGAATCATGGAACTGGATTTTTCTAAGAAACTATCATTTTAACCGCTTCCATCGGTTCAGTGTTAATTCGAGGCGACGAGAAAACTCATGCACACCAACAAAACTCCCCCATCCAGCCAAGAAACCGATCCAATGTGCAAGACCAGTATCCAATATTTCCCACGCCTTTCAACTCGACGTGGCTCAATTCCCCGCCTTTGCTCTCACATTTTCGATTTTCATTAACCTCTAAATTCCAACAAACTCGAATGAGCGAGCCGCGCCGCCAAGTGGCCCGAGATCATCGGCCCTCTCGCACGCATCTCTCGTCGTCCTGCCGACTGAAAATCCACTCCATTGCAACCGGACGCGCAAATTATTAAGCGTGGAAAGTGATTGCCCGCCAAGACCGCATACGCGATATTACAAAATCAGCCCGCGCCCTCGAAGTGCGGCCACCGCAGAAGTCGATTTCCCAAAGCGGAAAGCGGACAAACGGAGGACGAACGTGGGTGGTGGCACTCCTGGCACCGCGTCTGCGCCTCCGCCATCCCCGGGGAGCAATTTGTGCGTGGACCTGGCGGCGTGTGAGTGAACGCGCTCGACGCTCATCCTGGCGTGTTCAGCCCCGTAGCCGAGCGGGTTACGTGCCCGTCGAGGGTATCATCGCTGATTTTATCGACGTGGACCTGGGCCGAGCTTGCCCCCCGCGCGCCCCTCGCTCACGGACACGCACGGTTACCGGGCTCGACTCGTCGCCGAGGGTTCCTTAACCCGCGCAGCACGCACACGCTCGCCCCGCTGTCCGTGAGCGCGTGCGTGCGGCCAGGTGACCCCGGCGTGACCCGCGGTGACGTTAACCAAGGTTAAGACGCGCAGGAAGAAGGCTGCTTGCAACGAACGGGACAAGGAGATTCGAGAATCCTGGAGGTACGCCAGGCCTCGATCCGGAGGGTAGAGCCGCGAAGGATGGAGGCTTGGAGGAACTGGGGGACGATGCTCGCGTGGAAGGGCCTGGAGCACGCTTGGTCAGGTGAGATTTACTCGGTCAGGATACTTGCGCGATGCTGGATTTATGAGAACGTCGATGGAGTTTGTATATGAGGTTTTATGGGAGTCAGAGTGTTGGATGGGGACGTGGGGAGGGGAGAGTTGGAGGTTTTAATGCATTGTGCTGGCAAGGTATTTGTGATGCTGAATTTGGATGTGGAGAAAGGGGGGTGTATTTTGTATGGTTCGTTTATCGTGATTCGAGGTGGATAGTGAGGTGGCGATAAGTATTATCGGAAATTGGGAGAATGGTGTTGGAAGAATGGGCAGGTGCGTGTATCGATATCGAATTCGAGCTGTTAATTCCTCGTGGTCGAAGGAATTTTATTTCGTCCCGTGCCAAGGAATTACGGTTTATGGTCGAGTTGTGCGCGAAAGTGCACGCGCGAGGATCGATGGAATTTCTCATAATCAATAATGAAAGTGATAACCCAGAAATTATCTGCTTTACATTCCACGATCACCTCGAACCATAAATAAAAAATAATTCTATTAAATACACAACTTCGCTCCCGTCTGTTTCATCCAAAATTCCAGACTCTATTCTAAGAAAAACTATTTACACACATACGATCCAAAGTATTATCCATCATTAACCACTGCGAAAGCAAAGTTGTGCATTTAAAACACCAAACCCCACTCCTACGAAAAATCATTAAAAAAATCCCCACCATTTCCTCGCCTTATCTCTACGATCAGCATCTCTATTCACTCCCCACCTCTGCCCATTCCCTTTCCAAAGACACCCGAGGTATATCCAGATATGTCCAGATAGCTGTCCGTGCAGCGTTAAACCCGGCTGTCGAAGCTTCCTGCGACCATTTCGGATACACCCTGTACAGCCGCGGACTCCGGGAATCTATCGTGGAAAGCACATGCCCGCAGACAGGGTGCTTTAGCCGGCGCGAGCGCGAGAGGGACAGATAGACGAGTAGTCAGGTCCATCCTGGGTTCGAAGCCCGGCGTGGACTCGGCGGTGGAGCTGTCTCCGTCTCGTTTCCTCCCGCGGCTCGTTCGATCGGCCTCCTCGTCCGCTTCTTCGTCGTTCCTCTGCCGGGGTAATTGCACCCTACCAAGGCCGACAGCTGATGCAGCCACCACCAACACCAGCGTCGCACAGCTGTAAGAGTCGGCCTGCACTTCCTCGGCTCGCGGTGTGAGTGAGCCGCAACTGTACATGCCGGGCCTGTATGGGAATCTCGGCGTATCGTCCCGGGTTTCTACCTCAGGTAGAAGGCATATCTGCCTGGAAGGAGGAGGGAAATAGGACTCCGCTCGCTCGCGAGCCGGTAAACACATCGGCGCCATCTTTAAACGGCCCGTGAGCCTCCACGGTTTTAAGCTCCGTTTCTCGAAAACCAGAGGGCCTCTTCCGGATGGCGGTGAGGTTAGAATCGCTGGCTCTTCTCGAGCCTGAATGGTGTGGAGAGGTTGAACTCGGATGGAAATCATTGTATACCTGGTTGTGGAATTCTTGGAGAGATTCGAGAAAGCTTGAGAGCTCTTTGGATGCGGGGAACTCAAAGGGAGTTGAAAGGTTTTTTTTTCCTGCTTGTTTAACGCTATTCCTACCACGAACGGTCAAATGAGCGGTCAGTGATTTCTTTGAAAAATCGTAGAACTTTGAAGCGCGGCAACTTCTGGATTTTTCGTGATTTTCTCACAGCGTACGGATCGATAAATTAATCTATCGACATTTTTCCTTCGTCCTCTTTTTCTTTAGGGATATATTTAGTACACTTAAATCTGTCTGGAAAATGGCTGATAGGAATAGTGTTAATAAGCTTGAATAAGCTCAAAGAAGTAAAAGGAACTTGAGTTTCGATTTTAATTTGGCCGAGAGGATTTTAACCTCATGGAGATTGGATGGGGGAACTATTACGAGGAAAATCTACGGCTAAATGCTGGTACTCATTATCAGATGTCATTAGAAACTATCGAGAAAGTGAGGTTAGGAGTACGAAATTTCCTCAGAATACACTTCAGAATTCTTTAAAAGATCCAAGGGACTTTGGAGCACTTTGGTACCTTTTATAAGATCCAAGGCGACTTCTCGAGAGCCGTAGAATTCTTCGAAAGACGCTCGACAACCTGGCGCATTCGCGCACCTTTTCGAAGGTACCGGCAAACCTGGAGCACTTGTCAATTTTTCCAGAAACTCGGCGCCATTCGTCCAGCGGCGGTTGAGTCCTTTGCCGAGGAAAACGATCGTTAAACGCATCGTTCCAGTGTCATTTCGATAAGCGGCCTGTATAAACGTAAATCCCCCGTGATGCTCGGTCCATCCTAAGCGCGATAGCGACCGAGGAGATTATCCCAAGCGGACTGACGGATATTATCGGCCGTCCAATGGTAATGTTGTCGACGACGCTGCTCGAGGTATCGCGCTGACATTTGCGAGCCGCACGGCACTTGTGGTGTCGCCAGTTCCGATATTCAAATGGCCGGTTAAGTGGCCGAGTTTATCGCGGCCGCGATTCTTTTTCGGTCAGAGCCGGGACCGTGTTGGAGGAAAGCGAAGGAAGATCGTGGCTGCGCTTTATGAGCTGCGTGGCGCGTCATAATCGCTCGAACGCACCAAGCGGAAGGCCGATGCTGTCTTAAGTAGGGTAAACGACCCTCGCAACGAATGTCGATGATTAGAGAAACGAGCGTCGCGCTAAATCGATGATTGCGCAACTACGCGTCTTTCGATTCGATGAATTACACTGTGACCTGGGCGCCAGGAGGTTCGTTCTCTAATTCTGTGGCGTGTTGAGGTTTTACCGAATACTTTTATCTCTTAGTTTACGTGGAAAATGTGGACACTTAAGACCTACGTTGGCAATGGAGATTTTCGCGGTTGTTTGAGCAATTTGCAGCTTTGATACCGAGTACTGTATACGCATGATTTAATTTTGAGAGAGGAGGAATCAATGGTTGTGGGATATTTTGAGCAGAATATAGAAAAATTAATAAGAGAGATTAAGAGTCGGATTGAATACTTAGATTTCTATATAAGTATTAATATAGGAAACGTATAATACACGAGGAAAAATGTATAGCAGGTAATAAAAGAAGAAGTAAAATATTCACAAGAACGTAAGTTAAGCAGGATTAATACGATTATCGCTCAAAGGGTAGTTGGGTACTCGCCATTGAATTTTTCCGACCATTTCCTCCACCATTCAAAGTAACCCTCGATATAATCTACGATATACTCTAACACTAAGCCCCGCGCGTATTACATGGTAATGAGACGGTTCTACGATTGCTTATCCTTCGATTTCTTCTCCTCATCCAAGATCGCAAGGAAACGCGCGACAAGCCCCAATCACGATATCAAAAACCGAGAGTGCAAATTACGTGGTATTAACGTGATTCTACCACTGTTCGTCCTTCCCCATCCAGAATAGACGTACCAGGAAACGCGCAGGCCCGTCCTGGCTACAATTTCCAACGCTGAAAAAGAGCGTAAATTACGCTTATCGCGATACGACCAATCCTGCGTATGCACGTACGCATAATAATTGTGCTCCAGAGCTCGCACCACGCCAGAGAATTCATTAAACGCGCGTCAGCTGTGCAGTCCTCCCTTTTCCTCCCCTTTTCATTTTCCAAAAATCCCCCTCGCACGTCGCGCCACTACACCGCCTTGGTAAAACTAGTGATCTCACGTGCAACAAAGGTGCCGACCCGAGCTATCCGCGGTTCAGGAGGCACTTTTCCGGTTTCTCTCTCATTCTCCCTCTCCCTCCCTCTTCATACTTATATATTTCCCTCTCTCTCTCTTTCTCTTTCTCTGGCTCCCTCTCTCGCCGCGTCCTTCGTCGCGTCGCCTTACGAGAACAAGCGGCGTAATATTCCGTGGCAGGACAGGAAATAAGCGCTCTCTCGGCACTCCATTCGGTACACGAAGCGGCGGTGAGCGGCGCGTCCTGTTATTGGTAGTGCCTCAGGCCTCGCAGATGCTCGGGACGACCCTGGAAACAGCTGTCCGTCGGGCCGCTAAAGGACTCTTTCGGACAAATATCGCCTCCTTCCTCTTTATGCCGAGAAATATCGATCGCTCGGCCGACCGGTGCCTGGATTAACGAACGACTAACGGAACGCCCGCCTGGCTGCCTGCCGACGATGGGCGTCGAGCAAAAAGAATTACGCGCCGAGCATCGACCGATCGTTACTCAGGCGAGACGATGGATCGGGCCCCGTGAAATATCGGCCCGGCGCAAACATCGAAAAACCTATTTCGTTGCTCCGATGGGCCGCGATATTACCTGCGAAGGATGTACGGCATTGCGCCGTGGCCAGCGTTTATGCGCGATGCCCCGCGCCATGTGGGAGAATATAAAAGAGTTCTGAGGGTGGCGAGTATTTTTTTTCTTTTTTCTTTAGATAAGCTAATCTCGTCGATGGTGTTACGGAAGAAGTGTGTGTTTTTGTTTAGTGATTTTTATTTATGTTGTTTGTATAAATATGATTTATTGTTAGGTGTAGAACTTCTTTTTCTTTGAATCATAAGCGTGTAGCCAGTTTTTTTGCGACAAAGGCCTAATTTCGGGAAAACCTGGCGGAAGCGAGGTTGTGTATCTAATGTTAGTTGAATTCAGTTTATTTGTATATGGTTCTTTTTCGTTAGGTTTTTTAGGTTATATATAAGTTGTCGTATTTTATTGAAAACTTGTGCTTTTATGCCCTTTGGATAACAGTGCTTCAAGCCCACGGAAAGAAACCTCTACGATATATTTTTCTCTTCGAATTTAATCGTGGTTCAAATGCCGCTCGGGCAGCTATAACATCAACAATGGTTTCAGCGGCGACAAATAAAATTTCGATCAAACAGCAACAAAATTCCCTCGAAAACAACAAATATGTTTGATTGTAATTCATATTGGTTATAAAATAAACGTTTTAAAGACTTTCAAAGAACGTTCCACGTATAGCACATACGCTATGACGCATAAAAAACGTGTAAAACTGGCACGAACTTATTCCTCGATCAACTATACAGATACATGATATAATGTTGTGGAAAATACTGTTTGCAGGATGTTGTAATTAAAGGGTATTACATTATTTAACGTAATGGGAGATCTAGTGTACGCTCTGGCGACGTCATGCGCGGTATCGGATATCTATCTCATTGTTATACACAATCATGAGAATATGAGTTACACGAGAATGCTGGAAGGGGCATTCGCGTTGCACTCTGTTGTATCAAAATACGCGGGAATACATAATCTGAAATCGAATTACCACAAAGGTATGAGAGATACACGATCCTTTCGTATTTTACGCTATCCACTGATCGACCATCGATTTTCTCGATGGATCACATATGCCCTTTAAACCGACTTTCCAATATTTTTCGTACAAACTTTCGACTTTTAACGTATATCGATAAAATGCGTTAAAAGAGAGCATTGAGGAAAATTCTAGGATCGCTTATTGCCCAGATTTTCATAAGCACATCATATGGCTAATTGACGATATTTACGATGATTTTCAATCGCTACAAATTCGCTTGGTTTTTATGGGGAAACAAAAAAAAAAGGGGGAAAAAAATCTGTTGATGACGAGATTTCATTCGCGGTAATGGGTATCGATGGTCCAGACGAGAGAACGAGGCCGGAATCAGCGGAGGGAATCGAAAAATAACAACCGGCGTATAGCGGAATATCGCGAAATATCGCTTAAAAAAGAGAGAGAAAGGGAGACAGTCAATTTGATGTCTGTTACCCAGCTCGATTAAAAACAGACCACGCGCCGGAGAGTCATTGTCACTTTTTTGCGTCTCACCCACAAAACCGACGTTTATGGATTTTGGAATATTTCGCGGTGCCTTGGCCGTCTGCCGGGTTTTAAGCGGACGAAACCGTATCCGTTGATTTCGACGATGAAAGCTCGGTCCAGCTGAAAATCCAAGCGGTCAATCCCGTGAGAATCCATAAAAAATCACGTGCTTTAAAACACTGGAATTATCAAGGCTTGCGGGAGGGCGAAAGGGCATTTTAATACGTCGAACACTCGTTCGAGACTCGTTCCTCCCTGTATTTCTCTAAACCTTAATTTATTTGGACTTAATTCCAACGTTGCGACGCAAGTAGTTCTGATTAAATAATAGGTAGATCGCGGTTAATTTAAGACCGGCGTTGACAACCTCGAATCATTCCGCGTGATTATTTGGCATACGCGCATACCAAGGGACAAATGGAGATCACGATATGGATCGACCGGTCGGCCAGTGATAAAAATAAGGTCTCGTTAAAAGTTTCGCGCTTACCCACGGAAATAACCGTGCAACGAAGTCGAGAACAATGTTTGCTCCCCGCCAGGCGTATTTTTCCATCGATTATTTGCATCCCGCCGCAAAGTACACGGAACCTTCCGCGCGGTGTTTGCAAAATATCAACAAGGGGAGCGTAAAATCGGGAGGTCGCTGAAACGCAGCTCGCGTTCGCTTCAATTTTCCGGCCTGTCGTAGAATCTCGATTTTCAAAAGGGCCCTTCCGAAAGGTGTTTCAAAAACGTCCAGCCTCCTTCGTGCTCCTCCGAGTCGGCCAATGGAGGATCGCGTTTCCTCCATGGCCGACGTGGAAGCCGCGCGAGGGACAAAAGTCCGGGTCACGTTTTTCGATCCGTGAAATACCTCGCGGTCAATGCTGCAGGCATTCCTCAAATCTCTCGGTGGCCCTGCCTTCCATTCAGCCGGCCATTGTGAGGCGGCCTGACGATTCCTAACGTTCCCTGCCACCCTCGTTCTACCCCTCCTTTCTCATTTTCCATCCGCCCCGCATCGCCCCTCCTCATTCCCGGCCCACCTTCCAAATATGTGGGTGGATGAGCGCGGCTCGAAATCCAACCGTGCCCAATACCCATCCTCGAGTTTTCCATTCCGCCATGCCTCGAAACGCGGAGCGAGGCGGGTTTGTACGGGCCCAAAAAAAAAAGAGAGAAAATCGAGGGCTCCTGGGCTCTGTCAACGTGATTTCCCGTCATCGAGGCGCCCCTCGTCCTCCTCTAGTTGCGCCATGATCGAATTTCCGGGGAATTATGCTGCATGATCAGGAGATCGTCACGAGGAAAATGAAATTATCAGGCTGGGGTGGTGTAATGATGCTGTACTTCTTAGGGCAGTCGATCGATTCCTGGATGAGTCATGGTCTGGAGGTATGGATATTCGAAAAGGAGTAATACGGTTATGTGTAAATAACTGGTTTCGAGCTGACTGGTATGTAGTAATGATATTGTAAGCAATGCTCGAGTAATGACGATGTTCTTTTTCTCGAGAAGAGAATCTATGGATTATTGTTTCGAGTAGGTATTTTGTAGTCCCAACGTCTTTTGCTCGATAGTTTCAAATGACGTTTGATAATGAGTGGCGATGGCTAGCATTTCTTTATATACTTTCTTTGTAGTCTGATCTCCTGGACTTGATGTTATTTTTCGAACTTTAGGGAGTCGTGAGATAGGGAAGTTTGAGGAAAACTGGTGCAGTGTATCGAGACATTCCACGTCTGATCGATTATTAATCGTGGATAATTTTCTAAGCAATATGCCACAACTGCGATGGCATGAAATCCATTTCCAAATATCTAACGAATCTGCGTTTGTCGATCAGAGGTCGAGGCGGACGTGGAATCGATGGCGCGATAACGTCACGTCGACAAAACTGGGAATCTATAACCCAAGGTTTAAGCCGGATTCCGAACGGTGGAGACCGGTGTACAAATATCACGTGGAAAGATTCAAAGGTGACGGTTGGGAAATCGAGGATAGTAAAGGAGGAAGCCGGTGATCGGCACGATTGAAACGACTGACAAATATTGCATAAGGAGCCATTATGCCTCCTCGCTTAAGCAGATTTACGATGTAAATAAGGACTCGCGGCCGGATCACGTCGACTTGAGTCGATCTGATCGCGACACGATTTTCCTCCATCGCGAAATTTTATTGAAATATGCAACATGTATCCATAAAGCTAATTCGATTGGCAATCGCTCTATCGATATTGCGGACAAACACGACAATCTGTTCCTTATTATCCCGCTCCAACTCGTTCTTCTCACAGCAGCTCGATAATTAAAACGCGTACTCTCGTATCAACTTATTAAATCAAAGCTTATGTATGTAATTAAATAAATCAAGGATTATTCACGAATGACGCAATGTTCAACCTGTGATTTCTTTTACCAGCCACCACAGATTCAACGAATCTTTAATAAATATAGTTTAACGGAAGTGTAGCTCGCATATATACGAATCTGGGATGACCAGCTCGACCTATCGGCACCGAGTTCTTCGCCGTGAGACGTCCATTCGATGCAGCAGATGGAACAGGGGATGGCGACGGAAAAGCTAAAGTAAAGAGGTCGATGGAGGTAGGACGGGTGAGCATCAGGGAAAGAGGGTGATAGCGAGAGAGAGAGAGAGGGAAAAGGGGAGTATCCGAGGGAAATAGAATTTTAGAGGGAGAGCCAGAGTTAAAGCGAGATAGAGAGGTACCAGGGGGAAACGGAATTTTTAAGGAAGAGAAACGGGAGCATAAGAGCAAGAAACTTGGGGTAAAAAAGCATCTGGTGGAAAGAGAATTTTAGATACAAACAAGGGAGATAGTGGATAAAAGGAAACATTTTATAAAGAGGCAGGAAGTTATGAAGGAAATAAGAGTGCCAAAAGGAGAAAGACTTCCTTCCACTCGTAACGTCTAATACATATATAACACTCAATATCGTATTCCCCGCGCATCCATAATGGCAACAGCTCGAGCTTCGTAGAATTTAACACGTTTTTACAGCAGCTAACGGTTTGTAGTCGACGATGACGGTGACGGTTAAGGCATTAAAACCATTCCACGATATGTAACTCTTGCTTAACATATTTCTATCCATCATCGGTATTCGTGCACCCACGTATCTCATATGTACAAATCCGCAGGATCGGACGTTCTGGATCAGAGCCTACCTCGGCGTCCCTCCGCCCGTATGTTCAACTGCAGGAGTCACAGAGGCTCGTCTCGCGGGTTCAACGGTACGCCTGATGCGCGCGCATCCAGCGGAAGGAAGAGGGACAAGGAGGGGAGGCCGAGTGAAACAGAGAGGAGAGAGTAAGGGAGAGAGAGGAAGAAAGCTGCGTGCGAAACGTACGTGAACTACCGAGAGAGGTGAGTGCGAGAGAGATAGAGAGAGAGAGAAACAGAGTAAGGAAGAAAGACGAAGAAAGGTGTATACGAAACGTAGGTGAACGGCTAAGAGAGTGAGTGAGTGAGTGAGTAAGAGTGAGAGAGAGAGAGAGAGGGGCAGTAATACTCGAGGATAAGACGGCAGGCACGCGACCTACATTCCGGCGGCAGGTGAGCCTCGCTTTAAAAAAGAAAGGGACGGAGGAGAGGGAGGGGGCGGAGGGGCGGCAGGTTGCGAGATCGTACATCGGTGAATTTAATGCGTGCGCGATATCTCGTAAGCCGGCCCGGGTTGGCCCAGGTAAGTGCGCCCGATTGAAATTCGAAGGCTCCGTTCCGGGAAACCTTCTCCGCGAATTCCAGGACGCGCGGAGTTCCTCGACCGATCGAGCGTCGAATTGCATGGCGGGGAGGGGGGGAAAGAATTTCTACGTATCGCGGGATTCGCGTACGACGGGACACCGATAACTGGATCGTGAAGTGGCTTTGTTACGTATTGAATTACCAGCCTTTTCTCCGGTAGGTACATCGAATTACCATCGATTTTACTTGCGTAACCTTATGGATAAGAGATTTGTTCACGCAGTGGAAAACATAGGAATTTTCGAGAGTCAATTCCTCAGTGCTGTGGAAGAAGAGTGCTGAATGCCAAATTGTCTATCTTTAATATGGCAATTAACAAAAGATTTCTCTCGATTTTGAAGAATCTTTAATAAAAACAAATAATTTGTGAAGAGCGAATGTAGTGTAGCCTTTACAGAAATTCCAATGCGTTACTCATTTATCGTATTATCGAAATTAATTGATTATATTCGACCTCCGATGGGAACACATTCTTGACAGCCTTCACATCATGCATATTTCGCTTGTTCAAATAAAACGATGAAAATGCACAGCTCCGTTGGAAATTTGCAATCGGAATGACGAGTTAACGATCACACTTTGACACCTTGCTGAATTTCTTTTCGATGAATTCTCCAGCAGTGCGTTCATCTGTTCGGAAAACTCTTGCTCCACTTTGCGACTAATCTGATTCTAGAACGGCGAATAATCCCTGCGAAATGATTTCCGAGAATTCATACGTGTCCGGATAAACCTGTCATTTCCGCAGATATGAATCACCGCTGAACTTCATGCCCGACGATCCTCGATGGGTATCGATATCGCCGCGATAAACGTCACACGGCATATATTTGTATGCTTTCGCAGGCCGATTAGATTAAAGGAATCTCTAGCTGGGCGGAAGTGCTCCGTCCTCAGCCGGAAGTCAGAGATTCCTGGCGAGCTCTGTGGAACGAAATTTGGAAGGTACAAGTCCCAACTTCCCTCTTGAAATTATATCTAACCACATTTGTATCTGTTGTTCCCGACATTAACATAGGAATACACTATAAAATCGATGGTGCTCTGTGAAAATATCATATCAAACCGATAAAACTTTCTTTTATCACAGAATATTACTTTTACTAACGTCAAATTCATCGAAGTAATGAAAAGTCAGTAAGACACAATAACACATATTCGCGGTCTTCCAAAGCAGCCTACGCATACGCTCTTTCACTCTCATTGCACGAGTAAGCGTGTCCACTTGCTGCGTGGCTCGAATAATTGAACTATCAATAAAGTAATAATAATTCAAAACCGAAATTAGCAATAATCGATTTATCCAAATTAAGATAATAAATCATTCGCATAAAAGACAAAGGCCTCTGAAAAAAAACCGAACACTGCACTACCTGCTAACTAGCGCGTGGCTCATCAAAAATTCAAATCAGCATTAAGAAGCACTTCAAAATTAATCCCACGAATCATTTATACGAGAGACAAAAGACTTAAAAAAAAAAAAAAAAAAGAAAATTCCAACATCGAACCCAACCGATAAATGTCACTAAGGACAAAGACCTTACTCCATTACCCAAATAACTCCAATCCGAGTAGCTCGTAACCGCAGAACCTCCGCGATACCTTTGATAGCCCGCCCCCTCGGCTCATATCTCCGACTACTCCAGATTGCGACGTCTTTGTCGTTGTCCCACGAATTGAAGAGGGTCAAGAATCGGATGCTCGAATGCTCCTGGCAGGAGGCCGCTTTAAAGGCCCGGCGATACGGCGACGCGACGGTGACAGAAGCAGGGCCGATTAATCGGCGAAACAGGTTGTTAATTAACTCCCCTTTGACAGCCGCGTCGGTGTCCCTTTCTTTCCTCGGAGACGTAATTGCCCGGCAGGGAGCGGGCAAAACCGGAGCAAGGAGGACGGTCCACCGTGTGTCTCCATTGTTACAGGCCAGCCGTGGGGCCCACCTCTGCCCGATGGCCCCGTACCCGATGCGTAAAAGAAATAGGAAAAGGAGAAAAAGGAAGGGAAAAGCAAAGGGGGGCAATTACGTTTGCTAATTAATCGTTCTCCCCGGCCGATTGCGATCTTAACGGGCGAGCTTCTCCTTCAGGAAGGCGAGGCGAGTTAATGCACGCCATATCCCGCCTGCGAATGAAAAATCCTAATTGCCTTCGCTCGCGTTTATACCGAAAACCTTCTCGTTGCGCGGGAGCGTAATGAAAGGGGGGGGGGGGGGTGCATGGAAATTCCTGGGGAGGATATATCCAGCGATCGAGGATTCGAGGGGCCTGGATTCGCTTTGGAGCCTGCTAACCAGTAGGACACTCTCGCTTGATCCGCGCTTTACTCTTTTATCTTCGAAATACCCGAATAATCATCTCGGCTTCTGAGTACTTTGGGTTATTTGACGCGCTGTAAGCCGTGTACTTACGGCGGTCTTCGCTTTCGCGTATGATCCTCGTGCCTCGATGCGATAGGAATTTTTGCGTGGAATTCGAAGAAGTTGAGTGGTGCGCGCTATCCCTGGTCATCGTGGGTTATAATGTTTTTTTTAAGCCTCCGTGTGTACGCGTATATACGTGTTTTCTAGTCCTGGATATCCTAAGCGAATATCCTAAGCTACTAGCAGCGATGGGGAGGGATGTGGATTTTAGGAAAAATACTCCTACCGGTATTACCACGATCGATACACACCTTGTAACTGGTGTAACACTGCAAAGTACATCTTCGATCCACGAAGGAGATATCGCTTAGTAGCGAATCGTCGGGCTCGCTTTTTTGCAGAAGCCAAGGACTTTATCTTAGGCGGTTTACGCGCTTGGAGGAAAGCCTTTAAGGATTCCATATAATATATTCTTTGCCCTTTAAATGTCGATAGGCCAAAGACGTGCGAACTGCACGATATTGCAATCCGCTGCAACCGCCGGGGCCCCATGGCGGAACAATATCGACGGTAGCCGGCATCATCGCATAGACATTGCTCATTAACCATTGTTCTATCCTCGAGCCGCATATCCAGCTGGAGGAGGAAGGAGAGCCGGGCTACAATTAACGGTGGAGGCTATTTCTACGGTGCACTTAAATCGCATAATGAGTGCATAATGCGCCGGTTAGGAAGGTGTTATTAAGAGCAAGATGCAAATCGACGCCATCGAGCTAAGAGGGGGACGCTCTAATTAAGCCGGTCGAAATCTCCATTCGTATCCGCCACCAGGCCCGGCCTTTTCCATTTTCTTCGATTCACGAAGAGAATCCAGGTGTTTTCTTCGATTCACGAAGAGAATCCAGACAGTCGAAGGTGTTTTGAATCGAACAGCGAGATACTCACTCGGATCTGCGTTTCATGGCTCGTTCGCATCGATGGAGCGTCGAGGGCTTCTCTGGCTTCCACCACGTGCGGCTAACCCTCTATAACCGATGTCTGTTTAGACTTCAAGACTCGGACGACGCTGTGTTATATTTATATGAAATTTCGTGCCCTTGGGGGGAAGATACGAATTGGATGTACAGAAGGAATCGCTTCTAGATTTGACATGATCTATGAAGGGAGTTATGATAGCGTAGTGGATAGAGGAGTCTAGTAAAAGATTCACGTTCGAACCTTGATCATCACCCTTGGAAGATTCTTCATGTGATATATGATATATATATTAAGTTGATAAGAAAGTAATTTTGATTTTGTAGTGTGAAATGAAACTCGTATTTTTCTATAAAGAATAAAGTTCGATCAACGATGTATTTTCCATTTCGTTCGACGACCTTTAGCCATCTTTCAAGCAAATTCATATCACTGGAGCAGTTAAGACTCTAATAGTCAAGAAAGGACCTTAAAGAAATAAAAAAAACAAACTAGTATCCAGGAATGCAAAAATAACGATCGCTAACTCTGGAAAAAAAAACTTAAACAGAACCGAGTCACATTTTTTTAAAATTAATTTCCTGCACCGATCACTAAGCTCTTCTGACCCAGGATATACTGTTCAAACTGGGTTCCAAACCACCAGAGCTACGGTATACATATCACATGGATAAACCTTTAATAAACCTCTCACATAGAACTCCAAGCTCCTATCCACTACACCACTGTAACTCTCGAAGTCCACTCATGATCGTCGTAAAATGTAAAACTTAAACAACATCCATCACTCGCACGTACTTTATTCATACACTCAGTTACATATAATATACCTGATGAGTGCTCGCGCCCGATCCCAAACATCGTAAGAACACAAAACGCCCTTTTCTTTCCCGACAGCCTGGAAACTTGTCACTGCTCGTTACAGAGCACATCACCAAATACTATCAAAGCAAACCTAGTAAACTGTCTAGGAGAACTGTCTCAAGCTCTTGAAGTCAGTTTGCGTTATAGAGGGTCAACCGTAATGTCACGGATTCACAAGCCGCGTAACCACCCTCCGAAATCTCATCTCAACGATTGATTCGCGCCGGCGTTGGGCGAGAGCCGCCTTCGCCCAACGACGGACTCCCAGAAACTGACCCCCACGTGGTGCATAGCTTCGGCTGGAAGGCGCGGCTTTATTTTTATCTATCACCCGAAATACAGTACCCCATGGGCAGGTCACGCGACGAGCCTCGATCCTCGGCTTGCGTCACGATAAAGCCAGTCCCCGTAGGGGCGCGGAAAATAAATAACGGAGCCCTTTGAAGTCGCGCGCACTGCCTGGCCGGCGCACGATAAGTTAATAATGCTCTTTAACCGCGTAACAAAATACACCGACGAGCGTTAATCCGATGCTCTGGGAACGCGTACCTCCATTGGCCGAGGAGACATGGAAAAATGGCATCCTTTGCGGTTAGAACTTTTTCAAGCTTGGATACACCGCGCAATCCACGATGTTTTTAACGTTTTATAAGGATGCACCCTTTGTGTCCTTGCGTATTCTCGGATGGAGAGAGCGGATGACGATTCTTTCGTGTATCGTGTTTAACGGTAGAACTGCCAAACCAGTCAAAATGACAGGTCAGTTGTTTCTTTAAAAAATTGTAGTGCTTTATAATTTTTGATGATCGATTTTTGATGATTGATTTTGATTTATTGAAATTTCCTTTTACTCTCCTCCTTTTTTTTTTTTAAAGATGTATGTGGTGTTCTAAATATGGCCAGAGAGTGACTGGTAGTTCTAGTGTTAATGAGCAGCTTGAAAGATGTATTTATCTGATGTTTTTCTACTTTGCAATACTTGTAAATCATGTTGCCTCGTGTAATTCAGGGGATACTGGTATATTATATACGAATTGGATATTTCTTTTGCGTGGAGTATTTTGCGTGTACTGAATCTTTACAAAATGCCTGCTGGTACGAGGACATTGTATCATAATCGATTAATAGTACACGTTGACTGCTCGTGTATAGTATTATGTACTATGCATACTGTGATATTCACTCCGCAACAAAGTAGGGTGGGAAGTTTTTACTTACGATACACGCCTCAAAATGCGGTCGTAACTTTTATGTCAATATTTTCGCCACGCCGCGCTTTACTCAGCAACATTTCTCGATACGTACCTGCAACAAAAAGGAAATACGGTCCCGCGTTATTGGAAGGCATAGGATAAAATACGCATTAAACAAGTGGAAACTAGTTTAAAGTGACCAATTCGCGGGCAATCATTGGTCGGGGCCGGCTTAATACCTGTCAATGGGTCGATCGTAGGAAGGATAATTAAGATAATAACATCGCAGCCGCGTAACCGGTCACGAAACGACTCCAACCGTCGAGCAAAAAAAAATCCATCCACCGACGGTTAATCGATCGTGAACCAAGGATAGAGAACGAAGTAAAGAGTCAAAGAAACTCTAAAACCTTTTTGCTCGGCTAAACGCTTCACATTAAATCAAACCCGTGTCCAATCGCGGATATCGCACCGAGTAGCATTCTGGAATTGGGCTGAAAAACAGTGCATTACGATTATCCGACCAAATCGCGGTACGCTCCTAGACCTGCAATTAAATAAATCCAATGCTCGAACCCTTTTTACAGGAACGTGTTTTCCCAGTTTCCTTCCTCGCGCAAAAACTGCGTAAGCACACATCGCGGAGTAATATACCGCGCGAGGATTAAAGAGCGCGCGAGTGTGCGGGTATTTAACTTAATTCATCCACGAACGCCATTGCGAATTTACAAATGTTCCGTCCAAATACAATTATCGGGGGCTCCTGCCTTGCCTTGGGAGTTTCAACAGGCTCAATCTTGCGATCTCCACCGTGCGCAAGGAACGCTATCTTGGATCGCGGTAAATTAAGCGATGCTAATTCGATATGCGGAACATCGAGGTACATCGATACAACGGCGATTACAATCGGCGCAATAAATGTCACGAACGAGCCTTCTTCGGCTCTGTCCTTTCCCGGCTCCTTGGACGGCGACAAGGAGCAACCTAATCGGGCTCTCGAAGGACTCGCGGAGCCGCGAGTCCTTGAAGGCGCCGAGGCCTCGGCGCTGCTTCGAGCGGCGCTACGTCGCCTGGAATTTACCAGGAAGGAACGGCGCGGATTTGAATTCGCCATAAATGGGGCATCCTAGCTCGAGCCGATCGCTCGCATCTGACACGATCGATTTAAGCCTCGTGCCACGGTTTTTGAATACTCGTTTGGTAATGCGCGCCGTGCTAAGTGGAATTTTGACCGCTTTGTACTTCAAGTTTCTTTTCGCGAAGATTGAATTAGGAGCATGAGGTGTTTTTATTTTCCGTTTAAAGAGTAAGTATATGGGATTTAAAAGTGGTTTGGTTGGAAGAAAGTTGGAAATGAAAGACGGAAGGAATAAGGAAATGCAGAAGAACCTAAGCTGATACGAAAAGTTTCGTCGTTTTAATGTCAAATGTTTTTGGATCATTTTAAAGCAAGATTAACTGTGATAGTAAAAAGAAAGGGTAATGAATTACACAAAAAAGTGTCGACAAGCAAGTGTCGACTATTTAACCTGCTCGTTTCTTGGTCACCCTTTGGTTAAAAAATAATAATGTCTGGCGACCACTTGCTCAAGTATTCCTTACTGTTAATGTCTAATACAGCTACAGAATATACAAGTAAAAAGCAATATTTTATAATGTTTTCGATTTAAAATAGAAGAAACGATAGGAACAAATCCCACGAGCATCAAACGACTAACGAGCGCTGTACGTTTTTTCATCGTATGCAACGCAAACAAGTCGAAATACTCGAGCAGTACTCGGTTCAAAGGCACGAAGTGGTTAAAGCAGAAGCAGATCTCAGAAGTGTATTCCTCGAGAATGATAAAAATCCTCGATGAACGCGCGCAGCAGCATCGATCCTTTCCGTGAAAATGCAAAAGTAGACTTTCACTTTCGTAAACGACGTTTCATCCACCTTCTTTCGGTTCAAATGAGACATTCGCAGTTTAAACGAGAAGATCGCCAGAGTCTCTTCAACGGTTTCGCAACCTCAATGTTAAGATCGGCATGTTTTTCTGCATAAAGGCGAAGTTCTCCAAAAAAAAATATCAGCAGCATCAAGATTGCAGAATTCACGTCAGCTATTTTCACGTTGGAATAACACGTCATGGAGGATTAATCGACGATAGCTCTAATTGAACCACGAATAGTGTACGCAGACCTCGCGCTAAATTTAAGTTCATCCAGTGACCTTTGGTAATTACCCCCCTCCCCACACCCATATTACCATTTGCATACTCGATACACCAATGGCGCGCTATCAATATAGCCGCGCGCGAGCGCGTTTCGATGCGCCGCTTAACGTATTCATCGGCCCATGCCAAGGGTGTCAATACTCGCAGGCCGTAGACCAAAGTGAATGGCCGCGCTTTAAAAGCTCAGCGCCGTAAATTCCGCCCGAGGTTAACGAAAAATATGGACCGGATACTCGGATCATCCCCGATCGCGCATTGCGATGCGGCGCCGCTTTCGTAATTTCGCTTTCGCAATTGCGTTAACCAATTTTGGCGCTTTGACTAATCCCTCGGCCTATTTAGCCGATCCCTCGATGAAAACGGCCGGCACGTTTGCCCAGGCAAGAGGAGCGAGTGACAATGGTGTTGGAAATTAAGGAGCAAAGGAGAGCAAAGCCCATCGACCGGCCGCCGATGATGTGCGCCGTGAATAATGGACTCGCGGCCCTTGTGAATGTTTCTTCTTGCGCACCGATTGCGAGAGGAGGATAAGGTCGTCATCGTGCTCCTACAATGGCGGGGTCCCTCGTAAAACAAGCGATGCGAATTTCCCCGGGTTTTTAAGTGGCAGTCGAGGATGGCGACGCCGAACCCTTCTCCGACAGCGAACGGCGCATACGGATTTTAAGGCCCCTCCGTTGGTCAGGACAACGACTCTGTTTTTCTGCGACATCGGTCAAATTAACCCCTTGCACTCGATGTCGTGGAACCAGGACAGTGTGGCTTTTATTTGTTGACGCAAGTGATCTGGAGGTGCAGATATGTACGATCGATGTATGAGCTCTGACAGTGATTGTTCAAAGGTATAAGAAGTGTGGACTTTTAAAGGCGTGTTATTGATCCTTGATGCTCGATTATGGAGTATGAGTGTATTTTTTATTACAGAAGATTTGGTGCTCTATGCAGATTTCTATTAGCTTTCGATACTGGACAGGATAGATGGATTGGGAAATTCGAGCAAGTAGTGGATATTAAGCGGAACGATTTTAGTGCTCGATAGCGAGAATCGCGGGGATAAAAAGGGAAGTGAGAACTCGATACTCGAGGGACGATAGCTGGCAATGCAAACTCATTTCTTTTCGTATATAAAACGACAGACTGTGCTGCTTCGTTGTGTGGTATTAGGAAAAATCGGTTTCCAATCAGGGAGGCCTGTAAAACACTCGTCGCGGAAAGATAGAGAGATACGGATAGAGGCGAGCATAGAAAGAGCGAGTCGTCCTTCGATAAGAACAATCCTTTGAACTCGCACGACACACGCGACATATCTCCGCGCTTAAACGATACGAGTATCGCAAAGAAAAATCGCGGATCGCCAGTAACACGATCGACACGCTGATCGAACGCTCAATAAAATCGCCCTTATCGAAGGCGCAAGCAGTGACTGCGTTGCGAGATAACTTCCCCCGAAGTTTGACAAAAATCCCTAACAATGGGTATTTTATCGATTCCCGCGTCCTTATATCGGTCTCGACGCGTTGGCATTGGGAAAACTTTCAGAGGCATAGAAACGCATTTGTTCCTGCATTCCTTAGCGATGCCTGGATGCAAAATCCCGTTATCGCGGCGCTATAAACGAGCAGATCGAATTACGCGAGTGTGCGATTGTGGCAGGGAGTGCGCGAAAACGAGATATCTCGTGACCCGACCCCCCAAGACCGGTTTTTGCCGACTACGAAATATCTCCTCGGCGAACTGTTAACGATTAATCACGCGCGGCCAGCCTGCCGATCGGGGGCCTCTTGTCCTTCCGCACTGTGTGTCACTCTTACGCACGCGCTTGCCGGCCAATAACGCATTGCCGCGCATCACAATGTTGCATAGCTAATTAATCGGCGCGCAACGCCAAGCGGCCATTGCATCACGTGCGCAGAAATAGCCGGCTTTGTTGCACACGCGGACAGCGGAATGAGCTTACCAGGGTGAAAGGGCTCAATGTCGAATCCTGGATGATCTCTCGATCGCTGACAGGCGATGAGCATAGGCTACCCTTTTATTCGATAGTACCATTGGATATTCAATGTGGATTGTGGGAGATATTAGGCTTTTGTGGTGTTCTTAGAAGGTATTTGAGCAAATCGTGTAGGATTTTATAAAAGTCGAGAATAAATAAACTGACTTGATAAAAGGATAAGAGTGTAGTGTTGTTTGTTCTTCTTTTGTGTTAAATAAATCTTGATGCGTGATCGTTATTTGGCCTGTAGAACGTCCTTCCTCGATATCTATAACCTTTTATTATCTTCGAGGGAGCTGATCCTCTCGACACATCAAGGTCGCTAAAAATACGCTTCACTATTGGAGATACGCGGTATCTTATGGACGGATATGATCATTGTTCAGTTTATTCAAAAACGTATGTTTATATATCGTAAGATAAATGTACAAGCATCTATATGAAGTCGGAAAAATGATTAACCGTTAAATGTAAGCGATAATGAAATACTGATAACCGATCGCTTATCCTATGTATGGTAAAAGTTCCACGAATGTCGCAACTGGAGCTTCCTCGTGAATGGCACAGTGCTGCGCCTACGCCTTTGCTATCTACACCCTACTTTCTAGGTCGCTTTTTAATTAAATGTCTACTTGGCCACCTCGCCATCCGACCTCCCTCTTATTTCAAGAATCGTATTTATTCACTGTCCCCTTTGATCGATACACTACAAAGACAAGCTGCACGCCCGGTAAAAAGTGTCTCCTGCCTCTTTAACGTCACAAATGGTATCCAGAGCGACGTTTACGGAAACATCACTGTCCTACTTAATTAATTCGAATACGTCTCAACAGAAAGAACGGTTTAAAACTTAATCCTCGAATCAAAGTATTTTCAATTATGCTCGAGAAACAGGGATGGATTTTAACGAGCGGCCCATGCAAATTGATCGACCATTAAGCCAAGTATATCGGTGGGGCCAGATTAAGCGGAACTATAAAAATGTCGCCTTTTAAGGAACGAAGTTGGCAAAGTTTCCAAAACTCCCCTCGGCCGAAGGGATAGGCGGGCAACAGCCACGGCAGAGTCGTTTATACTGATTTCAAGTGGGCTGGAAGTTTCGCAACCCTAATTCCAGTAAGTGCCAGGAAGTGTTAATGTTTGCCGCTTCCTAGGTACGTTACAGTCCACGCCGAGATGGTGCGTAATTTTCTAATTCCCCGGAGCGCTGCCCGTATCCTACGGATGCTAATACCAAACGCAATTCCGTCATTAATATGCATAAAATGCTCAAAGGAAAATAGCCGCGGACCTCGAAGGCCAGACCGGTTCGTCGAAATTACGGAATAAAACTATAAAGTTCAAGTCACGTACACGCAAGTCGTGTAGCCGCTTGTTTACGCACTTGCGCGTATATATAAAATAAAGCGCAAGTATAGATCGATCGGTAATTAGCCCCCTGCCCGATTAGTATTCATTACGATACCGCAATTAACCCTCCACCGGAAGGATTGCTTTTCAATTTTTCATACGAACTAATTAATTTATTCCCGCAGCACGGATTATGATCAAAATATCGTTACCACCTCTGGAGGCTACGCGCGTTAGGATCGATGATAAGCCTTATATCATCGACCTCCTCAGGTTTGCTAAGGGAACTTTTTACAGTCCTTCGCACGAAAACCCGATTTTCCACTCCGGCTCTAAATCTAATATCCCCAACAATTGAGCGCAGGTATTCCGAGACAATTCACACTCGCCAGATTTATCGAGTGCGCTCGCGAATAAACCGTCATTTCCCCTCAAAATGGAGGCGCGCCTGAAGCGAAAGTTTCCGCTGGCGAGGACGAAAGCGCAAAACAGGGGGCGCGGGAGGAAAAACGGGCGGTTTGGGTCGATGGCTGGCCTCCCTCCCCCTCTGCGGCCCCCTCCAACGACCCGGAGTGGCTCGAAAGTTTCGCAACCCTAATTCCGGCAAGTGCCAGGAAATAACACTCGTAAGTTCCTAGGTACACTTACGCCTGCCTTCGAGTAATCCTCGTCCGCCCCTTCTTGCTGGCCCCCTCCTCGCGACACGAGCGTCGAACTCGTCGATCTCACGGCCCTGGTGCCGAGAGGGGTGGAGAGGCAGGAGGGGCTGACGCGCGAGGCCTGTAGCTCCGCATCTGATTTGCAAACTTCCCGAATTACGGGCAAAATGAGCCTGGAGCACTCGAGGACTGAGATACCTCGAGGCCGGGACTGGCGAGGGCCAGCAGGATGGAGGAACGCGCTGGAAAACTCGTCGAAAAGTAGATATCCACCTTTGAGGGAAGTTGTCGATGGGGCTCGGTACGTTTCACTCGTTAAAAAGTATCTCCTTTTGGGGGAAAATTGGTAATGACGCGGGCTGCGTTTCGCGGTCCCACGGGGGAAAAATACCTGGCGGGTAAATACGGCGAGTATCGAAGGGAAACGGCGGTGCTCTCGCGGGCTTCCATGGACCGCCCTTGCTTTCCGGTGCGCTTCGCGAATTATAGACACACGGGTTCTCGGGTGTAAGCAAACTCGGGGGTTGGAAAGTAAATGAATTCTCTGCTCTGGGCTGGTGATCACGATATACTCGTGTTTAACGTATTTTTCGCTTACAAAGAGTACGATTCAGTTGGTTAGAATAGTCGCTACAAAGGAATATCACTATGCGATTTATTCGTATAAACTCGCTGTACTGAATAAAAACAGCGTCAAAGGTGAAATATCCTCTTAGTGATTCGCTGTTTTAACCTTTGGTATCTATCGTCCAGATCAAATTATATTATTATAAATAATGATTTACGCCAGAAAGACACTTCAAAGAATTGTAGAACATCGCAATAAATTCGCGTCGTTGGATTTTATCCCGGAAGCAAAATAAATTTCTCGTGTTAAATTTGGATCGACGACAGCCACGAGCGAAGCGTCCGAAGCGGGCGCTCGTGAAAGTCGGAAAGGCCTGGGAACTTTTTTACCCGAGAAAATCTCCGACCTGTAGCCGGACGAAGGGGTGAAAAGACGACGTCAACCATCCCTCGGATGGCGGACGAGGAACGCGACATCGCGGAAATAACGACGGCAACAGGTGTGCTTCTAAGATAAACTTCTCAGAATGAGTGGGTGGCGGACGTAAAGAAATATGTCGCGGATCATAAAAACGCGTCTGCGGAGCGAGAGGCGGAGATTTATCCCTCCTCGCCTGGGATATCTTTATCGACGCCCAGCCGCGCTTATCGAGGGATGGCCTTAATCATATGCGCCAAAACTGGCCGTAAACAGGGATGCCCCGTGGCTTTTGGACCGATGTCCAGCAGGACAGAGGGCTGTACAATAGCTGAGAAAGAGGGGCGAGAATTGTAAGAGCTCGAACAGAGAACTAGAATGAAAATCCTGTTCGTGAAACTCTTGATTCATCGCGCGAAACCTATGTTCAATTTTCTGTCCTTCCCCACGATGGATCTATGGCGCTGTGTTGGAGGATTTATTTTGTTTGCTCGCTGAGTACATTAACTTCTGAGATATAGAGTATAATCCTAGGAATGTTATTCGAATAGGGTGAATATGGGAGGAAAAGGCGAGGAATTCCCCTTCGTGAAGCGATCTGTGTTAAATTTATTACCCGCGACTTATATTAAATCTCCTACGATTTATCACGATTGCGCTCCACAGATGTGTGTATACTGTTGGTTAGAATTGATTTTCGTTTAAATCTCTTACAATATTTGTGGTCTAGGATGTAATGTCGTCGACGATCTGTTGAGATTATTTCTGTCATCGCGAATACATTTGATAATGATCACATGGTATTATATTGTATGATATTATTAAGTAACATTAATATATTAATATCAATAGATTATATTATATATAATATTTTTATATATTACTCATAATTATTGATATAGATCTGCTATCAGTTTATGTTAATGATTAAAGAGTAAGACGAACAAGCGATACGCCACTTTGCATCGGTCATAGGTGCGCAAAGGGTAAAACTTCCGAACGATCTAATCCGACTCGTATATCACGTATCGAGATACCGAGTACAAAGGTACTACGAATTAAACGTGACTGCAGGTGCAGCGGCATGCCAATGCGAAAAGTGCAGCCGTAGCGATCGTGAACAGCCTTGGGCAGAAAATGCACTTTCTGCGAGTCACGGCAACTGACATTGTTTCCATTAAAGGTTGTACCCGATCCCTCGCTCTCCTCCGACAATCATTTTCATCCTTTTTGCCACTTACCCCACCGCAAATTTGATACCTCACTGACTCTCGTGGCAAATAGCAACGCCTCGGCTCTCCCTCATATTTGTTCGAATCCCGTGCGACATTTTACGGTTGCCATCCTGATCTTAAAAAATTCCTCTCACGATTTCCATCTACCTTTTTTCGATGCAAAACATCTCTGGCCATTCCGCTTTACTCCACAGTAGAGTATCACGTTTTAGGTAGCGAGATACGATAATTCGTGCACACTATGCGAGAATACAGACCTTCACCTTTAATATATACAGGTACAAAATATAAAGAGCTTAATCGCGCTAGTGTTAAATCCTTCTTTGTTAAATATTAAATACATCTTACTTTATATTAAAAAAAAAGAATATCCTCGAATCGAAGCAATACCACACGCGCTATCATTCCATTCACCCTACCACTCATACACCACTTACACACATTCACCAGTCACTCCTATACAATAATCACGGACACGATCACCATACATCCCTCGACCAAATCAACTATCTCACACAAAACTCCAGAGATAAAACTAAACCTAGATATCCACGCTGAATTCACCAGCCAGCATGAAATTCAAAACCCTTCCCCACCTCCGAGCTCCTCACTTCCTTACGCTCTCCGCTTCCTCCCCCATCGACAGATTCCGCTCCGTCCAATCCCCGAGGTACGATCGAGAGCCGCGCGTACTACACTTGTAAACGCGGATGTAAATCCCTATCTTCGGCCGCCACGTACACGTGTTCCGTGAGAGCCACGTGGTTCTCCGCTCGACGATGATTCAGTCGTATCCAGGGCTGTGAGAAGAAACGCTCTCCCTCTGCCGCGGGTGTCATTAGGCACAAGGCTAGAGTAAATGCAAGCCGTTGCACAAAGGCTAAGCCTGAGGAGGGGGGAGAGAAAGAGAGAGGCAAAATGCGGGCTGCGGTATCGGCCGGCCGCGAAGGAGCTGACATTGAGTTAGATGACGAAAGAAAGGGAAAAGAACGCGCCGTATTTCTTCCACGGGGTATATTCTTCTGATTTTAACGACCGCCGCCGGATGAAATCATCGATGCGCGATTCGCATCCTTCGTCGTGCCTCCACCACTCTGCCGCCCCTTCCTCGCCTTCCTCCATCCTCGACCACTCCGCTCTGGTAGATACATCCACGCGAGTGGCGATTCGCGGACGATTTATGCCCGCGATAACACGTTCCAATGTGGGAGCTCCTTTTTACCCCCATTCGAGCGGCATCGCGTATTGGGAATGATCCGTGAAAAATAGGGGAAGATCGATGTCGCTTAACCTCTGCGAAGAGTCCCCTGTACTGCTGTTCATTATCGAGCTGATAAAGTGTCCAGATCGAAGAACCGTGCGAAAAATTCTTTTCTATATAATTCATGATCAGGTAGAAGGATGCACACTCTTATGAAATGAGTTATGGAATTAAACGGGTGTGCGTTGGATTTTTTTGATATAGTTTCTTGGAATAGGGAGAGGAGGTGGAAGGAAGGGAGGAGGAAATCGATTTGGAAAATATTATCGAGTTAAGTGGCGAATGAGATATTGTAGTTCGTTTGGCTGAATACCTTCCTTGTGAAGGGCACTATCTTAACGATACTGGCGTACAGGGGGAGGCTTATGTTCGCGCGAAAGGAAGGAACCTGGAGATAGAGGGATATACTCTCAGGGCTGTGTTAAAACCAAATCAAATGTCGCCTATCTCGAGAACTGTGGTCGTTTAAATGCCATGGAAACGGTTCGTTTCTTTACTGCTTTTTAATAAAACCGTAATTGGGATAAGTTGCGTTGAAGTTCATATGCATAGCTCTGAATATTCTATTAAAACGCTTTCATAAGAGATTTCTAATAGTGACCAAGATACGGTTCAATTCCTCGTTACATTCTGAGAAACCTGCGTTTTGACAGATTAGACTTGCGCCCATAAGCGTTTCCCCGAAGACTGACGATGTTTCAACAGTGGTGGTCTTCAGAAGAAATTCACCTTCAGGCCGCAAGAAGCAGCTGGCAGATAAGAGCCTTAGCCTAGTGCAGATACGATTCTACGTTCGAATGATCCACTTAACACCGCGATCCAAAAAATTGCTTCGTGCCTGTCTGCTCGCATTACGGACTGTATTCGAGTTAAACTTCCAAATACAGAGCGAATACTCGACAAATCCTCTAAACTGCTTCTATCGAGCAACATCCATACACTTTATTTAATCTTCTATCAGGCCTAATAGAGCGGGAAATTTAGTCGACTACATCAACTATTTTCGTGTGAAATAATAATAACAATCATTTTTTACCCCTACTGGGTATTTCAATTATTAAAATCGATTATTAAATCATAATATTAAATCAAATTCATATTTAAAAATTGCAAAGATTAAGGTTTGGAATTAGATCGTATTAAAAAAACTTTTGTCACCAAAAACACAAAAATACTCGACATAGTCGCCTTAATTTCCAGCTCCACAAGACCATCCGGAGAATCAAATAACCCTCACAATATTCCTCGAAAAAACCACGACAATCACTATTTCCTCTCCAAAATCACAAGCGCAATTACAAAATACGTAGCGATCGCTTAAAAATGCCAATTATCCTAATTAATTATATCCCCTCTACCCCAGCCTCTCCATAGATATTCACGGTACACCCAAATACGCCGCAACAGTGGCCACCAGGTTCCAGTGTTAAAAGCACATTCCTGATGGCCAGAAATAGAGTGGCAGCCGAGAGTTTATTGGTTCACGTGCACGATCGTTTGTGGAGCATCGAGGGCCGAGAGAGCAGGACGTCGAACACCGCACTCGACACGGGGCCGTGCAAGTGTTAAAGGAGCGGCGAAAATCTCGAGCGGGTCGATGACAAAGGCCCACCGACGTTGCGTCACCGAAGAAGGCTGAGGAGACACTCGATACGCGAGACGAGCACGAAGCGAAGCTCTGCACTCGTCCAAGGCCATTTTTACATAATACTCCGGCGCGGCACGTATGTCGGGGCAGAAGGTGCAAACACGTTTGCATAACCGCGGACCTTGAAGGGGGAATTGTTTCGCGATCGGCTCTGAGGAGACGGAGAGATATGTATAAATAAAACGAAACGGCACCCGGGTCCTCCGTAATAACCGTGGAACGACGAGGGCAATTAACCTCTTGGCTACTGTTGGACTTTCCGCGAGAACGTATTTCTGGTGGACTGGATTCTTCGTGGCGATGGAACACCGTGATCCCTGGTGATGCTTTGCACTATGCAATCACGATGAGAATAGAAGGATATGTGGATAAATTAGGATGTCTTAATGCATCTTCGTGTAACGAGTTGAGAGGACGTATTGAGATAATATAGACGCGTAGGGTTTAGTGTTTTAATTGAAGTTTGTTTAAAATTCTAGCTCCTTGTTGGAATGATTTAGGAGCTAAGAGGTTGTATTTGAAAACATGATATGGAGATACTATACTAATGGATCGTTTGAAACGATGACACGCGCAGAAGCCACAATAGTGGCGTGATGGATATAATGATGGCTTCCGCGTAAGTCACTATAGTGGCGTACTAGATATAGCGATGGTTTACGCGTGTCGCTATAGTGTCGTACTAGATACACTTAAATCTGTTTTTACACGAACTTCTTTTACACGATTTTGATTTAACACGAATTAGGAAAAAAATGTAAGTCCCTTTTTACACGACTTACCTTGATTTAACACGATCGACCCAAATTCTAAGAAAATTTTGCTTTACTTTTAAACTTATAACTGCGACATTAGAGATATTTTTTTTCACAAATGTTTTTTACAAGTGTTCTTCGGGAAAGTATCTATCGTGTAAAAACGGAATTAGGTGTATAGCGATGGCTTCCACGTAAGTCACTATAGTGGCGTATCAGATATAGAAATGGCTCACACATAAGTCACTATAGTGTCGTACTAGATATAACGATGACTTCCACGTAAGTCACTATAGTGGTGTACCAGATATAACGATGGCTGGCACATAAGTCACTGCAGTGGCGTATCGGAGCTGAGAGGTTAAATGCGATAGCGAGCAGCGCCATTCGTGCCACGAAGGTGGGCCTCTCCGCTTAAAAGTTTTCCTCAAACTTTACGAGCCACGTTGGACGAAAGTCTTGGTCGAGGGAGCACGTGTTTCAGAGGACTTTCGAAGAGATTTCGGAGCCCGCTAGGAAGGATCCCTATTGCGAGACTGCACGCACCTTCTCGTGACCGATGTTCGTGCCTTCTCGAAGCCCTCCAACGGGAAAGTCGAAGGATACTTCGAGAATTGCACTCGTAACTCACGAGCTTTCCGCCTGTTATAACTTTTCGAAGTGTTTTATTAAAGTTAAGCAAAGGCTCGTACCGTGGCTTTTCATCGCTCCCAGATGCGCTCGCGCTGATTGTTTCGACGATCAAAAGCGCGATCTGCACTCTTACCTGCTCGAGGCGATTTTCGCGAAACCATCGTGACTTATCGGCGCGAATATCTCGGACATTCGCGCCGAGATTTTTGTAAAATCGCGATGGAGAGCTTACAACCGGTTTCGCGTCCGCGCGTGCCGATTCTTCCATATGATTTATCGCGAACGTTTCGGGATCCTTGAAAAATGGCGATCATAGCCCATAAGCAGCGCATGCTTACGAGTCATCGCCGGCTTCTATTTAGTTCCGCTCGGCTTACCGCGAATTTGCAGCACGGCTCGGGTCTCCTCTTCGACATTATCTCTTCGATCGTAGGCCGAAGGACGGGAACTTCCGCCCGACTTTCGAAAAAATAATGGACGGTCGTTGAGATTTTCGAAATTGTTATGAAAAAAATACTCCGAGCCATAAAAAAATTAATAGAAAAATTTCTATAATAAATAATTGAAGTGTAATTGTAAAAATAATTGAAGATACATGACTACTCTGAATAAAAGTGCAAAAGATTCTCTGCCAAAAATGAATAGAGGTATGAATACAATTTTCAGAAAAATGAATAAACAAATGTTGCTACTGTTCTTAAAAAGTTAACGAAACATTTCTACGTCTCTCGAAAAATCAATGTAAAAATTCCCGCAGTTCTCAAATAATTAATAGAGAACTACCTAGGAATTTCCAAAAACTAATAAAATCTTTCCAAGAATCATAGAAAAAGTAATGAAAAACTCCTTGAAAAAGGGACAAAACTGGTTTATCCAGCAAATGTCTGCGCATGATCCAATGTAGATTCCGGATACTCGAATCAGATTGAAAGCGAGAACCCCGATTAACCTTCGCATCTCCCAGTAGAATGGGCTTCGTGCTCGGCACCATCGCTTCTTCCGAAGGGCCGAGAAGTTGCAGTCGAGAGGAGAGAGTGGAAAAGACAAGGACGACGGGAAAATGTAAGGTTGTGTGTTTCGTTCTAAACCTGTCCATGGACTCATCGGTGAAACTAGAACTGCCTTGGCCAGGCGGACACTTGAGAGATGTTCGAACGTTGAATATGTAAGAACAACGAAAGGTGGGAGGACGTGGAAAAAGATCTCTCGATTCAGTGCTTCGACCATCTGTTTCTATCCCAGACTGTATCTCCCTGTTGCTTTATACAAATTTCTAATCCCAACTATCAAAACCAATTGCATTTATAAACAACATAATTTTAACCTGATAATCCTCATACTTCTATAATACCTAGGGATTTCCTGCTCATGAGTTACTCAACACACAAGCAAAAAATCCCCTAGTTTTAGAAACCACGCTTTAATTGTTTCTTTAACCATAAAATCTACCCTGTATCCATCACAGAAAAGGATTAAAAAATACACAACTAATTTACATTATATTACTATTTTTGTAAAAAAAGAAAATAGTTATGGGCGAGTAGCTTTCTCTCCTGGCTATTTTTAGACTCATCCTCGGATAAGATCGGGGGGAAAAACTTGCGAGGTCGCGACCATGGAGAACTTTCTGACAAATCCGCAGTCGGCGGATACACACTTCCCCCTCCGGCAGGGCGTCGAAAATCGCCCTTTTGCAAACGTAATGGCGCAGGGCCGTGCCTTTGAGACCGAAGGGGGGTTGGATGTAAATAAATCCAGGCAGGACCGGAGTGTGGGTGGACCGGCCAAAAGGACAGCCTGGAAATGAAACGCCCGGGAAGGTCTTACGTGCGGGTGCAAAAACGGAAAAGACGCCAGCAGCGGGAGCGTTTCGCGCGAAATTAAGGGAAGAGAGATCGCCAAATTATTCAGGAAAGCCCTCCTGGTAACGGCACGGAAGGTGAGCCTACGCCGACGCACAGCGGTGTACAGTGTAAAGATCCTGGCTAAAACTACCGATACGAAACGCGCTTTAAACCTCGATGGATTGAGTTTCATCACGAGACGACCCCTGTAGCCTTTACATTCCAAAAACTTGTAGGAAAATTTACTTTACTATTTTAGGTTAGTAGCCGTCATTAAGTGTGTTACTGGTTACCATGGAGACGTAACCGAGGATGTTACTGGTTACCATGGAGACGCTCTGGTAGAAGACGAGTACACCACTTGGAGGGAGGAATCAAAGTGATTGATGGGATATCTATGGATCAATGTGTGATTTGCAAGTTATACTAGGATATAAAGAGTTAATGGATTTGTACGTATCCTGTATTGAAGACTGACAGTTGAAAAGTAATAAAGAGCAGTTTATATAAGGTTATGTCCAGTGAGAATTTACCACCTTATATATTCTGAATACAATATCAACATAATAAACTGCCGCTCGATTTCCTATATATTAAGAAAAATGATCAGTCTCGAAATAATGGATATAAAATCTGTATAGAAAAGAAGCCTGATTCAAGCTTCAATCTAAAAATTGAATTTCAATATAGACTCGATATCGACAATCACAAAAGCCCCAAACCACCAAGACCAATTTAATCCTGATGCTTTTCAGTGCACACCGCTGACCCCATCATTTTGTCCATTACCGTTTCTCACTTTAGATTTATCACCAGCGAGCTCCGAACATTTCAGTACACTGATCCTCATACAAGTCATTAGACGTCCCTGCATTTTCGCAAGGATCAGGCTTCAGAACCGCTGCGCGACGGACCCAACCGTGAAACCAACCCCTCCAAGCTCTCGCGGTGCCTTAAGGGGAGAGAGCGCGGCCCCCGTGCCTCCGCCTTTATTCTCCCGATCCTCCTTCGCCCATAAATATGTAAATAAGCGCGAGGCGCCAAAGCTACGCGTGTATCCGGGAATAATAATTTATGATAATTCCCGGATACTAATTCGTCGGAAAAGGTCCGGCAGCGTGGCACCGAGTCGGCTGGGAGGGGGCAAAAAAGAATTCGAGCGCGAGTGGAAGGAGCGCGGAGGCGATGGAGGCTTCGACTAATTTAACGTCGCTTTTGTCATGTAAATAGAGAGGGACCGAAGGAAATGAAACGAACGAGCGTGAAGCAGGAAGACTCGAATCCTGACCACCTCTGGCGCACGATGAGAGCGATAACGTCCCGATTTTCCCTTTCGTTTGGAGGGGCCAAGTCGTCGCGATTTTGGCGCCTATCGTCGTGGAAGCTTACGGTATAATTGCGAGGACATTCTGCTTATACTAATCGAAAGAACGATTATGCGTAATATGCAGAGTGTAATTGTGTCCGTCTCGTATTTTATTTGCGCCTGAACGCTTTGGTCGTTGATGACGCCTTGGAGACAGGAATGGAATCTGAATAAATTAGTCGCTCTGATTGAACGGTTTTATTTAATACTAGGAGTATCGAATCAATTGAAGTGACTGGTGTGGCATTTCTTTTGAGAAATCGTAGCGCTTTATGAGGATACATTGTCAGAGATTTTCTGTGATCTTCTTGTATTAATCAACTCATATCCTATCGTCATGAAGAAATTTTTATTTTAATAGTGTGAATTTAATACATCATAAAAGACTTTGATACCAATTTCTCCAATCCTTATTTCACATTCCATATTCAGAATATGATTAACATTCACGCGAGGTACGATAGAATTATTCAGAAGGTAGCACAGAAGGAGAATTACATAAAACACTCATGGTGCTAATGAGGAAAGGAAATAAAGGTAATATTCTTTGTTTCTCGTGATAATTTAAGGCATAAGTAAGTGGATCGTCTGGCCAGAAGGTAAAAGTAATAACACGAGGCGAAATCGACGAGAGCTCGCGGCCAAGACACGTGCCACGCTACGGAAAAGCTACACCTGCCTTGTCCGATAATAACAACCCCGAGGAGTGGTGGTCGAAGGATTAAACTTTCACGCGAAAGATCTAAATTCCCATACTGCCCATCGCCGAATGCAAATTGTCTATATTATATGTGGTATATGTTACAATTACGTCGAAAGAAAATAAGTTCCAAGATAAAGTAATACATAGATAAAAAAAATGACAAATAATAAGTAGACAACGAACGAGCAAAATATTCTCTCATCGAAGCGATACTCAAAAAATCAGCGCCCAGCGAGAAGCGGGTTATTCGTACCGCAGCGCTATCGGATTTCGAGGGATAATTAACTCCGTCTCGAAAGCAAGCAAGAACTCGGACGCTTTTCGACGAACCGAATGCAGAACCGCGCGTATCCGCAGCGACGGCGCGACAATAATTCGCAATGAGCGGCCAGAGGAGGACGGGCCTTTGTCTTCGGCTCCCCCTGGATGCGTATGCGTGCGTAACAGTAAAACGTCGGCGCGTGACGCCCGAGAGAGCAGCTAGACGTCTTCCGATCGGAAATGCCTAAAACGAGCGACGTCGAGAATCGAAATGACGATAACGGTACGCCTTCCTCCGCGATCCTCGCTCCATTATACCCTAACCAGACCCTGAAAACTCTGCCGAAGGAAGAAGACTCGTCTTCCATCTTCCTGCCTTATCCTTTCATCGAGAAAAAAAAAAAAGAAAACAAAAAAGAAAAACCAAGGTCCGCAGCTAACGAGGTTTCTCGAGGATCCACGTTGAATCCGAGGTGACGATCGATGTAAAAGATTCCTCCCGGTCGTAAATGCAGCTTCGACTGCCCGTGACTCGCGACATTCGATATACGCGCTTTAAGCAATTCACCGTGAAGCGTTTGAAAAATCTTGCCCACCCAGGCCGAGCTCCTCGACGGACAGAGAGTTTGAAACGTGATACAGCGTTTGAGCCACGCGTTCCGTTTGCGAGCGAGACGCAGTACTAACTGCACGGGTGACGCTATATGAACCGTGAAAATCGGTGTATGCCCGACGCTCGTACGGTTTCCACGGTGGTCGATGGGTGTTGTCTCTATGCCGGGGCATACGAATCCCATGCAGGGAGTTTCGGGCCATATGGCGTCGCGCCATTCATCGCTCGCGCGCCGCTCTACCCCATCGAGGATATTAATGCTCCGTCAAAAGGCTTGCTGGTATTAAATATTATTCGACTTTCTGCCCATCCGGAATTTCTCGTGGGATCGTTGCGCGTGGAACTTCTGACTTTCTGATATTATCTTTGAATTGATTGTTAAACGAGGGTCGATGAGTGCGGTTTATTTTGTTCAGAAGGAAATCGATACTTTTATTAATGAGAGTAACGTTTTGACTCTCTTCGTGGAGTACTTTTTAAGCTACAGTAATACGGTTTACTAATAATAACACGGTTGCTTGATTAATAAATATATGATTAACATCTTTGATCAAGTTTAATCAAATGTATCTTGCTCGTGATGGTAGTTAATGCTCAAGCAAGTTTGTATTAAATCTCCAAGATATTATCCCTGTAATTGAACGTTTATCTATTCTAGCTATCTAGAAATTCTCCCAGAACGATAGTACAGTGCATCGAAGAGTTTCTATAACCGCGTCTAAGTGCTTCTTTAAACACACTAATCATTATATTCCTATTTAAGCTAATATGTCCTCTTCGAGAGATCCTTCGAATCAAGAACAAACATTTAAGTCTATATATAATGATCCACCGATAAGCGTCCCTTCGAATCGAGTATTCCTATACATTCGAGCCACCCATTGCATTATCCAATGAAGCAAACGAATAAAACCAAATAAATCATAAAACTGGTCGTTAGCCAATTTGCACGTGTCCAAACAAATATACCTTCCTCGAGAGAGAGAGATCCTCCAGATAGCGATTATTTAAGCGGATGTACCGTACAAAGTAAGACGCTCCCCTTGTTAAAAATCGATCTGCATCGTGTCCGGTTCTTGGCACGCACCCAGAGATAAAGGATCGGCCGTATCTCGACGCATAAAAGAAGGCGAGCCAGGGGCTACTTTCCGTCAGGACGAGGCGGAGGACGAAATTCGCAGGTCCCCTTATCGCAGGCTCGATGTCAATTCGCATGCAGCCAAGTCGCAATGTGTCGCACCTGACCTGACTTAGTCGGCCTTAATCGTTATCGCGCGCTCGTAACCGGTAATTACAGGTGCCACCGGCCGAAACCACCTGTTACTTACGACATGTTACAACTTCTGCCGCACGCGTGCCTGTATATCGAGCATCCATGCACCGTGACCCGCTGGAAGTAACTCGCGTGTGAGTTCCTTCGGGGACGAGGAATGGACGACGAGGCGGGGATCGAAGAGGATCGTAAAGCTGTAATTCATCCTAGGACCTGGCGATACTTTGCAAGGTTTATTGTTTAACAAACTTCTCGACCAGATTTGCATAATGGTATGTGGCGCTCCTTAGAATTATATTTGTATAGAAGTATGGATAGAAAAATTGTGGAAAAAGACGAACATTATATGCCAAGTTCGAATCGCGTCCATCACTGGTGGTTTTTCCATGTGATATGTAAAATGTTAAATTTTTGAAAATTATATATTAAATGTATATATGTATATATATAATATTTTTAAATAATATAAATAAATAAATAAGTAAATTATGTATAATTATATTTATCAGCGTAAGGAATTTTGTTAGAAAGGATGTGTTGTAAGAGAGTGAACGATTAAAAGATACTATCGATTCTGATCAAAATGTCTGACATTAGTCTACTTAATTACGTTTCCTATAAACTTTCACAGCTATATATACATACATATATATTTAAAAAATATGTAGATTTTTCGCAATATCTTCTCGAAAAACACTAGAAATGCTGTTGGCCGATATACAGGCGAAAATGTGGAATTGGTAGACGTTGGAAAAGTTCGAACTGCGTTTAGAAAGTTTGACGCAGGTGCCGTTTGAAAAATATGCTCGTGAATTAGGTTTAGGTTCTCCTTCACATTGGATCGCGTACGCGTGTCTTGATCAACCGATTTCGATCTTGTTCACCGATGCATAAAACTAACTCCGCAAAAATAAAACCGCGGGGAATTGCGTTCCTTGACCACGTCAGCCGACAAATATTAAGATACAGAAAGGATAAGATTAATTTGAGATACAGGAACCTCATGGTAATTATCAAAGGTATTAACGTTCCCTTAACAATGACCTTACACGTGTTGCTATTCAACCACTTTTTTTAATTAAACTAAATTACCACTTCATCACGAAGCAGAATCAAGTCCAACATCGGCGCTCTTTGTCAAAATATATAGATCATCGCATCGTTGCATAATACATATCAAACGCATTAGCATCCCCTTTAACGATAACCTCTTAAATATCATTCCTCCAACAGGTCCCTTAATTACGATAAATCGCCAAAAACCACGTCACACGCTTCCATCGAATTTCCAATAAAGAATAAAAAAATAAATCAAATATCCAAATTCATTTCAACTCTGTTATTAATATACAAATTCGATAAATTCTGATGGCCATCCACATTGTTTTCGCAATTCGATAAGCTCGCTAATTTTTACACAAAAACACGCTTCTCGGACGAACGAACAAACGTTCGATTCAACAACGTTTAACCGATTAAACATCACCCGCCATACCACAAATCGCAACCTCGTCGTGACCAAAAATCACATTCGCGAAATTTGCAGAAATTCACTCCAAGTATAACCGACGCATCCTCGGATTATTCCCAGCCTCTCGCCGTGCTGATGCTGAAAGAGATCGCGGTGCACAAAAGGGGAGGAAGGATTTCGTGAAAGGATTTACGCGCGTTACGCAATTTCCGGATAAAGAGCGACGTCAGCTCGCCTCGACGAGGGCCGAGATCTTCGCGAGGCCAACTTATTATCTCCGTCGGACAATGAGAGTGAAGAGGAAGAAGAGGAAGAAGAAGAAGAAGCCTCGGGGAAGGATCGCGGGGAGGGCGAGGGCCGATGGGAAAAGTGGGAGGTGCCGACAAGAAAAAGCGGCGACGGTCGTTTACCGCACTTGTCGCAAAGGCGGCGAAGGAGGTGGACGAGGAAATCAAATAAGGCGGAACGAAATCAGCAAGAAGCGGCATCTCGACTTTACATACCCCTCGAGATAATCGATCGTCCTTTATTTTATCCTGCCGAAAATCCGCGGGCCGCTGGAATGGTCGCCAAAATCGATTGGACATTCCCACGGCGGTATCTTTTAATCTTTTGCATCAGCTACTACGTTTCGCGAAAGGGTTTTTGCTCTTCGTAGAACATCAAGGATCGATCTCTAGATATTGGTTATTTATGGACGCTCAAATGAAATTCACCCTTCTGCAAAATTAAGTATTTCTACATATACGTTATATTTAAGAAATATCGAATAATGTTAATTGTATAGTAAGTGATCGAGAATTTTATTATCATTCATAGAATTACGTTCGTATTTTGGGTATAGATATTAGTATAGATATTTTAGGTTCGTATTAGGTATAGAAATTGAGGTATGTATGACAACAGTCTGCAGATAATAAAGTGATTCGATAATAATAATAATTCAAGGAGAAGCGTTTATAGACTAAGTTTTCATACATACTTTAATCTAATATATAATTATATAATTGTACGAATTATAATAAGATTTTTTATTTCTTTCTATGTAATCAACGTTATTCGAGGTTTTTTAAATATAATATGTATGTAAAAGTATTTGATTTGCAAAAGAGTGAATATCGTTTGAAGAACCTGAAGAAGAGACTGCATTTACTGCGTTCGTGAAACATGCCTCGAGATCATATGTATAGAGCAGGTGTACGAGTATATTTACGTGCACCTTGATCCCAGGAATACGTGTATATTATATTATACGGGTACTTGGTAAATGTAAAGTTGGAATTAAAAAAAAATCCCAAGTTTTCCATTTTAAGTTATTCCTGACATTGTAGATCTTATGTAGTACGCGCGTTCTAAGGCCGCTTCGTGAGTTACGTCCTTCCATTATTCATGACCCCTTGTTTCATTACGCACAATTCTAAAATAACGCGATGTGCAAACATATCCATTCCGTGTTCAATACAGGAAACAAATATCAGTTAGCTATTCGTTAACACGTTGACTGACACGCCAATCACAGCTGATCAACTCTAAACCTTCCGCAAAAAAATTACATTCTTTCAACAAACTTCAAGTCATTCCAGAATCGCATCATCAACCTACTTAAACATTTCTTACAAAAAAACATTAACAAACTCTATCGAAACACCGTTAACAAAAAAATACTCCCTCGAAAGAATGCCCGCAAGCATTTCGATCTAAACGCAATTATCCATAATAAGAAACAATGGTCCTAATATGTTTACACACCTGCGTCGAGTAAGTTTCAGCCTTAGTCAGCAGCCGGCATTGCTATACCGCCTCTAAGCAGCGCGCCTGGCCTGACTGAGATTTCCTCGTAAGCGCGCCTGGCAGTCAACGCGTTAAAGCGGAAATTATACAGCTATATAAGACAGCTTGCTATACCTCCTCGCACAACGGCTCTGCTCAAAACGATACCAGAACTCTCCTATGCACGATATCCTCCTCCACTCGCTCACTCGTTCAATCTCAGCATTACGCTCAGACACGAAGAGATCAAATGCCACGTTTCTCTTGGGCTCTTCCCAGAAGGCCTTATCGCGTCCGGATCGAAATCATTGAGCCGTCCTCCTGGATTTTCATCCGACTTTCGTCCACGATCACCTTTGATCCCGTGGCCCGACATTTCAATTCGGCGCGACGAGAGGGGGATGGAGGCGCGGGCCCAGAAGGTTGGGGACAAGGCCAATTGCGGATCCTTGCACGTCGCACGGCTTACCGAATTTCGCTGCTCGTAACTTCGCTGGCGGAGGGAAAAAAGGGGGAGGAGATCTCGCATAAAGATCCCTGGCGGCCGATAACGCGGCTTCGCGAGGCTTTTACAAGAACGACGACAATCCGGCGTCAGGCGCGAAAACGTAATCTCGTGCCCCACCGGCGTCCCTCCGCTTTTTCTGACACGTTTCCAACCGCCACAATGCGCCCGGCATCCGCGGACGTCCCACAAATCTCGGCGCGCTTCATTTCGCCCTCCTTCATCCTGGCACAAAAGTCGCTTCAGAAACGCTTGGCTGGACTTTAAGAGCAGTTTTTACAGCAACGCTGAATAAAATTCGGATAAACGTCCAGTGATATTTCTTAGGAATCGTTGATCGCTCGAACGCGATGTTCATTTGTGATAGTGGAACTACGGGAACTGGTCTGGATGATTGATCGATGGATTCTTTAAAGAAGCGCAGCATTTTCTGAGATTTTTCATGATTTTCGAGCAGTATTTGGATCGTTATATTGTTCTATTCAAATTTCTTTTTGCTCCCTTTTTTTAATTCGAGACGTAAATTGATAGTTATCAACTTTTCTAATTTCTAAGGAAAATCGCAGAGCGGTTATTTTAATTCGTTCTATAAGTTCAGCGTTAATCCAGCTATTAAAACTCAATACTCTGTGGATTTAATGGTAGCAGAATAATCTCAACGCTAAAACTACTATTTCATCATTTCTTCAAAAAATTGTCCACATTTGAAAGTAGGCATTTTTCGAGATATTCCATAAATTTGTAGCACCATATGGATCAAGATACTGATCAATTATATACCTAAATATATCTTCCAGGAAAAAGAGAACGAAGCAGAAATGTCAGCCACGATCTTACATACCATCCTACCTCCTATCTTATATACTAGATCATAGTGACATCTCTCCATTGCCCTCTTTTTCATCACAGACACACTTAGTACACCTTAAACATGCTTGCAAAGTGGCTGCTGAGTTTAGCATGAGACACGAGGCTCCAAGGTAAGCGGTTGTACAGCAGCGCCAAAAACGGAATAGGCGAGCAGACGGCCGCGTTACGAAATCGCGAGAGCCGTAGATACAAGACGGCGCCAGTGGGAGAATCGTCGAGTGCAGCGCTCAGTCAATGAAGATTTGCGTACGCACTTGCCGTACGCGCTTTTAGTTCGCACTTGTCAAAACACGGCGGTGTAGGTCGCCGTTGGTAGACGCGCTCTACAGCACGCCACTTTCTTACGCTAATTTTACGCGTTCTACCTACGCCCACGAGGCCTCTGCATCGGCCGTTGCCTCGCGCTAAGGACGGAACTCCCAGTGATATACAGGGTGAGCATCGGGTGAAAAAACCCGGCCAAGTGTACAGGAGGTTTTAAGAACGATTGGCTGAATTTTGGTACTATATTCATAACACAACTATGAAATACGTAAGCTAGTGAGAGTTTTGGTTTTTTAACGAAATTATTTGGTTATATAAATTTTACTTATTTATTATTTATTTGTTATTATATATTTATTTTATTTATGTATTATTATTTATTCATTTTACTTGCTAACCCTTTCCAGCCTAAATTATTATTTTTTAGTGAGAAAATGTTATTTTGAAGAAAAGCGATTGAGAGGTACTTGATTAATGGAGGCATATTATGCGGATGATGCCAAATGGCATCATTGAGCTGGGAAGAGTTAAGGAAGTATTAATGAATGGTCAACTCTTCTTGAGCAAGGGGCTATAAATGAAAGCGTGAACTTTGGATTATTAGTTTGAACTATTTGTGCACAGTTGGGTTAGAAAGGGATGTTGAAGATAAAGAAGACGTGTCCAAAAGCACCGCAATAGATTATAAAAGGATGTTTTAAGCAGCACGCATATTTCAGATTTAAAGATTCATGAAATCGGTGAGCTCTGAACTCAATGCAAGCCAATGTAAATAATAATGGAGTTAAATAAAAAAAGCCGGACAAGCCGTGTTTATTACTATTATTGTTATGAACAAGTTCATGTGCTGCTGATTAGACAGCAGGTATGAAGTTTGCACTCAATAACTCACGATGAATGCATAATAGATAACGTTCCATGCGCTCTGTGTCTTCTGTCGAGATTCTTCGATCGCAGTAATCAAATGCTTCATAACACATGCATATATAACTCTTTCTCTCTAAAAAACATGGCGTTAAACGGAAGCGGACACTTTAAAATGCAAAACTCTTTTCTCTTTATCTTTGGATGTAAAAATCGCATAAACTTGTAACTGTGTATTGCTATACGACAACTACGTAATATATTGTCCAAATACATAATGATAAAAGTACATAAAATAAACGGATCTTGTAAAAAGTGGTTAAACAGTGACCATCAAAGTGTAAATGATCAAAGTGTGGTCAAAGTGTCGAGGTAATAAAAAAGTCGTCGATTATGGAGAGTTGGGAACGATGGTGGCAGCCGATGCCGAAAACGAAAGAAATCGGACGATCTTCGCAGACGCGGTAGCGTAGGCGCAGAGGCATAAGCGCCTCGTCAGCGGGGCTAATGATGCGAAAGATGAAGGAAACGTGATTTATGCCGGCCCACGACTAATCCGCGGCGGAAAGAAACCGGGCAACCTCCCTCCGCGAGGTAATCGAAATTGAATAATTAGCCACGCTGAATTATCGTCTGCCCCGCGTTGATTAATAAAAGGCGCCCCGCGTTGAATGGCATTTGCTCACAAATGAGAACTAATTCGACATTTTCACTTTCGATATAGCGTCTAAAGAGTCAGTCGCTGCTACCAGCTGTTTAACTTTTAACGAATCTTTAAGTTGCATTAAGGAACGGTTGAGAGTAAAATCCGGGAAGAAGAAAATAAAATTCAAAGGTTTAAAATACCAGGATTCTATCGATCATCACGTTTTTGATCGTCGCCATCGAGGCCGCCATTTTGGCATTAGATTCATTACCAATAACCTCAAACTCCTCAGTATATTATTCTTCGTGTATATCACTGGATGCATTTACATTTTAGCCACGTTATCAGAATTCTCAGCCCGCATGCAAAGGATTAATCCTTGAACAAAGAAAACAAGTAATTTACAGATGAAATATTATTTTATATCCCTCATCCGTAACCTCAAAAATTCTACAATACCAAGATTCTCAACTAATCCTAATACTTTAGTACGACATATTTCTCTTCCTCGTTATTACATAAGTATCTTAATTAAATGGTCTTAGCACCTAGCTTCATCGCATCTAGGATCAGCAACCGCTCGCCAAGACCACTTATAACCGAGATACCCAATACTTTCGATGTGTCGCCAGCGACCTAGATAATCCCGGTATACCAATTTTCGCGCATATCAACGAATACATTCGCATCTAGGCCACGTTATCATTGCTTCCAAGCGTTAGTCGCGAGACAGAAATCGCCCTCGGGGCGAAATCGAGCGGATTCGCGTGGGTGGCCGTGAATCCGGTACCGGTTCCAGCGGCCAGTGATCGATAGACCGCTAATTATCATTATCGCTTCGACGTCGGTGCGCATGCGCGCTCTTCCAGCGACGAAATCGAGATAATAATCGATCTCCGCGGCAGCACGCGGCCCGCGCGTAAATCGTTTATTAAACGCACTTAACTTCACGGCGGCTCAGGCGCACGGACCGGCGCCGACATTAATTTAAATAATCGGCGGTGCGGTACCACCTGTAAAGTGCACGCATTACGTCCGCTCGGATAAAGTGGATCGTCGCGAGAGATGCGCGGCCGCGATTAATAAAGGACGCCCGGTATACGGGAACTCGGGGAGCGTATATTTAACACGCCGGGATCTTTGCCCCGAGGGGCAACGTTTCGCGCTCTCCGTCGAAAGTATTACGTGCGTGTGCGTACTTCCTTCGCGAGCGATACGCGAAAGAAATCGACGCTCGCTTTCTTGCAGTGTCGAGGACTCTCAACGGCTACGAGCGTCGTTTCGTATCGATTATTGACACTGAAAGTACCGAAGCAAGTCAACGCTTGACGGTTAGTGATCTTCTAGATACATAGGAATTTCTTATCAATAACAGCGTGTTTTTATAGTGATTTTGTATAACAGTTTTATATTTCTATAGTTTTATTAAAAAGCACGAAGCGATTATGAAAACATAATGGTATCGACCGAGTGACGTTTCCACGTCTCTTTTTAAAAATACGCAGCGTATCTAAATATATCCAAAAAGTGGTCACTGATTCGGATATTACAAATATCGATAAGCTTATAAAAAATACTCTCATGCATGCACGATAAAAATGATGAATGTATAAAAACCCAAGTCAAACTTACCATCGTCGATGCTGTAAACCAACGATTCATTATACACGAAAGCTGTTATACCACGTGCTTTCGTTTTAATGCTAAACCATCGAATCCGCCACCTCCCAAAACTCGGCACTTGTATTATCCCTTATTTACGAGTTCCTCGATAAGCGACAAAACTCTGCTGATCGACGAAGCGTGGCCCATGAAACTGGACCGTGACATCGAGCAGCCAGGTTTCCGGAACTTACTCGTCATCCCATATCCGTCGTAACTCGTGGGTTTAATGGGCTCGAAGGGCGACGAAAGCGGCGGACATGAACGAGTGAGCGACGATGAAGACATTCGATCGCAGGCCGTCGAGAATCGACGCTCGGAGGCCAGAGTGGGCGTCGAAACACGGAGGTTCGTTAGACGCGCACGCTTCGAAAAAAACTTTATCGTTATTAGCCTCATACCGCCTTGTCCGAGCGCGATAGCTTCGCCAATGCTTTCGTGCAGTAAATCGAGGCTCGCGAGGGCCGCGTTTTTTCCAGCTGTGCGCTGTCCGTACGGAAAAGAGGGAAATTGCTCGATCAAACGACTCTCGACCTCTTTGGAAAATTGCGGTGTATAGCCGTGTTTCGAGGTACCTTCGCGTTTTGAACATATAAAGAAAAGTTCGAAGCTGCGGTTGGATATTCATGCCTTTTGCTTATGCAAATAATCGATGAGGACCTGCTGAAGCATAATAATAATATCTAAGTAGGCCACAAAACTCTATTGTATATAATAATGGTAATAGTTAGCACTAGAACTTCATTTCATGTTTTTAGACCAGGTTCAAGTATACCACATATCTATATCTACGAAAGAAAGAGGACTAGGAGTAACTATCAATGCATCGATAGAATGATCCACGTGCCACGATGAATTTTAATAGAAAATTCACCCTCATAAGGATGAGCCAATGTGTCCAAAAAACGTCTGGTCAGTCTATTCACCCTTTCGATAATTCCAGCTTCAAACCCCCGCAATCGACATAATCTCGTTCAGTTCAAAGGCCCGTCGTCCTTAAACATCGAATACGCTCCTCACGCTCATTTAACACTAAACCTACCATCCACTTTCTGCCCATACTTATCCACACCATACATATCCCCAAACAAAAAGGGTATTAAGAGATATCAGTACATCAACAGAATAATTCACACTTCGCGGTTTAATAATAGAAAATCCCACAAACTGCCCTCTTACGAACTACACCGATCTTCCTACAAAACTAACCGATTACTTCAGCCCCTCCAGTAGATTTAACATTAACCAGAGCGCTTAACAAAGCTCCAGCAAGGTACTCAACAAAATCGTCCTCTTTCAAAAAACCCACAGCACCCGAACAACATTGAAACTCAATACGAAAGCGTGCCTATCGCCATTGGCACTCCAGCTCCAAGCCCTAAAAACGCAAACTTTTAATCCTGCACATCTCCTGACCGGTCATCGCGACCGCTTCGTTGGCTTTGGCGTTAAAAGGTTAAATCGTCCGGGCAGCTCGCCCTTCCAGCGGGGCCTCCGCCATTGCACGGGGGCGAAAATAGGTTGCGGCGGTTCGGCAGGAAAGTCGCTGATCTATATTTTCGAGCTCAACAACCTTCCGCGGCCGGGAGTGTCGGCGTGTATGCGCGAACACGGAGGTGGCGCAAAAGAGTGACGCGGGAGGTTGGGCCGCTGTAAGGAGGGTGAAGGACCGAAGGTGCGCGCGTGGGGGATGGAAAAGGGTCCTCGTGGTATCTTGCTTCCTCGCATCTCGCTTCCGCGCCCTTCCAGGGCCAAAGTAGCGCACGTAGCGCCTGGAGGGTACTTCTCCTCCCTCCGTCCCACCCCCTTTGTCCCCCCTCCCCCTCCCCCGCGCCACCCAGCCGCCCTTCCGTCGGCCGAAGAGCGTCGAGAACCCCACAATACCGCTCCTGGCCTGGTCGATACGTCTGCGGCCCCTCCTCGTCCCCCTCTTCGAGCCCTCTTCCTTCACCCCTGTCGCCCCTCGTGCGCACACCTAACCGAGCACAATACGGACGCAGGTAGTCGAGTACACGCACGGCCAGGCCGAGCTCGGGTCCGTTTTCGATCCGCTGCACGCTGCTTCGAAATCCTGACAACGTGGCCAAGCTGAGAATCGATGTGTTGTTCTTTTTTCCAATTCGTTTTCAGCAGTAAATACTAAGGTCGTTTGATCTAGGATCGTACTGTTTAAGGTGGGTCCTGGATTGTGAGAGGTTGTTGTATAGATAGTGGAAAACCTAAAGGTGAGGGCCTAGGGGAATGTGTTTGCTTGATTTGTGGGGAAATTGATGAGGGAAGATTGGGACTTTTTAAGTCCTTGGAAATGAGGAGTATTGATCTGTGCATATGTGTAGGTGCGGAATTTCTAGCTTCCTCGATCGTTGATAGTTTAAGGATAGTCAGTCATTTAGGATAAGACGATGAAATTCGTGAGTAATTGGTGTACGTTGGATAATATGACGATTGGTAGAATCTGGGTGTTCTGGGGCTTTTGAGATCGACAGTGTAGACTGATTTAAAATACTCATTTCTCAACAATGTCTCCATGTTAAATAAGATAAAAATTATAATTGAATTTCACGATGCTTGTGCCATTTGAAAAATCTTTCGTTACAGAAAGTTTTGCTCGAATATACGATATATTTCGCGAATAAAATCAAAAGGACCTGTAGTAAAAAGATAATAAAAGCGACATAAATATCGAACTTTAACACGGGCAGATAAAAGTTCATTTAATATTAGGCTTTTTGAGCAGGATTTTAACATTCTAAGTCATCGCACGTCTGCCTCGTGCACTCGATTCTTCGAAATTTCCGCGAATAGTGCGAATCCAGCTCGCCCATTCGTCTCTCAAAAGCCTGCGTGGAGGTTCCAGAGAAAATTGCCGCGCAGGTCGGATGACGGTTGAAAGTTTGATTCGCTAGAAAATGATGGAGATTCTACGCGTACGCGCATCGCTATGAAGCTTATGCATATTGAATGTCCCTCCATATAACGTCCTACAAAGCAGATTCGAAAATTAATCCAGAATTGAAAAAAAACCGGTAAAAATTGCAGTTGGAGCGACGGTTGAGGCTTTGATTCACCAAGGGAGATTACTAGAGATTCTACATATAAATCTGTCACTATGAAGCTTATGAATATCAAATGTCTCCCTGCACGATGTGCTTTAAAGATTATTTAAAAGTCAAGCTAAAACCAAAGAATATTCCGTGAAAATTGTGCTGTATGTCGAACAACGAGTGAAAGTTCGATTCACCGAAGGAGATTCTAAACGCACATCCGCTCCTATGCAATTCATGAATATCAAATGTTCCCGAATATCGCATGCTTCAAAATATATTCAGAGCTCGTGCTACGACAATCAATGAACGCGAATAAATGATACTACATGCAGTTCAAGGATGTTTGTACCACTAAAAGCGATTATCGTCATACACTTCTTCCTCGATCCATTATTCAAAGCCAAGTGCAAACCTAAGAAATACTCTAATCAATTAATTTCCTACGGTAAACTGATCAAATAAAAAATACTTTTATCCAGCTTGCAACTTTTATAACAGTACAGTATACAGTTACAACGATCAAAACTAAAAGTTCCACTGCTTAGCTAGAAACAAACAAAAAACAAGCGTTCCAAAAAGGAGACAATGGTAAACAATGGGTTAATAAAACTGTGGATTAAAATCAGCATCCTTTCACACTACACTCTCTTCTACATTACCTCGGTAAGAAAGAAGGATTTAATTTAGCAGCTCGTACTTCAACCGCAGCGAGGTAAACCATCCTTTATCACTAGAACTACCAACCCAGTCAAAATGACTGGTCAATCCTTTCTTTAAAAAATCGTAGTGCTTTATAACAATGTATTTTTTGAGATTTTCCATGATTTTCATGCAATATTTAGATCGTCATTTTGATTTACTGAAATTTCCCTTTACTCTCCCCTTTTTTTTAAAGACATATGTGGTGTTCTAAATATGCCCAGAAAGTGGCTGGTAGTTTTAGTGTTAAAGGAAAGGGGAGAGTAGAAGGGAATTTCAGTAAATCAAAATAATGATCTAAATACTGCATGAGAATCGTGGAAAATCTCAAAAAATACATCGTTACAAAGTACTACGATTTTTTGAAGAAACTACTGACCAGTCATTTTCACTGGTTTGGTAGTTCCAGCGTTAAGGCTCTATGTGGTGTTCTAAATATCCCCAGAAAGTGGCTGGTAGCTCCAGTGTTAAGTCGTCACAGCTACAAGTATTCCGTATTACCACTGTCTGTAATAGCCCCCGTACAAGGCTCATCACATGCGTGTTCCCAGGCTAACACCTTGTAAACCCAGCGCGCAATCCAAACAGACGCACTCGCGATTATCCTATATCGAAGCACACAGCGCACGGCCACACGAAGCTCGTTCTCTCGATCGTGAATTAAACCGCCATAACGCGATATATGGGTTAAGAACTCCGCCGGGTTTCGGAGGAGCGAGCTTCGATCCCACGCCTATGAGGAGCCAGGAACATGCACCGGCCGAGACCCGAAGGCCCCAATGTGCACACGGATCCACGGGCTTAGAAACTTCGACGTTGCACACAGCCGCGTGCAAACTCACACGGATGCACGCTCCCGCGAGCTTGCATCGGTCACGCGTGTAGCGGCATGCAGAAATGCATACGCATGGAAACAAACACGAGAAACCACCGTTGTTTACAGTGCGGAGACATCGGATTTCTGCATGGAAGATCCAAGCTTCGAATACCGCCCATCGCCTCTGATTAATTTTCCACCTGACACGTATATCGAGACTGTCCCGAAATCCACCTCGAAGCAATGGATCCTGAGTGGGATGACCTTAGAGACTGATGCCATGAATCGAACCAATGGAAAATGGATGCACGCCATGGTGATATAGAATTTCTGCGTTGATTATCGATGGCACTCATGGCTTTTGGTTAATCGTAATTGTAATGATGCAAAGTTGATCTTGAAGAGATAGATCTTAACCGGTTAACTGCGTTCAACGTGTATACAGGGCAGTTCTGAATTTTCTTTCGACGCTGTTGACTCTTATACTCATAGTAAAAAAAATAAAAAAAGAATCATCATTTACCGCATGAGGTTATGTGCAGAAAAACTAATAACTTATCGAATAAAAATGTAATCCTTCCTCACTTTGCTTTACATCCATCGTAAAATCATTCCGCGTTTCATTCCTGCCTTCCGTTCCGCGATAAATACCGCAGTTAACTCGTTAAGCGATGGAGCTTATCGCTCGATGCCGCGAATCAAACCAAAGGAAAGCAGATATGCGGTGGATAGAGGATTGCCACGTTAATTATCCACTCCTTGATCGATTATAATCCTCAATCCTTGATCAACATACAACATACAGATCGCAGTTTCAATGGCGGAAAGTCCGCCTTGAAGCAAGGACTCCTATAATCCGGATGAACCCACCGATCGATACCACGAATCAAACCAAAGAGAGAACAGACACAACTATAACAAAGCGAAGGATGGAGGATGTCTACGTGAGTTATCCATAACCGAGTTCTCACGCGACACACAGTTAGGATAACCCAAAATCTACCTTCGAGCGGTAAATCTCCAGCCGACTGACCTCGGGGATCGAAAATCCAAATAGAGAAAGTAGACGCGAATTCTCGCACACGAGCTATATACGGAAACTTACGTGACTGCACACGCGAGATTTCTGAAGGCAGGAGTAGTAGTACACGGATATACGCGGAGGAGAATAGCAGGCTCGCGTATTCACAGGTATCCACGGGGTTAAAGCGCACACGCTCGAAACGTACGGAGCGCATAACTCGCGGAGGACGCGGACGAACGGTTATACGCGAGAACCCACACTGGCTCGAGATATAGGACACGAGGAGGCAGAGGGTTGGGGAGGTTCCAGAGGAGCTTGTAAAGAGCGAGGAGGAAGAGTCCTCGTCGAGAAACGCCGATAAGACTCTTTTCTCTCTCCCACTCCAGCGCTCCTTCGACGTCTTCCTTCGACCGCGCCTCCGGGACCTCTTCGTTATCGTCCGTTCCTTCTCGTCTGAGTATCGAAAACACCGAAACTCGAGGCCCTTCCGAGCCGAAATTTCAAGCGACCGAGCGATTCTCGCCGAAGCCGCAGACGGAAATCTCCCTCGATTCAAATATTCACGCGTCTTATTTTCTCGTTGCTTTTTATTCCTACGCTCGATCGTCGATGGCCTTGCTCGTATGAATATTGAATTTTTGGTCCACTCGGGTGTACAGTCTAAGGAGAAAAGCATCGCGAATTCGCGGATCGATAGACGGACACCCGATGTTTGTGTTATACTTAAAGAAGAAGTGTGTATTTTCGAAAGTGACTTAGAAGGCGTTCTTCGGTTTGCTCGGTGTTATCGCGGGAATCATCTAGGAACTTTTGATGTACTTACGTGTACAGCGTATGGAAAGAGTCTCGTGGATTCACAGATCGATAGATACACACCGCATATTTTTATAATATTCATAAATAAGTAATACACGCGCGCTATGAATAGTACATCGTTTCGACCACTTTGCGTATATTCCAAAATAATCAGAGTCCCGTTCTATTCGCCTCCACCAATGCTACAAAGATTATCCGGGCACCTACGTGCACAACCCATGAAAATAGTATCATTATCAATACACAGACGGATATATGCATATTCCTATAATATCTAAAAAAGGAAGTAAAACATCTCCACAACGAATAACACATCGTCTCTACCTCTTCGCCTACTCTCCGAACTAATAAAAAAATCCTTCCATTCGCCTTTACCATAACAACGACAACGTTACCACCAAGAGTCCCCAAGAGTTTTCTTCAAAAACCACATCATCCTACACATCCCGAAGCCCAATAAAGATCACGCATAGTAGCCTAAACCTCGCACAATTCATATACAATTTACAGACTCCTTTCCCAAGGATCCCAATATCTCGATTCACATCCAGCCGATCCTTCCAAATTCCTTCCAAAACATTCCCCCGACCTCCAACGCGCGCAATTCCCTCGAGCAACCGAGCCAGGAACCGAGGAACGAGATGCCGAAACAATGGCCACCGGTTCGCTGCAAAGGAGGGAAAGATTCGTGCCGGTTTAAGCGTTCGCCCCGTGCAAATCCAATATCCCCGGACAGGACCAAGAAAGTTTTCCAGAGCTGCTGGCTGCCGCTGGGGCAGAGGAAGAGGGGGGGAATGCGGGGGTGGTGGGCGAGGGTCTCGTCCTCTCAACGCCATTTCCATATTTCAGGGGATCCCGGCAATACCGCGGGCGAGAGAGCGCCGACTTTATTCTCCGCGGGCCTCCTCGATATTGCCGGGACGCGAGAGTTCCTGCCGACGACACGCCGCTCGTTTGCCAACCGGGGGGCCGCTAAAAAATGAGGAAACTTCGATTTCCAAGGGCCCGAGCGCGGAATAGCGATGAGAACGTGTCGGAAGGATAAGGCGTATCGAGGGTGGATGTGTGCTCGAATGAGAATATCGAGGAGTGGGGTCGTTGACCGCTCGACTTTGTTTCCTCCGGAAGTGAGCTCGTCCGTGAGCCGAGAGGTATTCGGACCTCTTAACCCCTTGCATGGTTATTTAACTCGAAGGTTTAACCCTTGCGCTCGCGTATCGCGCCCGACGTGCAAATACGAGGAAACGTGCTGGCTACTCGAATTCGATTAATGATTGCGGAGAGTGGTGTCTTCCAATGTTACATGCGGTATATTATTAACGTATTATATTAAGAGGAATTTATGGGTGTAGTGGAGTAAGGAAATCGCTTCAGATTTTTATGGAACTTTTCTTATTTTTCTTATATCATATAGAACAGCGAAATAAAAGTGAAATTAAGATCATTCGTGTTTATACGCTATCCAGTGGAAGTTTACTAAATACGTACTTTTACGTGCAAAAACTGTAAAGGACCGCAAAAAACGTAAGAGTACGTTTCCTATATGCGATGCTTTAATACCGTATTTCTGTGAAAACGAAGTATCGAGTGCAAGAGGGTTAAGAATAAAACACACTGTTCGATCTCACAAGGCGCTCTATATACGATGGAATTGATTTTTGATGCTTGGAAATCAATGTATTCCTATAAAGTGTTTACCACATCGTTACATTACGTTCTTCCAGGAATCGGTATAATTTTGATCATAAAACATCGCGATTTCATCCTGCTCCGCTGTACGACACTTTATCCCGCGTTACGTAGCACAAATTCAAGGGGAAAAACCTCGATGCACGCAAGAAAGACGCATTGGCCGAATGAAACGCCTTTGGTGCGAACTTTTACTTCGACTATCCCTGATCGCTGTCCGTTATCCAGCTTCGCTCGATTCTATTCCATCCCGCGGTTTTTTGCCCCGCCATTACGTCGCCTCGGTGCTGCGTCAATAAAGCGGCGCTTCATCAAAAAATCGGGACGACGGGAAGACCTTGATGTACTTCCATCCATCTTCGACAGTCCCTTTAATAAAAGGAAGACGAGAGACAGAGAGCCGGCAAATTGTTTTTTTACGGCTTTATTTATACAAGGGGTCGTGGCGAAGTCCTTCGAGGGTCGGAAAAAATACACGCACTCCGCGATTTCCCTTCGAAAGGGAGCGCAGACTGATCGAATTGGATCCTATCGATCGCTTTTCGACGAACCTCTGACACTCTCTTTCTACCTCCACGCTAACCGACCGCTTTTAGTCATGTACAGAGACTGTAAGCATCTCGTGTGATTCGCTATTACTATTCGCCTCGTCTATCGATGGTAAATTACAGCCTGTTTCGTAGAAGTATTCTACCTTTGATAGACGCTGACTTTAGTACTGATTGAGTTTTACGAGCATATTTATTAACATGAACGTTGCTTTGTGCTGTACAACCATACACTGTGGGTATCGTAATGATATTGGTTGTATTTATTGAACAATTCAGATTCGAGTTAGTTTAACATTATTTTAAAACAGATTTCGTATATTATTGCATCTTATATTATTGTATCATCAACAAATTTTATCATTAGAACTATTCGTAATGAACTTATAGTTTCAACAATGTTAATTTTAAGAATCGACTTTGAAATCCAGAAGGACTGATTCTACTTTTATATTCCTAAAGGAGTAAAATCAAGGTTAGCCTCATTATCGCGAAATTTACGTGCAACTAATTGGATGAAACAACAAACTCCACCTATTCGTAATGAACTTATAGCGTCAACAATATTAATTTCAAGAACCGATTTTTAAATCCATAAGATCTGATTCTACATTTACATTCCTAAAGGAGTAAAATCGAGGCTAGTCTCATTATCGCGAAATTTCCCTGCAATTTCGTGGCTCCTCGTTTATCACGTCGATCGACAACTCGTGAATGCGATCGCGAGAGCAGAGGTATGGTTAAGAACAAGGTTCGGATGCCCGGCTGGATCCTCGTTTAATTCCTTATTGCGTGCGTGCATACGTACGAAACGAGGCACGACAGGAAGCTGTCGGTTTAGATAAGATCTGGACGAGGAGAGGCCCCTAAGTACATCCCCTAAGTCGTTACACCCCATAAAACGTACCCCCGCGCGCAATAACCGACGCCGACCCTTCCTTCTTTTATTCGCAGTGATTCCGTCATGTTGTAATCGCCGACATGTCGGGTATACAAAAGGCTCCTCTTCCTGGAATCGTCGTTTCCACGACGTTCCGCCGGCTATTATGCGACGGGGACGATAATTAGTCGTTTTAAAGCCGCGAATCCGAGTGGCGTTAAGCCGAGAAAAAAAGCTAGTGACGCGGCATACCTCGTGTTACGCGATCGAATAAACTGCGCGCGTGCTTGAGCAGACCTTTGGAGAGAAGAAGAAATAGAAAGAAAAAAAAAGGAAAAAAGAAGAGAAAAAAGTCTATATCGAGAACCAGTTTGTACATGAGCCTTTCAGGTAAAATTACTTTGTGACACATTAATACCACCAAGGATACACGTTCTTTGACACATTACTCGTGAACTGCGCTACATTTTTTTTTTTTTGTCGCGGCGTTTCGCTTCGCGTCGCAAAGCGAATGCGACACTACTCGCTATCCCTCTCGTTGAGTCCTGTTTCACGTCAACCGCCGCCGAATGTGCATCTCTTACTTTTATTACCATCGCCATTTGTATCGTGTATGTGTAAGAATTTGCTTCTTCTTTGCGCTCTTTTTCCGGTGAAATGGAATGCTTCGAAGGATTCTACGCTTTTTGTGCGGAGTTAGAGAGAAGAAACAAAGGAGTTTGAAGAGAGATTAAACTTAACGCCTTTCGACGGAGACTGCCCTTAATTCACGTGGGAGGGCGGACTGCAATCCAAGCAGCGAGTAGTTCTGCGAATTTGCATTGTGTCCCACTTCGCAAGTGATACTCGTTATTACAAAGCAATGAACGAACACTTTGAATCACAATAACCCGTGCATATATCACAGTGGCTTTCATGATACGCGGTTTGACTCAAGTGATCCATTCACCCAAGCTTCCAAATTTTTTGGAATTACGCATCACCGAAACCTTGCGAAATTTCTACATTTTCAAGGATACCCTTTTCTATCCTAATCATGCCATTTGGCATCATCCGTGAAATATGCTCCTGCTCATCAAATATCTCTCAATTATATCTCATTAAAATATAATGTTCTTACTAAAAAAATAATAATTTGGGCTGGAAAGAGTTAATATAAAAATAAACGCGTGGCTTTCAAAAATCAGCAAAAAATAGATACATCATCACCATGTCTTCGATCCCGAAATTATCATCGAATCAAAGATGTGCATTCCACAATCGTTTCCTGCTTCGTACCAGGATCCACATTCTCTTTATCAGTCCCAGAACGAAAGGCGCCCTGATCGAAGCCAAGATCCATCGAAGAAAATCCGCGAGGAACGCAAGTAGGTCTCGCCTTCGATCGATAATCGCTTTAATTTCACTCTGTCGGGGGAAAAATCGAGGACTGACCGGGAGGGGCACACGGGGACGAGTTGCACAACGGCAAGTCTCAATGAGCGCTGCGCTTAATAACTTTCCAGCAACTCGCTAATGCGATCGTGCAGCCGGGAGCACGATCGCAAATTACTTTCGCGGCGTGCCGCAATTAAGGCGACCCGTACTCGCGGAAAGAAAAGGGAAAGGGGAGGCGGAACGCGCGAGTCGCACGCACTAATGCCTCAAAGCCCATGGGGCTAATTGAATTTTTAAGCGTGCAACTAAGCAAACGAGCGCGCTCTCGGGATGTTTGTCAGTATCCCCGAGGAGCCTGAAGAATTTCAATGACGGCTCATCGTTGAAGTTTGACACGATCATTTTCCCATTAAGGACATTCGAAAGCGGATACGCGTGGATTTCAAAATGGTCCGTGAGAATTTGTCGAAACGTCGATCTTTGGCCTTGGAATATTTTTAGTGTAACCTACAGACGCGTTTGACAGTATTCCTCGATAAGTGAAAGAATTTCAACGGCAGTTGACGCTGGAGATTGGTGGAATAATTCTCGTGAAGAATATCGATCTTGTAGAATCATTCTCGGATACGCCTCGATCGTGGCGAGGGTTACCAATATTTGATCACTGCTCTTCGAGAAACTTAACAAAAAATACTGACACTAATATTAATTTAAATTTTAATTATGATCAGATCATTAACTCTTTAATTATTGAACCATGCGCCAAAATGGAGACATTGATTCGTACAATGACAGTGGAAGAATAGAAAAGCATATCACTCAAATAACTAGTGTCAGAGAGCAACCAACGCGAACGCGTATTTCGAATATCAAAGACCGACGCATAATAATATCAAGCGGCATTTTCGAACGCTCCATAAAAGTCCACCACCTTTGCACGAATGCCTGCCCTCAGCCGCAGGACTGGCGCACGATCGAGTAGACGCGCCGATAAGCTTCGATCCCTCGACAATCGCGCTCGATCGCCATGGCAAAGCGCCACGTTGGCAAGGAACAAATGCCTTAGAAAGTTGTATTTCACGCACAAGACAAATTGACGGGGCTCGTCAGAGCGTGACGCTAGGCCCCGAGGGGCTCAACGTTATCGCGCCTCTCAAAAACCGCGACGGTGCGGCTCGAATATAATTCAGCCCAACCGGAAGTCCTCGAATCTGGGTCTTTCACTTTCCGACGATAGCGAAAAAGAAGAGGAGGAGAGAGGCGAGCAACGTTCGACGGGGCTATTTGCGGCGCTCTGCGCCAATTAAATTACTTCATTGTGCCGAGCAGTTGCGAGGCGCATCCGCGACTGAAATAACCATCGGCGGTTATCGTCGTCGCTGGTCGGCGCTTCGTGGCGAGAGGCCGCCGTGACATTTCCTCCAGCTGTTCGCCATCGACGAACGGGCCCGATCGCCGCCGATATCGCGATCCCAGGACGATAATCGTGCGAGGAGCAGCCGGGCAGCTGGCGGAGACATCATCGGGAAATTACAATTTGGCCGTGCGGGCATAATAATTCCAGGCTCCTCGTTGTTAGCCGTTGCAAATGACGACACGAGCCCTACGACTGATCTACGCCTGAAAAAACATCCCAGCACTCTGCAAGGGTGCAAGTTTTTTTTTTTTAATTTATTTCTTGGCACCGACTGCTAAGGTCATTTCGTCTAGGACCTACTGTTTAAGGTGGGCTCCGAACCACCAGAGCTACGGTATACGTATCACATAGAGAAATCAAAGGTGATGGGCGAGATGGGGTGTAATTTCTGCGGGGAAAAGGAATCCCGACGCGCCTGAACGAGGGAGAAAAAGTCGGCAGTGCCGCGTTTACGCAAGAAGTCTTTGCACGCCTGCGTATCGGCCTTTGGCCAATCGTTTCTCCGCGTCATCGATAACCGCCGGAGTCTTTACGCTCGAACAGCAACGTCGTATTTTATCTGGAATATTGAAAGTGGACCGCTGCTTAATGGATACTATGATAGATCCTAATCGGGAGAACCCTAGGATTTAGCAAAGACACGAACCCGGTTTTTCTCTTATACGGAACATCAACATGGCGCGCTTCATGCGGCACCCTAGAATCTCCCTAGGCGTCCGACGTTAATCGTACCTTTAACGATGTCATTATATTTGACGCGATCGAGTTTTTCATCGATTCATCGCGAGGCTCGAGTGGTCGGACGTCACGTGTTGGGTTTTTAGTATAAAGGGGTCCTACGCTAGTGTCATTAGCAATGTGGTACGCGTCTGCAGTCCCTGTCTTCCTTTTTAAACCTTTTATAATCGCACAGGTTGTACGGATGGGCTCGCGCAGTTGCCACCGGCGCGATTGCGTCCAGGCGGTTTGTGTCATGTGGGGATAATAAGGTCCGCGTCTTGTTGCTCGTTCGAGGAACACCACGTCCACGTGCCCGCGGATGGTAGTAATCGTGGGTAAGAGACGGCAGATATAAAGGCCGTTTCGCAAGGTGGCTTCCTGCCGCGGTAAAAATCCACCGCATAATGCGGGTGCCGTCTTGACGGCCGGTGCAGTTCTTGACCCGCTTCCAGCGACGAGCGGAATAATCCGCGGCCCTAAATCGCGCCTCGACGACGCAGCGGAATATTCTACGAGCACCTTGCGCGATAGGAACAACTTATTTTGTTGTTCGAGACCCTCCCCTGCCCACTCACTGGGGTACAAATTCTGTAAGTCCGTAAGGTGGAGAAAACTTTGATGATTTTACATACCACTATTTAGTTATTTTTTTTCTGGTGGTTGTCACGTTAGTCAACCGCAAAACTTTCAATGTGTTCTACTTTGATAAGGACGACAAATGTGATTGAGGGTGTCCCCGATCCGAGGAATAATATATTTTTGCTGATTCTACGCGGACTTTCGGACGATGTTAGTTTTTTTGTAGTTTCAATCGTGGCGCTGGTGGAAAATCAGTATCTTAGCGCTTTGTTTATTAAGGCTCTTTTTTTATAAGGTTTGTGATTTTTACCGTGATTCACGGATTGCAAAGTACTTAGTAACCATTTTTTGTACTTTGTACTTAATTTTCATAATGCGTACCTCAATTTTCGCAGTTAGAAAATATTCGTTGGTGTACTTGATCGTAGAATTGATTAAAATTGTTCTATTACCGTCAACAGTGACGATCATGAGTACATTATTCAAATTAATTGCGGTAAAAACTTATGTTCGAGGTAGTTCCCGGTGCATTTGGTTTATAAGGACTACAGTCGACCAGGACAAGAGATTCACGCATACAAAAAATCCGAGTTTGTAAATTTTACAACCCCAAGACCTGGGATGTTACCAACGAACCACCATTGCCATGAAAATAATTCACTACTAAACATAATACCCCTTTTCCGTAAGATAAGTGTACCGTCCCATTAAGTAAATACATATCTCCAATACCATCTCTGCACAAACATTCTTCGCACTATGAAAATCAAACAGCCCCTCATGAATAAGATAATCGTGCAAAACGTGGCAGAAAACACCGGGCAAAGCGGAAGTTAACGCGCACATTAAGATTGAAAGAGGGGCTCGCGTAATTCCGCGAGCGAGAAAAGTTCCCGCAGGAAACGTCAGCTGGCTGACAAATAAAAGTCCATAATGAGATAGGGATGTGAATTAAAATAAGACTTCGAGTAAACGAAGAGCGTCTAAACACGGCGAGAGTCAACCGAGGAGGCACGGCATTGAGAGGAAAAAGGTGTCCATCGGAGGGGAAAAGGGTTGGGAAAGGGAAAAGGCAGGAGGAGGCGAGGCTGAGAAGCGTGGATACGCGGTTGCTTAATATCGAGCGTTACTCATCGCTCTCGACGTTGCGTGAATTAGTAATAAAACTTAATCACCAACCGCAGAAGGATACGTTGAGTAATTTAATAACGCATAACTCAACATAACGAGTCGCGATACGGCGTGACCGTCCGCATGACGAGGATTGAACGAGGAAGATAAGCTCCCCACTTCAACACCGCCACCGCCCATTAAGAACCGTAAATTCGAAGCATTTTTCCGGAATACGCGTTTTTCGAGGAGCTCCGGAATCGTGTCCATTTTATTCCTGCTTTGTTTCTCTCCTCCTTCGGTCCCCAGCTCCCCATCTCGCTCCCTCATTCGGGCGAGCAAAGTTCGATAAAGCGTTCCCGAAGGAGCATCGACTGGCCGCTCGAGTCGAGAATTCGATGCCAGCAGCAGCATCTGGGAAATATTCCGGCTCGCCCTATCTTTTCTCCTCCATCTATTCCACGTGCCTCTACGTGCGATTCTACGGCCGATTATTCGGCTCACGGCGAGGAAGAGGTAACATTCACGATATATCAACACCTCGCGCATCGCGGACTGCGATTATGTCGCTTTGGCCTCTCTTCCAGAAAACCTCCTACCTGACAACGTTCTCTAACGTGAATTTTAAAATCCAGAAAAGCTCACACGACGCTCTCTAACCTGAATTTTAAAATCGTGGGTGGAGAGTGTAACTGAGGCAGGCTAAAAGGATATACAGGTATATATCGTTCGAGGCTTGGTAAATAAGCGATGAACCGAGGACTGCTCGAAGAAGCCATTATATTTTCAAAAGCGACGTAAAGTAATTGTCCTCGATTGCCGATTGACCCTCGCGAAATTACGGCACTTTATAGGATATACACTCGTGGCGTGAGTATCGCGCATTATTCGTATGAACCTCGAACACTCGTGCGCGCGGTTTATTATTCATATACTTTCTCCCTTTTCGCGAACTGCCCGACGAAGCACACGTTATGTATTCCGTCCAAATTTTTAACAATCACCGCTATTTAGACCAGTTATACTCATTCGGAATGCAGTCGAGCTTTTGTACGCTGTTCAGAACACTCGTGCCGTTTATAAGCGAAGGCTATTATGTCGTAAAGTACATAACCACACAATACACGCATATGGTGCGCGAGGGAAGAAAAGGTCGATGCTGGCTGATTCGAGGATTCTCATCGTCCGTGGAAATTCTTCCAGGCCACTGGCTTTGACGCCTCCAGTGCGTCTGTACCTCTTTTTTTTCTATCTCTCCCACCGATCTACGTCACGTGCCTCTGCGTTCGCCAGCCACTCCCGCAGGACTAGAGAACGGGAACCGGGCTCCACCCTTCCTTCCAGAGGATGGAAAGCGACGGCAGACCTTATCTTCCTTCCTGCGCTTCGATCCTACCAGGCCCGAACACTTTTGTCGCGAAGTTACGAGGCGAGGGTAGAGTACGTCCATTCGAGAGGCCGCTGGAAGGAGGCCTGGCGAAACCCCGTCGAGAGCAGTGGATATTGCCTCGTACAGGAACGATAGAATTCCGCGATAATAATCCTCGCCGATATTAGCTGCGAGGCCCTAACGTGTAATAAGACCTGTCCAAGGGCGCATGCGCGCGGCGCCAGCTCGGAATAAATTTCACGTTCGCACTTTATTAGCAATAATTAAACGCGGTAGCCGCGGCGCACGGCTCCTCGGTCTCCTCGCGCCATCCAGGGCGTGGTTGAAAAGAAACGAGATAGTCTCCTCGCTGCCGCGCGTGTTAACGATATTCGTATCGCGCTGCGAATCGCCGTTTCCGCCATAGGTCTTATTTCCTTCCCTTGATCCTATTAACATCAAGATCGGCCGTCTTGGGAAACGTCAGCGGTGTGTAATCTTTTCCTCCTCGAAATTGAAAGTCGCTCCGAGGATGGAGTCGTTTTCGATGTGGGAGATACTTGAGAGAACATCGAGGAACGATTAAACCATTATTCACCATTGCCCCTTTGTTGAGACGTTTGTCTTTTATTTATCGCTAGCTAATCGGTGAAACTCTTAGTTCTGACTGATGTAACTAAATACTATACTGAATACTATAAAAGTTAGGATAAAAATATTTTTCTCTAATTAGCTCACTGTAGGATAGGAATTAATTAGTGCATTATTTAGGTTTACTTGGCGTTGGCGTATAATGGGTCAAGGGGTATCCTCGAAAAACTGCTTACCGCAGGCAATTAATTAATTACCGCGCTATTTAGGTTTGCTCGGCTTTGCCACGCGATGGCTGCTCATGGAAAACGAGGTTTCGCCGGATTTATCATTCCTAAGGTCCACAGTTGCGACTACATATCCGCGCTTCGACATTTTCCAGCTCAGTAGGTTTACGCCCGGCGAAATGAGCGATTTAACAAATGGCCCTCGTTTCCTCCTGGCCCCGCCCTGTGTATCCTGGGTCGCACGCTCCACGGACGCTGCTGCGTTCGGTTTCTCAACGTCGTTACGATAAACAAGCAACGATGAGCCCGCAGACAAGGGCCCGGACGATGAGCGCCGGCTTCGTTATTCTCTTCGTCTATCCACGCCAAGGATTACTTCGTTATATTTAATTGCCCCGCCGGCTAAGAACTTCGATCAAGATAACGATCTCCTGCAAATAAACCGAAACTTGTCTCGGGAGTTTAACGAGTGGCGAGAGGAGGAGGGGAGGAATCGCGATCCGTGGATTCTCGAGGCGCGAGAGGAACGCCCTGGCCGAATCCACGATTCGTTGGAGCCGCCTGACCGAAATTATCCTTTCCCTCGTTGCGCCTCGGGGGAGGGAGCTGGATCGAATATTTCCGAGCAAAAGGAAAAACACAGAAGGAGGAGGAGGGAGGGGAGCTCGGCTCGAGATTAGTTGCCATGGCGTGCGAGCCCTGGGATAATGGGGTCCATGATTAGGCCGAGCTTTTAGGAAACACGGAGCCGCCAAGGGAGCTCCATTGATCTTAAAAATCGAATTAGTGCGCAACGATAGTTCCGCGCGGAAGGCGATTGGAAGGTATTAACGGCGCACACGCGCCGCTGTATGCGACGCCACCAACACCAGGGAGACGCTTACGAAAGGGAACGCGATGGACGGAGACTTGGAGCTCGAAGCGAAAGACCCCCGCCGTGTGTGTATGTTGTAACCTCCCCCTTTTTTGAATATAGATATATTTATTTTACTTCTACCGGCTTCTACGGGCACTGGTTAGTTTGGAAGGGGGTTATAAAAGGAGAGTTAAGATGTCTTCCTATTTAGACCAAATGTTACGAGATGTGTTATAATAATTTAGGGCTGGAGTAAGATGAATCGTTCTAAAAGGAGAAATATGTGATATGTAAGATTTTATGTAGGCGCGAAGGATAGTAGAAGCGATACTTGTGTGGATTTAATATTTAAATACGACATTACGAGTGTTTTATATATATATATGTACATGTTTATCTATATCTAATTTGACTCACGTCGTTCGACCTATAAATGGCGATCTTTACATTGGGAAGGATTCTTCCCTGTGCTTCGAGATAACCTGGTGAAAGTGCTTCCAATTTGCTAAAATTTGTATCCTTCACTCCTATGGTAAAACGAACATTGTATATATATATATGTATGTATTGTAAATACACACGTATACGTGTATTCCTTTCACAAAGAAGAACTTTCGTACTAATTTGCTTTGACACCAAAATCGACACTTCGTGCAAGATTCTCGCGACGCCGCGCGGGACTCGGCCTAAATCTCCTAGAGGGTCGATATCGGTAACCATCGTAATCGATAGTTACAGTGTCTTGGAGCTATTTTCGTGTATTCGTGCGCGAACACAGGTTTCGAACGGCAGGTCCTCAGGAAGAACGTCCTTAACCCGTTGACCGCGGAACGAGGTTTATCGATTGCTTTCCGCCGCCGTGAATTGCCATTGCTTTTCGTTACCTTGACCGTAGGCCACGATACATTCTTTCTCTACACTCGAATCTTGAATCGTTGGGTTTATTAATAGCATAGCGAAGCTCGTACGAGTGTACGAGTATATTATCGATGAACCTGACGATCTAGTTTCCTCGTTAGCCTCGATGCCGAATTATATCAACGAGCTCTTGAGATTATGGATCGCGCACTCGTTACAAAATCGAGCCTCGATTCTTACAGTCTTACGAGGCAATTTATATGTACGAGGCATTAGACATGTATGTACGTATGTACATATATATGTCAGTTAAGAATATTGTATATCTATTCTCCACTTTTCTAAACGAATTAATATTCACCACTCGATATTAGCATCACTTCTAAACTTCACGAATTACAAATAAAAATGAAATTCATATTAAACAGATAAATACTTCTGCGTGCTAATAAAATTATTATAGGAAAAAATAATATCGCAGCAGACACCAAGTAGTCTTCGTTAATCCACGCAGCCAAGCAGACAGTACGATGTTCGCGAGACGAAAAAAATACATAATTCCAGACAACCATCGTGTTAATGCTCGACGCTAGAGATTAATTAAAAAAAAAAAAATGAAAAAATTGAGGAGACACGAGGGAAGCTACTTGTCTCGGAGGATTACCTGCGCGTTTCTCGGTTCACCGTTGGCGAATCTTCGTTTATTAGCGACACCAAAAGCGTTTCCAGCTCAGAATCCCGTGTGTTCCAGGGCGCTCGCGCGCACCGCTGCGTATTTCGAGGGGAGAATAGGCAGGGATCGACACAAGGGTGAAAGAGAGCGCCCTCCGGCCGTGGCACCGCACGTGGCAGCCCTTACAAAACCTGTCCAGGGAAGGACGACGACGGCGAGGACGACGACGACGGCACATGGCGAGAGAAGATAAAACCAGGAGCGCGTGTCGCGCGAAAAAGCAGGGAGTCCACGAATCGTGAAGCAGATCTATTATCGTGCAACGATTTAATTTATTGGCTTGGCAACTAAGTTCCCGTCGTTTTTTAAATTTTAACATTCCACAAGCCATTAAATGTTCTTGGCATAGTGTTTTGTCATTCGAAAGAGGATATTTTGATCCACCGGAATCTATGTTTTGTTTTTTCTTTCCTCGAGTTAATTTATGTTAATTTCTAGATCATTAAAGTGGAACGTTAAGTTGAGAAAAATGGGCATTTTCTACACTTCTTTCGTTTAGCTTTTAATCAAGGTTCTAAGGTCGCAAAAGCTGCTCGCGACAATTGTACTGTGTATGGAGAGAGTGACATAGCTGAAAGAACCGCTCGTGGTGGTGCGCCAAATTCAAAAGGGAAATTCGATGAAGAGCGATCAAATCAGCTTTTGCACGAAAATCCGCGTCAAAGAACAAGAGAACTGGCAGAGAAAATGGAATGCTCCAATACAGTTATAAAGAAACATTTTCACTCGATGAGAAAGGTTCAGAAGTGTGGTGTATGGGTTTCGCATGCAAAAATAAAAAAAAACGCCAGGAACTTAGTTGTCAAACGAATATTTAGTGATCAAACAGAATTTCCTACTTCATTCCTACATCGCCATATATAAATCTTCCACGGTACGTACCAAAAATTGAACATCCTCGACGAACTCCTGCGATTGATAGTCGATCGTGATTTTACCAAGCTCGTCGCTTCGAGCGGCGCGTCGAGTCCTAGCGGTAACAGGTGTCCCTAGTTATAAATAATGCCGGAGTAGAAAACTTTGCGAACGACTCTCAACATATTCCCCCGCGATCCTAACTTTCCTCTCTATTATTCACATCGAGCGCTGGCTGAAATATCGTGACAGTCACACTGGCAGAGTTCCAAGCAAATTTGTAAACGTGGCGTTGTCCATACTTCCGGGCGATGCGACAAAGAGAAAAACAAGAATCCCCTGCGAATTATCGCCTCCGAAGTCACACCTGGATCTCATTGGCAATTATCGACTAAATAATCCATAAGTATCCTTAAATTCGAATTATAACCACCCCCTAAAATCTGAAGCTACACTTAACCGTGCATACATTTCTTTTTCATCGATATTCTCATCCCTCGACAATGTCGATCGATGCGGTCGCGCAGACGTATTCTACGACTAGTCGAGGTTTGAAAAGGAAACGCACGCCGAGGGTCCTCGTTCGAGGCACTCGTGTCTAAGGGTAATCCTGCAGTGCGCAAATTATCTGCCCGGACATCCTTCCTTCCTTCCTTCCTTCCTTCCTTGGAAATCGCTTTGCATGACAGACGCTGGATATGAATTTTACATCGCGCCAACATCAGAAGGCTCGATGCACGCCGATTAACCAGCGCGGGGAGGGAAAAAGGCGCAAGGAGGAGCGACCAATCGCGGCAGCTGTCGAGCCGGCCGATTAATTAAATCGGGAGGGACGCGATTTGCAAAAATAAGCCATTTCTTACCGGCGGCAGCGCTGCCGCGATTTACGTCTGCATCAGCTGTCAGCCTTGCGAGGAGAACGAGCGCGTATAAATAGATAACGCGCCGTTAATCGTCGCGTTTCCACGGATCGTATCCACGTACCATCAGCGCGCGAGTTCGCGACACGCTCGCGCTCGAATCGTATCTGCACTTTTTGCCCCGACAGAGTTCCTCTCGAGGCGGCCTGGAAAAACGCGCATCGGCCGCGATGGAGTTTATGGATTAACCTTAATCAGTTGGGCTTGGTTATGGATCGTACTTAAACGTCGATATCTGGGCTACGTGACTATGGTTATCTGTATTAAACAATGAGGGAGGAATAGAGGCCTCTCTGATTATCTAGGCGCTAACAGCGAGTCTAAAGTTGCGCTAAATGTGTTTATATATGTGTAAGCCTCAATCGTGTTTCGTATTTTTCTATATATCTGGAATAATGGATGCAGCGAAGAGAGATCGATCGATGAGTGGTTGATGCTTCGACCGTTGCTTAAAAATCCGATTACGTGAAAGATAAGAATTCGATATGAGAGGATACACGGATCGCTCGACGTCTAACGGGTGGTCTTTTGATACACGACAATCCAGGATTTTTGAAAAGAACGACAGCTGAGCTGCGAGAATAATCTCACGCTCTTCATCGAAACGTCAAAACTTAAAAACAGGGAACAGCCCACTTGACGACTGGCGACCTTTTGATTCGCAATAATCCAGCAAACCGGAAGGGAGCGACAGCTGACTTGGGACAGAGAGCCCAAATAGAAGGTTACTTCGAACTCAGCTAGAGTCAGCAGGAAGTTAAACCTCTTCCCAATGCGGCACAAGAAATCGTATAGACATCATTCTCCATCCAATTTAACACAAGGACTCCCAAACCAATTAAAACGACTGGTCAGTCCTTTCTTTAAAAAATCGTAGTACATTATGACCATGTATTTTTCGAGATTTTCCATGATTTTCATGCAGTATATAGATCATCATTTCGATTTACTATAGTTTCCTTTTACTCTCCCCCTTTTTTCAAGATGTACATGGTGTTCTAAATATCCTCAGAGTGTGGCTAGTAATTCTAGTGTTAAACAAGAACTTAAGTGAGCAAACAAATTCTTTAACACTTCTAATAAGTAAACATCTAAGTAACTACCATCCACCTTTCCCTACACAAATATCCCCTAAAGTACGCTTCGCAACAATTACTTCTAGCGACATTGTCAAAGAAACTGCGATTAATCTGCGAGGATGATTATCATTCGCGCGATCTTTCGAGGCTTAATGAAAATCTATGGTACGCGATGCCCGATCGAAGTTCCGCGGCTCGAAGTCCTCTCGACAGGCGTTAGCACGTGCTTGCCGAGGAGGACGACAAAGCGGGGGCCTTGCGCAACGGCGGACGCAAGAAGAGACGGAGAGGCGTGGCGCTGCGTAACGCGCAACGACGTAACGCGTTACGCATAAAACACGCTCGTCATCCGGACACGTCGGGCCGCAGGGAGTGGAAGCGCCGGGAGGAAAAATAACTGCAGCCCGCCAAGCTCAAGGCGAAAGGAAAACCCGCCGCACCTACCGCGAGTAATCTCATTCGCGATCGATGCGCCTCCCAACCCCTGCAACGCCGTGTAATAATTAACCCTTTCACGGCGAATGGCGTATATGTACGATCGCGCGGGTCAATCGATATGCGCTGAAGGCGCACATGCTGGGTATTCCAAAAAAATCTACTCCCCTCTTGATCGACCGTTACTCATATATTCGGCTTCGATTTAAAAGTTTATTAATATAGACACAGGTGTAATGGAATGAATTAAAGAAAATTTAATGGAGTTATATAAAATTAGTCTTTTCTCCTAGGAAAAGGAAAAAAATATATGAATAATGGGTAGATGAAGAGTGAGTACATTTTTTTTGGAACACACTGTGTATATGGACGGTTTTATGGGATTGTTAATATAGGATAATGAGGATTAAATAAGGAATGTGGAATTAAAAAGGATAATAAGAAAAAGCGCATATAATTGACCAATCAAATTTTTCCTTAGAATACGCTTACTTTTCTACCGATTTGATTGGGTCGTGTTTGTACGTTGCCTAGCAACCGATCGAATAACGAGATACTGATAATCGTCTTGACGTTATATTCTTAGCGATACGACTGCCGGAATTTGGCTGCCACTTATAATTTTGGGTCAGAGTAAACGAAAATCGTTAATCCCCGTCCCAAGACTTTCGTCACCGTAATGGTAATCAGAGTTGACCTATTGGTAATTAATTATTCCACCAGTTTCCATTAAGATTCTTCCGCTATTGATAATTAATCAACCCGCCGATCTCTATCAAGATCGTTCCGTTATTGATCATTGATTATTCACCGGCTTCTATCAAGATTATTCCGCTAATGGAATCGATCACTGATTTACCACCGGCTTCTATTAAATTACGCGCGCACGTTGATTATCCAAATCCGCTGTTTCTTTTTCAGCTTGCAGGCCAGCTCAAGATACGATCTATACCTGCCCTTTAGATTTGGATTATAATGTGCAGTACGAATATAGCTTATATTCATAAAGCAAAAGACACATTAATCTCAAACTTTTGAATCGTACCCATGGAATATTAAGAACAAGGATCATCAATGAACTTTTCAATAAACATTTGATTAATAATTCTCAATTCAGCATATTAGCTACTCCCACAACTATAATCCTTTATCTCGATTCACATTCCCGACAATTTTTCGTGCAATTACTAAAAACACTAAATTACCACATGAATCAGTAGTTCAAGCGAAAATTGCATACGATAAGCCCCTGCAATACTCTCGCGTTGTTAAGAAAAACCCAAGCAATCGCTACCGAGCACGTTCCGTCGTCCGATATTCGACCACGTTATAAAAGAAGATTCGATCGGCTGCCTCGAATGGCAAGCCGAGCAAAGCCGATTACAGTCGATCACCGTTCGCCGCCGTACAGCCGACACGTTTAACCGGAAAACGCGTGGAAGTGTCGCAAAAGGATTTTCCAGGCGCGCGCGAAATGCAAAGTACTAAAATATTTCCTTCTTTAGAAATTCCCCTATCCTCTCATCGCGGGCTTTTCCCTCGTTCTCCTTTTTTTCTTTTTCCTTCCTTCCTGCGCCGCAGTTGCATGGGAGCCATCACATGCGACTCGCATTAAAACGGTAACGCTTTTATGCTTCTCATAGTCGTTTCATCGATCGTCACTCCCCCCGCCCCAATCCTCCCTTCCCCTACTCTCCCTCGCTCATCTCCTGCCTTATACGGCGGACATCAACCCTCTGAACTCGACATTACCGATGCGCGCAGGGGTGGCCAAAAATATGCAAATACGCGGGAATTACGACGATCTGGCCAAAACTGATCGGGACGGATAAGGATTACGCTTATTTCGTATTCCTTCTTCAGGGATCACGATCGCGGCTCAGCATGCGCCAGGGCGATTAATACGCCCCGAATCGAATTCGTTTTGGGCTTTTGTGTCTCGACTATGATCCCTGTCTTCTGCCTCTGTCTAAATAGAGCAGAATAAAAGAACAGAAAAAGAAAGGTTAGGCTTGTAAAAATTGTCGAGAGAGAGAGAGAGAATCGCGAGGAGTTACGAGGCCTTCTAAAAGTCGGGTCTGATTTTCAGACTCTCGTAACGATGATGGACGTATAATATATAATACTTATTTAATCAACGATGCTCCACGATTATAATCATCCTTAATTCTACGGCTGTAATCTAGGATTATTAGATCGTTCGTGTGATCGATCGTGTAAGCTCCTCCTAATAGCCCGCGATGATCGACTAATTGAAAGATCATAAAATAAGTATATACGCTCGTTGTGGAAGGTAATAATAGTGTGCTAACGGTAATAACGTGCGAAGCTACGTGCGTACTGGCGTGCAGAATAAACGCCAGATGATGTGAAACCCGGCGAGGGGATCTTTTTAATTACAGTAATACGCGGAGGTGTGAGAGGCTAATATTTGAAGAAGCGCAAGCTAAATGTTACGCGGAATCCGCGGCGGACTTTATGTAGATTGGGAATGCGGCGAGGCGGAGACGTTACGAAAGCTGTGCGATACCGCGAAAGACCCTATGCGCAATGCCGGCGAATTGTGCACAAGATCCGTTCCGCGTAATACCGCACAGAGGAAGATCATAGGTTGTTGTGCTTCGTATTTAATATTTCTATCGAAGGCAGGACGGTCATATTTTTCATCGGAAATTATACCTTGGACATAATCGCCGCAGCCTTGCGACAACTCCTGCATGACAATTCAATTTTTATCCCCCGTGCGACACAACAGCCGGTCTGAATCATTAATGATGATTCTCCTGCAGCAAACGAAGCCCTCCGATAAAGAGCTTTTCTCAGATTACGAGCGGCGAGTCCTTCCTGCTCGAATTCACTTATTGAACAGTCCGATAAATAAAGCATGAATGGAAGAAAAAATGTGAGCAGCTTCCTTCAAATAACACCTTTGCTGGTCGAGAGAGATTTTTGAGGGCTCTGGAAAATTCGTTTAGAAGTTTTTGAAGGGAAATCGAAAGAGATTTGTGGGGCAAAGTGAAATATACAGCCACTAGGAGGTGTTTTTTTTTATGTCGGTCGAGGCTGTTGGGAAAACGGAATTAATCGCGTATATCCCCCAAAGTGTGAATTCCCTTCTGATATTAACGCAACGATTTATCGACTCATTAAATCTTATATCGCGAGTATTAATTTCAAGGTTGCAGAAGTTGCACGAATGGAATAGAGCGGCAGGAATAATCGCTGAACGTATGCACGTTTGTAACTCGCGTCTTCGTGAAACGGATGTACGCTTTCGTACTGCAAGGTAAACGTAATTTCATTTCATCTCATTAATTCAATAAAATCCTATCAGCGTACGTAAGTATTATATATGAATATCGCGACAAAGATTTCTCACAATTCTTTTTTATTTATTGGCTTTCGACACCGACTGCCAATGTCATTTGACCTGCTGTTTAAGATGGGCTCTTAACCACCAGTTCTTACAAATTGACATTACACATGAAATAGTCCAATCACAAGTGACTAATCAAAACTCATCAAACTGGCCTATATCCTATTTCTTTCTTTCCAGAAAATAACTTTACATTATCATGGTCTAAATGAAGAGCACAAAATATCAGAAAAATCAATTCTTTCAGATTTCTGACTCGATATTTTCATAATTACCCGCACATATATGGATTTGTAGGGCTGGACCGTAAAAACGTGCCTCTTCTTAGCGAACCTCCGCAGATTCGCCTACATCGAATCGCCTTCGTGGCTCCGTAAACAAACGTTCCTCGGCGAAAAATGAGACGCGAGGAAGGCGGCGGGGGAAAATGACGGCACCGCAGGAACAACGTGCATAATTATATGCTCGAAGCCGCTCGACGATACTGGCGACGGTCCGGGCACCGCTGGAGCCAGAAGCTCGCTCGTAAATCACAAGGTTCGTTACAAAGAATTAAAACGCTCGAAGCCGCGGAGGAAGGCTACCGAAGAACTCGTTCTCTCTCTCCCTCTCTCTCTCTCTCTCTCCCCCCACCATCCCTCTTATCCAGCAGAGAGTAATAGCCGCTTCGAAGATCCGCTTCGGGAAAAGCCCAGCGGAACGATAAAGAAATCGATCCTCGCGATTCGAGGTCATAGCTCAGGATGCCGTGAATCCTATCCCAGGCTTCCTCCTTCGAAGCAGAAAAAAAATCCCTTACGCCGAAAAGAGCGATCAGCCTTCGTCGCTCCGAGTCACTAGAGTCTGATGAATGCCCGAAGATTCGCTCCTTCTTCCAAGCGCGATCCTTCCTTCCAAGTTTCCCGACACACCTCGCCGGCTCCGACTCGAAGAGCCTGTAATTCAGCGAGGAAACTGTCTTTTCCAAGTGGAGTACGATCGAGTGCGCCGAGATGCGCGATCAGAGCCTCGAAGGGAGGCGGATCGCGAGCCTTCGAGGATTTATGTACGGTACGCGATCACGCACGAGTTCCAGCGGCGATGACTGCGGATCGAATCATTAAGATACGAGGCCGAACTTCCATCCGCTACGTGGCCACGCCGCTCGGAATGGTAATCGGTCGATTCAGGGAACGATCGGGCGGAAGGAAAGTCAAGACCCGCCGGTCGATGGTAGGCCTTTGATGTCCGGTGGGTATAAAAGTAACCGTGACGGTACGTCGATTGTATCCTAAAAATAGAGAAGCTGCCTACGCCGGGAGGTCTATTATTGCACACTGGGCGTAGACCGTGAAACGGTTTCGCGACGTCGATCCGTCTCGTGTCACGATTGGCGCGCGCGTAAACGCGACCTTGCGAATCTCGAGCGGAGAGAAAAATTGGCCTCGCTATGTCGAGGCTAAAACCGCGGCGGAGTGCACCTGAATCCGAGGTGTAGGGCAGAACTTCGTTGTTCCTGCACGCGTTGGTAAAGATATCTAAGCCTCAGCTTTGTAATTCGCTCGAAATTAACTTACGAATTGCTGCAAGCGAGCGCGCGAGATTATTACCACCACAAATCACCGATTACCAAGGGTATTAGTGCTCGAAGGATGTTTGGAACGAAGTAAAAGCTTTGTATAGAGGAATATCTTGCGACTTACGATCAGATTTTGTGAAAAGGGGAGCACGATAAATGTCTATTTCCACCCTTTCATACCCAAATTATTACTTTTCAGTAAGATAATTAAATTCCGCAGAAAAACGATTTAGAGGCGCTCGACTAATAAAAGCAGATTATACATATGATGCCAAATGGCATCATAGAACTCCAAAGGACTAATACACCTCACCCAGCGCCAAAATCGTTTATCCTAAAACCCATCTCCACAAAGTGCCTCGCCAACCCTCGATACTCCATTGCACGATGCAACTGTATCGTTGCACGAACTGCACTGTACATCGCAAGAAACATTCTCAGGAAACGATTTCCCCACTCGATTCCTCCGCGTGTCAGCTCCTCCATCCAGCGCCGCGCCACCCAAAGCTCCAGCAGCATAATAAACCCTGTCCATCTCGAGAGAGGCGCATATTGTCGGGTGCCAAAGTGTCAAAGAATCATGCGCCCTTCGAAACAGAAGCTCACGGGGCCGTCGTTGGGATGAGGACGACGAGGAGAGAGCAGGGCGCCCATTCGCGTATCCCATGCATAGCCAATCAGCAGTCATTAAATTAGCCGCCCCCTGCGGTGACATCATCTCGCGTCCTCCCCCCCCCCCCATCCCCCCATCCCGCTGCAGATTCGAGGCTGGAGGGCCATCCCCCGCAACCCTTTTGTTGCACCCAGGGGGAAGCGGGAGATGCACCGGCCGATATCGCCCCTCGCGACAGCCAACGAAATCGCGGGAGCAGGCTAAAGGCACCGGAGCCTTACAAAGGGCGCAATCAAGATCGTAGATACAATTACATATTCCTACAGAAGGCCTGGAGGTGGGGGGGGGGGGGGGTGCGTTGGCCTCTGGTGATCCTACGGCACTTTGACAGCCGAGACTCGCGCGGTCGAGCGCGCGGAATTTCCAATTTGCCATCCAGAATTTCGCCCCGTCCGCCATCGGACTTTCCGGCCTCCCCCCCCCCTTTACCCCCTCTGCTTTTCACGCGGGTCTATCGAATTTTTGCGCAGGAAGGAGCGAGGCGTATCGTCGCCCTTCGGGATGCGCGAAACGTGGAGTACGGTTGGCGGTAGGTCGATTGGGATGCTGGAATGTTGCTAGGATTGTATCGATGTGTTTATGTTGGTATAATGCTGATGGGGCTGGTGGATTCGTTGTTCAGGGTGCTACGTTAAGCGTGCTTTGGCGCGCTGTTCTTTGTTATAGAGGCTTCGTGATGAGCGCGCGTGTGAATGGAATAAGCTTGTGTCTAGAACTTTGTATTTCGAGTTATTAAGGAGCTTTTAGAAAATCGCGCAAAGTGTACTTTGAAGTATAATTGTTATTATTGGATAATTGTAGTAGCATGTATACACGTTCTTTCTCTTTACTTCGCTAAAAAAGATGTATTGAAAAGAATAACACAAAAACTGTAAGAAAAGATGTATTTAAAAAAAGGATAAACACGCTGTAACCCAGTAAAAAATCCCCATAATCATACGAGAAGAAATTCTCGCACGCAGAGTTTACCAATGGGCCGCAAATTGGTCCGAGTATTCTTCTCGTAACCAAGGGGCTTTACTTCGCAATTTCCCGGAGGCGGCTAAGGATTTTCGCGCCAGACTTTCGCAAAACTTCCGCACGGGTTTCCCACTCTGGCTCGCGCAATTTCCACGTGCGCTTGTCGCAAGTGTTGCGCAATACTAACCAGGGAGGTGCAGGGGGCAATCGAGGAAGCGACGAGGCTTCATCGAGCGCGATGGGGTGGTGGTAACCCCTAAGCTCCGTGACGGAGCGTAACGGAAAGGCGATCGAGCCAGAGCTGCCACGAGGAACGGACAGGAGAACGACTCGACAAAAGGGTCGCACGCGCGTCCGCGCCGCATGACGCATGACTCACGAACGACCCCCTAAATCCAGCGCCCCGAGTGGACCAAAATGCGTGGAGCTCGGCTAATGATGGCCAGCAGTAGCTTGCAGCCCCCTGGGATCTCTCGTACCCCGGCCACGTTCGTGCCTCTACTGCGCATGACCGTAGGCGCCAACCCTCCGCACCCCCCCCCCCCCACTCCCACTCCCTCGTCGCTTGGAATTAAAACCTTGGCCTCGAAAAAGGTATGGACAATTTTGAAACTTGGACAATATCCAACGGAGATATTAACTACACATTGCGCGATGTAAAATTCAATGGAGTCTTTTATTAGGAGTATCAACGACTAAAGTAGTAGTTTGAGAAGGCCGCCATGTTTAGAGGTTTGAGTATGTAGGATAGGATAGAAAATGGGAAGTACAAAAGTGTATATATAAGTTTGCGTGCTTTGTGAAAAAGTGAGACTGCGTTTTTGTTATACTGGTTGTTGTACGGATATTTGTATTGAGGTATTGATGTAGCGCGATGTAGAATGTTAGATATTTGTGTACAACTGGTGTGCCACGAGAGATGTTTGATTGCGAAACTTGTATTATTGTATCCGCGGACGGGACTCAGGAGCTTGCATCAGGATTGTACGATAAATGCTTCGTGGATATCGAAGATTCCCTAGTTTCCAAGTATATTCTTGTATAAACTAACAATATCAAGGGGCCCGTGCAGCTGGCTAATTACAAACGGCGCCCAGCTCGCATGTGCATCGTCCCTGGGGGTCTTCGCTTCGAACTTGTGGGGTTAATTCAACGATCGTGCCAATCTAGGCCTATGTGCAATAGCAGCTCGTACCTTCTACTGCACAAGTATAATGCCTGTGAGAAAGAATTTTCGTCCCCCTCTCTGGCGAAAATCCTAGAGCCGCCCGCAGCCATGGATCGCTTTTTGTTCTCGGTACAAAGGGGTCGATCGCTCCGAGCTACTCGAGCGTCGGAGATAAAACTTAATTAAAACCTTGGAGATCACAGCAAAGACCCGATTCTGGTACCGTAATTGCAATCGTCACGAAGCTCTCTCTCTCTCTCTTTCTCTCTCGAACTCCGTTATTTGCATCCGTACTATCATGCTCCCGTTTATAAATCTCCCAGCAAAGCGATTATTTCCCCGCAACTTTCTCCTCAAACTTCTTATCCTTACCCCCTTACGTGTTTTGTTGATTATCCAACAGCAAACATCCCAGTTTCCAACGATCGGTTCGCCTCACTTCGCTTTCCAAACCGACACGGCGATGTATTATCGGTTACGAAGTTGGAGTTGCCATGTTTAATCAGTTACGAGCTTTTCTCATTGACCCGTAATTAATATAGTGCTTCAGAACTACTGTGCCTCGGCACACTAGTGTATCGCGAGGTGAGCTCGACTGTGTCGCGACGATTTTCTAGAGAATAAAAAGATTTGTTGAGACAACTTTGCGTGAATTATACTGGTCATTAACGAGCAGTTAATTCTCACTCTTCTTAATAACTATCGAATTCTTCATCTGGTTTTATTGGAGTAAGAATTTCTTAAAGAAAGTAAATATCTATATATATATAGACTTATTTCATTCTGTTTTTTATTCAATAAAAACATAAACTGTTACTTGTATCTGCATGCTTTTCGCATCTTCATTACCATGATACAATTGTCAACGCAGATATCCAGTACCGTTACCAGCCAAACGCAACAATGTAAGAGCGAGGCTCCGCACAATTCTCGTTAGCAGAGCCATCTGTTCACCAGCGCGAGATTTCCACAGTTTCGATAATGCTCGCCGCAGATTACATCTCCGTGTAACTAAAATTTATGTCTAAGCTCGACAAGCTCCGTGAGTCCAAGGTACGAGGTAGAGAGAGAGAGAGAGAGAGGAAGGGAGAGAGAAGCGCGTTTGGATAGAGTTACTGTCGCAAGGATATCCAGAGTCCTCGACCACCGACCTACAAATTATCCACGTGCTACGTTCGTGCGTGAGAACGAGGCTGAAGGTGTAAGCATTTTCGGAAAATAAGGCGGTAAGAGCCCATAAATAGTACTGGCTAGACGATCTCCTAAGTGGGCACAAGGCGCCCTTCGACCGAAGGATTCTAAGTGGGCATAAGACGCCCTTTTCTTTATATCCCTATGGCTCCTGCATGCGGCGAGTGAGAAACCGATCTCCATAGTGAACAGATGTCTAACAGTGTAACAGCTTGTAACATTTTCATAGCGCATATATCTCTACATTCATCTCAATAACTGTACTAACATATTGAAATAAAGTAGTATATATTTTAGCGAGTGTACTGTATATTACTACTTTATTATATATATATATTCTATCGCCCCTTTTTCCCTCTCAACTTTCTTTCACGCTTCCCCTCCAGCAAGTACAAATACTATAATAAATAAAATAAATAATATGATAAATAATAAAGTAACAGTGTAACAGCTCGAAGCATTTTTACGCATACTTCATATATTATTACTTTATATACTATTCCATTGTCCCCTTTTTCCCTTCAGTCTCTTCTTCTTCCTCTCCTACTTCCCCTCCTACGAGAGGTTAAAGCCAAAGGGCCTTTTCGGATTCCTTATCGCCGTCGCCCCTACGCACTATCGTTAAGGCGTGTCAAGTTCATCGAGCCGATCGCTCGTCCTCGAAGGCGAGCAGAAACGAATCCTGGCCGGCGTCTCCCCGGCTCCACGCACAATGGCGGATAGTGATTGCAATAATATCGATCAGAGGAGGGTAGTCGCCCCCGTCGGTGTTCCACGATTAATGTACCCCGCATCTGTTCTCCTATCCTGCCCGGCTCAACTGGGTATCCTACGGTGTACACAGTGGCTCAGCCATACGCGGTACTACGTTCATTATACGTCCTCGCGATTAACTCACACGACCGACAGAATGTCCGTCCGTACACGCGGTTATCTATGTGCGCACGTGCGAACGCACAGGGAACGCAACGTGCATCCGATATGGCGCAGGTCAGTGGTCGTCGACCGGCGTCGAAAGTCTCTCTCTCTCTCTCTCACTCTCTCTCTCTCTCTCTCTCTCTCTCTCTCTGGAAAGGCAATGTTATCGTGCTCGAAAAGTAATATTAAAGAGCCTTTGGATAACGGGATACGCATTAGGCACCTCAAAGTGTCTGATTCGTGAAAGTCGTAATGTGGTAAAAGGAAAGATGCTGTGCGTGAAAAAGGGGAATTGTTGGGGTGTGTAAGGTATGGCCTTGGAAGAAAATAAGAGCGAGGTGTGGAAAGAGGTGGTTAGAGATTGAGAGTACGTTGAATAAACAGATGATTGATTGATGTACGTAGTATAACTGTACGTAGGAAAAGGTAAAGGTGTACGTGTAGGATGTTAATGGAATAAATGTGAATAGAAGTGCCATGAAATCAGATGGAGAGTGTAGAATTATTAATTGCAAGTATTAACCGCTTGCTAGGACCAATAAAATTCACGATTTGTCTTAAATACCCAGTGTATATGGAAGATATATATGAGATATACAACTGTGCTTTCACCAGTTTCTTTTTTTTTTCCAAAATTCGGGGCTTTATCCTAAAAAAACTGATTATACATTTATAATTCAAGCTATTGCCCATCGTTAGTCATTGTACACCTGACATAACACTATCCGCAATCTAATTTCCATGCCAGTAAATTCACCGCTTCGAGCTATTGCCTCGAAGTGTCAAAGATACCATTGGCGCATACCTAATCCGAGTCGCCACAGCGGAGCTTCTTCTTGACTTCTAACCCCGCGATTATGATTGTCTACTCTCGTACAGATGTACACGGGCGACAGGAAACGAGAGTAGAGATAAGTAATAATGGGCCGCTTGTACGATTGGCTCCTAAGCTACAGCAATCTACGTAGATACCTCGGGGAAAATACCACGTGATTTACAGCTATAGAGCGTACGTGCACTATATCGGCCAGAAATTACGGTTGGCAATCGAGAATGTAAATTACACGCGGCGCGGCCCGTGATTATCGCGTACATTTAATACGTATCCGATACCACGGCTTGGCGTGCGTGTCGCAAAAAAAAAAACAATGGTACGAGTACACAGAGACGATCCGCGAATTTCCGATCGGGGAAAGATTAAAGCGGATGCAGATTTGATGAACTGGCAGATCCGTAAGTGCACCGCGCCAAGGCGTCGGGCAGCACCCCGTGGCGCAGAGGCTACTGGCAGGACCCCATTTATCCCTCGGGATGCGAGATAAGCCGCCGAGCGATGAACTTTGAGGGGCGAAGACGATATCGACGTACAACGATGGGGAGCGCGGATATTAAATTGCGGAATGACCGATCTGTCAGCGGGAACAGGCCATGCGGAGAGCCCGCTTCCCCAAAAATGTTATTTCATGCTCCTGGATATTGGGCAGGGCCCCTGGTCGCAGCCCTGATTTTAATACGATCGAAAAACTCGCTTCGTAACCCACCGGACGGCATTGCGTCACGATACGGTTGCAGCTTGCTACAAAGGCTGGAGTCTCTCCAAAAAAATTCCTTTCCAGTTTTTGTACCCGCGAACGTACGTATGCGTATTTATACACCGTGTAAAAGCAACGAGACTGGTAATCTTAGCGCCGATTATCGTCCCACCTCGTTTCTTACCCTTTCGTAGGTGCGAATACATATATGGGTTCTCGTACGAGCATTCGATTTGAGCTATGAAAGCTATTTTTATACTATTCGCGTTATTACTGTTTAATGGTGTAAATGGTTCTGTTAAGGTTTTTGCGATCATTGCTAAAATTATTTCAGTCACGATCAATATATGGACGGTTTATTTCGAAAGTGGTGTAAGTCCATTTGTGGCCCGTAAATATACATTATTTTAGTTGAATTCGCCTAAAACAAATTTATACAATTCAATTACGTATTGATAAATTATGTAGAAACATTGTCAGACTCGATAATATTAACCCGCATTTTTTAATTAACAAATATGCCAACCTCTAATTTTCTCAACACAAGAGAAAATGTACTTACACACACATATTTCGAGATGAAATTTCGGTCAGCCCAGCGTACGCTTTGTCGTAAAAAGTTGGCGGCCCGCGGCACTTAATGTCGCACAACTCAGCGCTCAGAGGTTCAACGTCTCACTCGCGATCCGCGATTATCATTTTCGGGTTCTGACACCGGCATACGTTTCTCGCGATTACCCCGCAAAGCGAATCGCAAATTAACCGCCGGACGACTTTTGTCCCACCCTGTGCAGCGGTACCCTGGGTGGATTTACATCGCGAATACAGGCAGCAGACACCCCAATGCACCGCTCGGTACAGTAATACCCAAGGCACTCCCCTCGCGTTCGGGCCGTAATTGCAACATTTTTCGTACGTGCACGAGCAACGAGCTGTGTGCAGAGTGCAAGGGAAGCGCGTGGCCCGCTGAAAAACCAGAGGGACAGAAGACAATCGTGGTGGAGGAGAGGGAAGGAGAGGGAGCGATGCGCAAGGTGCGCGGACCAGGTGTCGGAGCTTAATATCTCCATCGTTCTTTCCTTACTCGCTGCGACTTCGTCCCTATAATTTGCCCGCTCGCGATCTCTCCCCGACGTCGACAAACGATCGTTTTATACCGAGTCCGCGTAAGTGAATGATGGCATACGATCATAAGTAGTATCGATGTAAACAGCGAGATAACTCGTTACGCCGCCAGTCGAAGAAACGCACGGTGCCACGGATAAAGACGACCATTAACGGCGCCCGTCATGTCGGCCTACACTCCATTTCTCTTTTTGCCTTCAATCCGAGGCATTTCCCGCGCTTTCGACGCGAAACGGAAAAAAGGGCGCGGTAGGCGTACCTTTGATTTTGCACAGCGGCCGGCGATGCGCGTTTCGACTGGAATATTGGACTTCGCTAAGCCTTCGAGGATTCGAGAGAATCGTTGTACGCTTCCGGGGAGAATGGCTCGCGATGTACGCGAGAGAATAATCGGGACGAGGCATACGCGGGAGTGATGTAAATAAGAGAAGTTTGATTATAATATCTTCGAGTTGTGCTCGAATTCTATATGTATAACTAAATGTTTTTGGTCTCTTATCGAGCAGGAAATTATTTAACGACGAAAATGATTCTTTATTTGATTATATAAAAGGATAATTTTCGTTGCTTAATTATTTCTTGTTTGATAAGAGATCCAAAAACTTTTGGTCATATATATATAGTATTCGATCACAATTTGAAGGTATTATAATTAAAGTATAACCAAAGGTTTTTGGTCTCTTATCGTGCAAGTAATAAGTAAAGGCCAAAAATGATCCTTTATACGATGATCGTATAAAAAGAGCATTTTCGTCGTTTAATTATTTCTTGCTGGATAAGAGACCAAAAACCTTTGGTTATGGAACTTTGATTATTCCAACGATACGAGCTTTTATGCCGATTAGGTGTTAAAAGGGCGTAAAAAAGAAACAGGAAGAAGGAGACGAGGCTGAGAGGCGCCCTGAAGCAGTTCGCCTAATCAAATATTTCTGCATACTCGATTAGATTCCCGAGCAGATTTCTCGCCGAGGGCTGAACCTTGGAACGAGTTGTCCCTCCCTCGGTCCTATGGGGGATCAGCGGAAGGCGAATTTAATTTGCATACGAGCGTTATTTGCTTTTGGTTTTGCACGGCGATCCTATTAAGCGAAGGGTTTCCGGAAAACGCAAAAACACAGGGTGGAAGGTCGATTTGAATTTGTGGTTTCTCAGTTGAGGAGCCCCTGCCATTTTTCAACGATAAAGCGAAATTATGATAAGCCTACTCGTTGTTCGTACGAAAGAACGCATCGTGAAAAGGCAGTAAGCGAAATCCAAAGATAAATACCAAAGGTCCGTCTCTGAATTTCTGCAGAATAAATGGGTTTCAAGCACGATGGATATCGAAGGTAAATAATCGATTTTGTCGCCCATGAACTCGTAAATTCTTCTTAGTAATTTCTAAAAGGCATTGAAAAAAATTGGACTTTTCTATTAAATCCGGTTTATTCAATACTTTCAAGTTCTTAAATTACATATTTGTCTAACTTTCAATTTCGATTATTATTATTTAACCTTTAATTATCGAGCCACGCATTAGTGGCCAAAAATGATTGTTTCCAAATAAAAATGTCGATTCGATCGACTGTAATAAAACAATATTACTCCGCAAAGACCACGACCAATGACCGTATCCTAAGTAATCATCGATCGGCCAATCTGAAAATAGGAAATTTGCCACGGCACAGATTCCCCAGTTCACCATCCCTAATTCACTTTTAGCATCCATAATTCATTCGGTTTTTGGCGGTTCCTTTGATTCCGGATACGCGACTACGTTAAAGAGAGGAACCAAAGAAACTGGGTCTCCGCAAAATGGAGCCGCGCTCCCGGCTCCTCTGCGCACAGGCCTAATGGAAAGGATACTCGTGACATTTCCTGCGCTCGCTCGCATCCATTTCTCCCGATACCTCGCCGCCGCCCTCTGCAGCACGAATATCCGCCCACGAGAGCCCGAGCCCAAAGCGTCCAAGTCGAACCAAAGCCAACCGCTCGCCCTGACCTCCTTTCCAATCAAGACGCGAACCCCTTCGCCCTTCCTTAATAAAAAAAAAAAGCCCTCTGATTAACGCCCACAACTTTACTCGCGACAACGTCAAAGGCAAGGTAGAAAAATCCTCCAGCCACTACGAGGCGCTTCGTGCAGCATCGCACAATATTCTGGAGAAAAAACAAAAAAGGGGAGGAAGAAAGAGGAAAAATCGTTTGAGACGAAGAGACACTCCAGAGGCCTGGTGTCGAGCGCCCCAAGCTGGAGCGGGAGCTTTTGGCCCAGGCTGTACACCGAGGTCCATATCGAACCGCCTGTATCGATTAGTCGCGTCCAAAGGGCAGCCTCCTAGGGCAGAGCACTTTTCAGGCAGAGGGTACCTCTTTTTTTTCCCTCTCGTACGCGGGAGGCACGCACACCTCTCCGCCTCGCAGGGTGGGGGGGGAGGTGGAGAAAGGAGAGATCGGGTACACACCCCGAGTTCGGTGGACCGTTCTGCCGTGACGTAATTTTCTATGCTTCCTGGACACGTTCCTAGGAGATCAAACGCGCTCACGGTGCGTTTTACCCGGCGGACGGTTTACAGAGGAGGTTGCATAATGTTTGTATATACGTCTAACGGCCGCGCGGCTGGAATTGAATCGTAAAGACGGGCCACGCTCGAGCAAGATCGTGAGGCTGCATACCAGGGAGCGTGACCGGGATTAAACTGTCTCGAGAGCGGCCTGTAAAGAGATTTGTCCTGGAAAGACGACGCTTCGACGCCGAGCGCCTGGAATATCGTGGGGATTCGGAGATAGGAGGGGATTTCCCGATGTGTGTCTCATGGTTAATGCATCCGCCGGAAAGTGATCAAGCGTGAAGCGGTACTATTTTATGATAAAGTCGATTTATCCGACTGCCCCCGATGGAAGAGTCCTCGGCGAATAAACGATCGTGACAAGCTAGTTGTCTTTGGATTTATTTCGATACTCGTCTTTGGATTCGATTTACTTGTCTTTGGTGAACCACTTGTGCGACGGGGTTAAGTATGTGCGGGTGAAGTTTGTGAGAGGAGCACTGAATTAATCGAGGAAAGAGTATAGCTGATTTTTGGACTACGATATAGATTTGTTCGATTTTAGTGCTCGATGATGAGTTTAATCGGCATTAAAACTATCGCCTATTTTCAAGACTTATTCGGAACACCATGTACATATTTAAAAAGATAGAAATAGTGAGCAGAGATTCAACGAATCAATGATAATCTAAATACTGCTGATGGAAATCATGGAGAATCTCAGAAAATGCATGGTCATAAAACACTACGATTTTTTAAAAGTAACGAATAACCAGTTGTTTCGACTCGTTCGGTAATTCCAGTGTTGGCTACGTATTTAACACCAAACCCACCGGACCGGTTGCTCACTTCTGTGAAAAACGCTACAACTTTGAAACAAAGTATTTTCTGAGATTTTCCATGATTTCACTATAATCAACACTCTTCGACATTCTTCCCTCGCCCTCTTTTTTATCAACGACATATTCACCACGCCCAAATATATCCGCAAAGTACAGTTTATCGTTAATACAAGAACAAGCTTAACATTGATACAAAGACGAAGGTTCCGCAAAGATTCCTTCGGAGAAGTACCGCGCATAATAAACAACAACCTATTAATCAATCAACATTCTTCTTTTTCTTCAACGACATATTCACTACGCCCAAATATATCCTCGAAGTGGAGTTTAGGGTTAAAACAAAGGCGAGCTTAACTTGGATACAAAGACGAAGGCTCCGCGACGACTCCTTCGTAGAAGTACCGCGCATAATAAACAACAACGTATTAATCCATCAACATTCTTTCTTCTTTTTCTTCAACGACATATTCACCACGCCCAAATATATCCTCGAAGTGGAGTTTAGCGTTAAAACAAAGGCGAGCTTAACTTGGATACAAAGACGAAGGCTCCGCGACGACTCCTTCGGAGAAGTACCGCGCGCATAGGAGAGAAGGATGCGAGAAAGGGGTGCGAGGCGTAGGACAAAGACGCGAGCGCGGGATACGGCTACCAATTATGCTACCGCACGGTGTTGGATACGAGGGCTCTCGGCGGACAAGAGAGGAGAGCCCTTCCGGGCAGAATTACGAGATTCCACGAGGTCGATTTTCGTGATCGAAAGCCGAAGTAGGCGGCCAGCGGTGTAGGAAGATGGCAAAGGGGGGACTGGGGGGGGACGGGTAAGGCAGGTGCTCGGCACGGGCCCCGAGCGCTTTCGAAACTTGAAATCATTTTGAAGGCACTTATCCGTATTATATCCTGTCGATTCCCCAAATCGCAACATCTCGTCCTTGTTCCTCGTCCTACGCGACCTCGCCGGGTTTACATTCTCCGGGCACCGAAATTAAACCCTGCCGCGATTGCGCGGTCGTTTGCGCCGAGGAAAAAACGGCGCTTCACGAGCCGACCAGGGGAGACCCGTGAGGCAGTATCCACAAACTTCCAATTTTACGTTGCGAATTGCCGACGAGAATCGTTTGATATCCGAAAGTGGCCAAAGCACGCGACGCTCGGGGAAATAATTTGGCCCGATGCGAAGTACGAGAGTCGAAATGCCCGGGAATCGTGAAGCCGCAGCGACGAGCGGCGGGTATTAACATGGAAATTGTTTAAATCGTCGATCGATGATGCTGCCCGTCACTGGATTCTACATTGTGCGCGGCCATGTACGAAAGGGTGTACGTGGAAAAGAAGTGATCGCGAGCTGCGCGACCCTTATATGGCCGACTGAAATATTCAGGAATGTCTGGCAACTTTGCAGCTGGAACAGTCGGCGTTAGTTAACGTTGTTGAATTTTGAAAGGCGACGTGGACGTGGAAGTATACAAGGGGAATCAAGGCAATTTTGCGATATATTGGAAAAAATATATGAAAATCTTGTGATTAGAAAGAAATGAATGAAACGATTGCTCGAGGTTGAATCGAGGTAGAATTATGACGCGTATCGATCGGTTTATAAAACCAAACTTTTTGGTTGATAAAATTAGAATTAGAATAAAACATGTAATAAAGTCAATATTACACCTGTCTTGAAGATCTCAGACTTAAAAATTATAAACTTGTACATTATCGTGTATTGAGAATTTCGTTAGACTAAAAAGAAAGCAATTTCGTCTTAAATAAGATTAAATATATCTATCATAGACAAACCTTATGTATAATCGAATACTCCACCGCCTACATAAGGGTTGAGAATAATCAATTATCACGAAGATCCTCTTCTTCGAGGCTCCCTGCTAATGAAAAATACGCGAGGCGCGAGGAAGGAATATAACAAAGTCTCGGATAGTAGCGATAACTCCTAGGCGGTCCTTTAAAAGTTAATAAGGATAACTGGAAGGCTCTGTGAAATTATGCTGGAGCAATATTTCAAGGTCGTGCTCGGTGCAAACTCTGGGGTTCTTAACGACAATTAAGCGATATTACCCTCACCGTCGAGAGGACCAGAAAAATAATGGCTCGTAAGACCATAGGAACGTGGCGCGCGGTGACGTTATGCCCGGAAGGCAGACGCGCGGTTTATTAAATTCTTGTAGCGGAAAATTCTGGGAAGATAGCCGGGGGAAGCGTTCAGAGTTTCTCTGCCCGTGAAGCAATCGAAGCCATGAACGCTTAATGGCAAAACGAAAGGAGAATCTAAACCTCTTTCTCTCGATCTCCTTCGATTCTCGAGCAAATATTATGCAGAGTAAATACTGGATTATCTTCTCAAAATATTCTCGTCTTATTATCCTCGATTTACGTACTTCACGAAAATCTTCAGAACCGCACTTCGTATATTCTCGAACTTCTACAATGTTTCTATGAAGAATTCCTTAAGACAGTTTTCCACAATTCCCACAAATCGCTGTATAATAAATATCCCAGTCGAGTGTTTATACGCGCGAAAGCATCGAGAGCGTTTAGCCAGCTTCGGGAATAAACATCCAGCAAAACCGACGCGAGTATCCGCCCTATCTTACATAAATTTCGGCCCCATTGTGGAAGAATTCGAGCCACAATTTGGATTACACAATTCCACGTCCGCCGAGGCACCCGACCCAATTTTTCCCGACGCTTCTTTCCGAACGAATGCAACCGCGAATTCGTTCGGCCAAAAAGCGCATTGTTCCTTCCGAAATATCGCGCTGAATCCACGTCATTTCCGTAGACGTAACCGGCAGCTAGAGCGAAATAATAACCGCCCTGGGGAGGATTCCATCTCTTCCGATAGATAAAAGGAGGTACAGAGGGAAAATCCAGCCGGGTCTCCGCTCGGCAAAGCCAACGATCTCGCCGGATGCTGCACTTTCATTAGAGTCGACCAACTGGCACGTCGAACGATAGATAATGGTTCATAAAGAACGGCCATTATTGTTGTGCGCCGGTCCCGCGGCTGAAAAACCGGACGTTGCGAGGGCTCGTTGCAAAACTGCACGAGTGCCGTGTCTTCGGCGGCTTCCCACGGGCGACAGCCGATCGTCAATGAAAACGTACAGCCTCGGAAATCCAGGGTGCGCTATTAACGCCGGAGGAACCGACACTTTGTGTACACCTACTCTGAACCGGTCGGGCGACTGGTTTGGAAGAAGAGGGAAAATTAAGAGGAGGAGAAGTATTGAAACATTGATCGCGGCGGAGGTGAATTTTCATGCTGAGGCAATGGGAAATCGATGGATGCTGTAACGTTTGTCGTATATAAGTGATAGAATGTGGTATTCTGAGCACTCGAAACAAGGTGTATAATTGGAATTTGTATATAGTAATTCGTCCAGTTTCTTCCTCGCGACTTAATTTTTGCTGTTTGAGAACGAGTTAAATGGATATTATAAGAATTCTTGTAGGTATAGAAAAGCGATAATATCGAGCGTGGAGTTTTAATTCGAAGTTAAAAACGGTCCTTCGGGAGTGCGATGAAAACTCGAGTCCGTCGGAATGAGATTTGCGTGTAAAAGGAAGATACGTTCTTCGACTTCCCGGGTAAGCTCGATAAAAATACGACGCCGCCATCGTAAGATTTTGTTAAAGATGAAAAAAAATCGTACTCTTCTATCTTGGGCCGTACCGAATGTTTGCGAATCATGCATAAGCGCGGTAATATTTAATGAACCATGATCGACGCCTGACCCATTTCAAAGTTCCATTTCCGTACCGGGATGAAATGGTGCAGCGAAAATCCGATAGCCAAGGAGGATAATCCCTGCATGCATTTTCGTCCTGGCATTTAACATGGCGAATTAGCCGAGGAGGACCATGTAAGTCGAACCGGATGGCTCTAAATTTGTCGCGCCAGGCCGCGAGGTGGAAAATACAACTTACAGCCGTTAGACGCGCTATCGTAGCGAGCGAACGACACGCTGGATTATCCGCATTAATAAACTGAAACGTGTGCGCGCGCAGCATCGCGCGCCCGTAAGGTATCTATAACGATAAAATCAAGCGTCCGCACTTACGCGTATCCGCATGTCGGATTACAGCTCCGAAGGAGCTTAAAATCCAGTTTCCCACGGAAGAAGAATCCGCTTCGTGCCCCGGGGAGGACTGAAAGCGCGGAATAACGCGCGATGGTTTCATAACGCGCCCAGGGCCTCCTCCTACTCGTCCCTTCAAAGGACGATCGACTCGAAACCAGTTCGTAATTAAGACAGCGGGCCCGTAGTTGGGCGTCCATTACCATTCATCCCGGAGCCTCCATGGCTGCATCTATGCCCGTGACTTCGCAAATATCGACCTAATCGGGCGCGTATCGATCCGTAACATCGACTTGGCCATTACTCACGCACACCGCGCTGGCTATCGAACTTATCTGGAGGAGCGATACGTCGCTCACCGATGCCGGCCAGTGGCGTAGCCCCGGGCGCTTTCAATTAATCAGGAGGGCGGTCCCGCGTATCCGCGAAAATGCCAGATACATTTCTGCGACCTTCGTAAATCCCGGAAACGTCCGGAAAACCTGGCCGCCGCCCTCCCCGCCCCCCTTCCAAACGAGAGGGCTGCTTGGAAAGGGCATAATGGAGGATCTCTTGCGGGCGCAGAGTGTCTGCGGCTGGAAATTAGTAGCGCCAAAGGGGGAGGCAGGGACGGGGCCCCGAAAAAAAATGGTCTTTTATAAAAGTGGCGAGACGCTCTGGCCGTGGATTCGGGGAGGAAGGGGAGCGACGATTCGCCTCCCCCTTGCGCCCGTCGTGTTTTGTGCCGCGCCACGGAGAGGGAGGAGAGCGCAGGGCGGGGGGGAAGAGGGACGCATGGAGAAAGGGAAGAATGGAGCAAAAAACGCGGAATAAAGGACGAGGAACCGGCAGTGCCGTGCCTACGCGTTGACCTGAAAACTTCCTACCCCACCCGATCGGCCGTACCGAAATCTTCCTGGTGCGGCGCAAAATAAAAACCCGAGAGATACCCTGGAACGAAGTGAAGCCAAGTGTTCAAGGGCGACCCTTCGCTCGATCCATCCGTATGCGCGCCTGGATCCCGAGCCTGCCAGGATCCTCCGCTGGATATATTGAAATACTAGGAATATCTAGGGATATTGCGCTACGTCTCGCTGCGCCTCGCAACCTCCAAATCAGCCCTGGAACGCGCTTTCCAACGTCTCTAACGTACCCACTAAAGTTCTAAAGACACACAAGAATCTTCATGAGCACCTATCATCTATGAAAAAAACTACGTTATGTGCACAAATAAAATCGGTTCTGCACTCGTTCCTAAATATACATAGAAATAACAATTTCACTCCGACTACTTTCGCGCATTTATCTATATATCTACCCAAGCACTCTAACTCTCAGCCTTCATCGTTCTACCTGAATCTAGCACAAACCGCTATAAAAGCTCCAAACTCATCAAAACATTTATTCTACAATCAGCTCATCATAAAAGAATAATCAACCAATCCATCCATTTTATTCCCACTTTGCTTCCCGTGTAATGGTTCAAATATTCCCGCGAAGCGGCCCGAGCGCTGAGCGCGTTCTTCGAGCGGAGCCTGGCCCACGACCTTGGGCCGTTCGCCTTTGATCGTCGCTTTCGCGGAATCCTCGAGGGAGAAAGAGAGAAAGAGAGAGAGAGATTATCGGCCGAGGATCGAGGAGAAAAAGATCCGATCTTCCGGCAGCCCTTTTGTTCCTGGCGACGAGGGTGGACACGTGGGAGGCGGAAAAAGAAAGGCTGCACACGATCGGCGGTATCCGGGGGGGGGGGGGGCGCTTAGGAGGGACGATCATTTTCAACACGCTCATAGCCGCGCATTATACGCATGCAGGCGCACGGGAACACGGCGGCCCGGTAATTTACCCCTGACGACCCGCACGGACGATTTCAGATAAGTGCGGCAGATAAAGCGACTCGAAATGGACGCCGAAAGGACTGCGAGAAGAGCCCCGCCGACGAAACGAGCCATCGGCGTGGTTTGAGCCCTTTGCCGCTTAAAAGGCGCCGGGTATTACCAAGCTCGTGGACGATAACGTATTTGTCACGCCGGATAAGAGGGGATCCCTGGAAATGGGGAGGAGCGTTCTCCTGGACGCGCTTACAGATCGCGGCTTTAACCCTTCCAGGCTTACGAACCCTAATGTAGCTTCTAAATATCGTTTGAAGTTAGGCGCGAAGTGGCGGCGCGAAGTTAGCTCCTAGTATGGACGCGTTGCTTTCCGACTATGGATCGATGTGTGTACGTCGTGGACATCTAACAGCTTTATAGAATTATCTAAAATCGAAGTGGATGCAAGCTAAGTGATACTTTAGTGAGCGTATGCTTGGTACATTCGAGATTGAAATTGGAATATAATATTGTAGAACTTAGGATAGAGAGGAATGTTCTATAATAAAATCATCATTACCAGGATCATAAGAATGTAATAAAGCAACGTGTATAAAAGGTCAACTTTACACTCAATCGTGTTATCTTAATCGATTAACCATACAGCCACAGCTGCGAAAACCTACATATCTCCTGCTTTTCACGATCATCACGATCGATACAACACTCGCGATAAATTCCTCAGCAACGATCCAAACTTCAAATCCATTCCAATCCTTCCCAAGTCCCGCGAAGCGCGCTGCAACGAGTTCCGTTACATCGACAGCTACGCGTTACTCCTCGGGGCGTGTAAAATCCAAGAGATTCGAGGATCCCAGCGCGAGCGCGAAGTCCACGCGAGCTTGATTGCCTCGCGTATGTATTTGTCCAAAGAAAAACTTGATGAGGGAAACGAATCGAGGATATATGCCCCCACGATAATTCCTGCGCGCTCGCACGCATAATGGGCCGCGTCCTGAGCTCGGTTTTCTCGTGTTTCTCGAGGGGCATTTAAAATCATCCTCCGCATGGTAGCCCTGGAGGAGGAGGGGGGCGGGAGGGGCCGAGGGGGGCCCAGGAAAGGGGCGTTTCTAAATGACGAAACCAGTTTTAGGGAGCGTAAGAGTGGTAGGGCCAGGAGCCCGACTGTACGATCCTCCGGTGGTTTCCTTTTGGTTTGTAAACCGCACCATGGTTCCAGGTCATGGTGTACTACAAATCCCCATGAACGTAAGCCCCGCTTCACTCCGGCCTGCGGTTGGCATAAATTTGGCTTTTCGACGAAAGGAATATCGCTTTCGGGGAAAAACGCGCGCGCGCGCGCGCATTTGCGCCACGATCGACCGCGGCTTTCGAGTGGGCCTCCGCCTTCGTCCTTCCTCGTCTGGTCGCTGGCGAACGACGCCCGCGCGGCTAGACATCGCGGCTGTCTATTCGATTTAAGAGCGACGAGTGTCCCGGCGCAATCCTCCGATCGATCCTTCGCGCACACTGTTATCGATATATTCACTGATTACGGAGCGTGGTATGTGTTTATAGGAAATCGATAAATCCTCTGGTATTCCGGTACGAGCGTTTGAAGCTATATACCGTTTTATTTTTAATCGTGCGATTTACCTCTGGTGGTTGCGTAATCGCAATAAAGACTCTCCGCGGTCAGCGAGTTAACGAGCAGTATCGGGAGGTTCGAAGACTCGTTCGAGAAGGATGGCGAGCTTTGTTAAAGAGTCCGGTATTTAAATCCAATGCGTAATTGTTTTGTACGAAAGAGGTGTGATCGATAATGTTGATCTGGGATGAGAAGGATGCGAAGGATGATCTTGCACGCTAGGCTCGCTAACGTGGGCTAAGTATGTTAACGACCGTGAGCAACGGCGCTGGCAGAGTTATGGTTTACGTGAGCTACGACCAATCTTGTTGGCTTATTTGCCGGTATAAACTAACTATTATTAGCTACTATAACTAATAACAGATCGCGGATTTATGGCTTAGAGCGCGCTGCTCTTTTTGCTTGTTAGCCAGGCACGAGTGCATGGATAGGGTTTAATAATACATGGAAAATCCTCAGGGTTGGCGAATAGAAACGGACTAGAGGCTCGCTGCATTATTAACGGTACCTAGCAAAAATCCTCCCGCTCCTCAAATTTATCGTCGGCCAATAAGCCCTTTAGCCCGCGATTTATTACCTATTTTTCGGACAGCGCTAAGCTCCGTGTCGTGCGCGTGGAAAATTCCAAAGGCACCGGCCGGGGATCAAGCCTTGGAACTCTGAGATACTAGTCCAAACTTCTACCACCGCTCTGGCCACTCGCCTCACGACCGGTCCTGCGCGCTTCTTCGATTCCACCATCGAATACTAAACTCGTCTAGGGTCTAATATTTGAGGTAGACCTCTCGCCCGTTAGTTCTGCCTTACGCGGTACGTGGAAAATTCCAAGGGCAATCAGCGGGATTAAACCTTGGAATACCAGTCTGGGCCTTCCTCGCTGCGCAACTTTATTACCGATATTCACTCCTATAGAGTTGTCTCGATACTTTATCGACTCTTCGGCGAAACTCGTTATTTCCAGGCACCTGGAATTTCGTCGCACGGTGTCTTCTTTATTTAGGATATCCGGATATCCGTTATGGCTTTTTGTGGTCTTTTTATTAATTTTTAGTTCCGACTGTTAAGGTTATTTGGCTTAGAACTTATCCTTTAACAGGATACGTGCTGGACCGATTTTTCGTTTATGTAGGAGTTATTTTTGCTTTTCGTTCAAGTCGCGTGAGGTGCATTACCATATACTATAACAATTTGCTACTAACTTATGTATTACGATTTTTATAATAGGCAAGAATTTATCACGTTTGCTTTTGCAAGGAGAATTCCAAATAGCCTGAATGGAAAATTCAGCGTGAAGCGTATACGTCATACACGACACGGAGCGTGTTAAGGTGTATTACGAACCATTAGAGGCACAGTACATATGTCACATGGAACAACCATCGACGATGGGCGGGATTCGAAGTCGAGTCTCCCACCTGGAATATCAGCGAAACGCAGCTCACGAAGCACACGACGCACTTTGACCACTTAAATGCGCTTCTACCACGAATCATGACTGCGTATTACTACTTCCCAGTTTTGATCGACTTCTATAACAGATTTCTTATAAATCTGGCTCTCAAGAAAAAATATTGTGTCGCTCACATTTCCTTTTGACTCATGATTCTGTCGATCATCGCACTACACCAGCGTGGCTCCTTTTGGATTCGCGCAACCGTAGGAAGCGCAATATCCGTAGCGAACCGAATGATTTCTAATTTTCGCCACCCAGCGCGGCTTTCCGCGATTTCTCATACGCGTCGTGCAGAACCATTATTTTCCGTGGCGAAGAGGGACACGAGAGGAGCTAGACGAACCGTGACGGAATCGTTAAATCATAATCAGACCCGCCCGTCGGGCCGACTGCACTCGCGCGTAACTAGACCGTCAGATTAATTATCGTAGAATTTTCCTGCACGATCGCACTCGAGCCTTTCCTCATCCTCGAACTCGTGCACCGAATTCCGCTCGGATCTACCTGAGATACCGTTGCAAAACTCGCTACGTAGAATCGAACCACGAAGACATTTTCCTGGTGATTAAATTTTTCGCAACGCGCCTCTCACGAGGCGAGGATTAGAGTTGTTTCGCGTCTTTATGGGATTAGATAGTACAAATCCGAGGACACTCGTGATTTAATCGATCAGTTGTATGGTCTATTTCGTTGACTCGCGTGTTTTTATCAGCTGTCTACCGAGCTCTCGATTACCTTTTCGAAAGCGGACAAAACGGGTATTCGCGAGTGGCAAGATCGGGTGCGACTGGGGTGTAAAATGGGGCGTTAAAAGGGGGAGGGGGGATTACTTTTAGCTTTGCGCTATATTATCGATACGTTAAGAAGGCTTACGGCCACTCCCACAGCGGCGAGGAATTATTGATGTGTCGTCGGGTTCCAACTTAGCGAGCTCTCCGCTGGTAATTAATTTTTTACACCTCCCCCCGGCTCTCCGATTAAACATCGCGATATGTGTCGCCGACACGATGTTTTTGCACTTTCGTATTGTCCGGTTGGTGTACTTTCCATGTAAAATAACGGGGAAATACAATGAAACGATGCGCAGTGCAAACCTCGGATAAAAGTGTCGCGTAAATCTATTCTGGGCGTTGCTAAGGCTATTAGAAGCGTTAGCCACGGTCCATAATTTACGCGATGTTCGAATGCTTTCGAGAAGCATTACTGTAAATCCACTGTGGTCATACGTACAAAGAGCAAAATAAGCATCTTAAATCAGCTTTCCTATTGCACGTCTTGCACGATCGCCGATGCGCGCAGAATGCTACGACGTTCGACCGGTGAGCACTCGTTTTAATACGACTATAACAGCGATATTAACTATCCTCCACTCCTATTTATAATTATATTATTTATAATTAATATTCGTATTCCCTTACATTCCCATTAAACTCTCAAATTTATATAACCATATACATTCCAAACGACGGTGCCAATCGCGCGTCGCTGATCTAAGTAAAACACGAGGCTCGAATAAATCGTAGCACAAAGGACGAAGGAAAGGAAAAAAGAGAAAAAGAGAAAAAGCGTAGCACGGAGAAACGTAATTATTCCAAGAAAATATAAGAGCCCAAAAAGGAACACAGGTAGGCGAGTGATCGGTGTACGGAGTAATATCAAATCGTTTCTCGGTGTAGAACGTAATTACAGCCGGGAGCGATAAGTTATTGCAATACGTCGGAAGTAGGTCTTGCGCAGCAGCTGCACGTAAGGCAGCACCCTTTGTTTGCACTTGACTCATCGAACGATTTCACCTACCGCAAACTGCTAGATCGTTTTTATCCGCTTCTTTATCGCGCCGCGGCTTCGCTACGTCACCGTCCGGCCTTCCGTTACGTTCCTTATCTTCTCGTGTGACATCCGAACCCGCTTGCCATTTATCGTTAGCAATAATCGATGCGACTACCGAGGCTCGTTAGTTTGCGATCAAAGTTGCGACGGCCAGGAGTAATCGATGAAGCCGCAAAGTTGCTCCGAGATAAATTGCTTCCCCGCGACATTTCTTTCTCTCGAAAAGGACCACGGTGATATGATGGATAAATGTCTAAAGCCGAGCCAGGATGGCGCGCGATTTGAAATTGACTTTATCGCCTATATATGCAGGGTGTTCGTATGTAGATTATCTTTAATTGTCTCAATTTTTATATGAGATTATTCTTTGACGCTGAAGAGAGATTTAAATGTACGTATGAAAAATTTCTGATCTTCGTAAAGCATTAAAAACTAAATCTTCCACTTTTCTACTACAATATAAGCTCTATTATATATCACTAGTTATCTAAAGATCGCCTGAATTTCTATAAAAATCGAAATACGCCTATACGTTTAAATCATTCCAATCGACTCCGCTTTTCATTTCTCTAAATACATTTCTCTAAATCAGTGCAGCTCTATAATCCGAATATACGATCTCTCGCTCAGCCAATATTTTATCACAAATGTTACGAGCAGGTTGGAGTCGAGAGTTTTTCTATCGAGCATTTAGCAAAAGCTTACAAGGGACGAGGGGGGTAAGTAAGCGTGTCCAAAGCTCGCGCGATCGATGCTGGCAAGAAATCGACGGCGAACAAACGTCGCGATCAGCTGTTCGTGAGTGAAGAGCGAGGGAAAAATAAGGCGCGAGGCCTGAGTGGAGATAAAGCGGCTGCGATTAAAAGGCGAGAGTTATCCTTGGTACGCAGAGTGCGCGGGCATCCAGACGCGGAAGATAATGCTTTATTACTATCCCGACCTTGCAGTATTATCTCATCTCGCCTACGTAGAGAGCCCCGCCGATAATTTCACTTCCACATCGCCGGAATAATTACTCTTCCGCCACGAGATCCGAGTTTCTTTTTCTGGCAGGAATTCGCAAAAATAGCGGAGCCTCCGCCCGGTGGAGATCGTGGAATTGCTGGAGGAATACCATCACTGAACTCTCGACCCAAAAAAGCATTACGGCAATCCTGTCGTTGGCCAGGGGCCAAACTCTTCGATCGGTTATTCGGTTCGTTACAGTATATATCGCGTTATGCTCACTGGTTATTCTGGGAGTATTAACGTGTCGCATAATATATAGATAGATACTGTAATCGTACATATGCCACGAGATTCCTCTATTTGGCTTTTTATAACCTGCGATAACATTGTAACAGGTTTGTCAGACTGTTTCGTACGAAGGCTTCTGGATATTAATGCTGGCTGAAAAGCGGAGGTAATAATGATCGGTACAGTTATGATCTGCTCGGTAAGGTTTTTCTGATAATCAGCGATTCAGAGTGCCCGGACGACGAGCCAACCATTATTTTTCACGTTACCAGCCAAGTTTAATCTTTCAATGTCGAATTTAAACGACGAAACTCATCGTTCATTCCGCATACGGATGTCTAACCAAAAGTTAACTTCGGCCATTCGAGACGGTTGCGTCAAATTATTCTCGTGGAACCGCATATTTGATTTTTCCCGTCGTATTATAAATTATACATTTCGTTCTCCCCAACACGCTAATTAAATATAAAGCTGTCTATTTTGACGTGTTAATACAATGACGGATTTCATTAAAACGTATTGATATACTTTCACGTTTAATCCAATTTCGTATTCCTCGAAATCAACCGAGGAATTAACTTTATAATAAAATTTTCACCTCGTTTCATATCAAATGATACGAGTATTTATAAATTCATTTTTTTGCCTTCATTACCCGACAAAATATTCATACTTATGAAAATCTTTCCCAAAACCGTTCGTCCTACAATTTCTTCGCAGTCCAAACCGTTCTTCTTACATCTCTATCTCTCTTATAATCAGCACCCCCCTGAATTAAAAAAATTCTTCTCACACCCTCTAAAAAAATACACTTACTCAGCATATTATATCCCCCGCAACATAATGTATCCATTGAAAAACAAAACACGAAATAATTACACGCTATATTACCTCCGCTAGGAAGAATAAATTTCATTAAATCCCTTCCAAGACTGTTCCAAATTCACAGACTAATCCCTAATTCATCCTAAACTCCAAAAAAAACACAGTTCCATCGCTTCAAATTCCTACATCACGAAGAATCACATCCCTACGTCCCAGATCCAAAACCCAAAAACCTCCCTCGCAGCCCTACAAGCACCAAAGGGGTACGCGCAAGCCAGGTTAAGAAGTCCAGTTGTCCAGTACTCGTTGCCCAAAGATGGATAACCAAGTGGATGCACCTCGCGGGGTGTTCGCAGAGGCTCCAAGGGAGTCCTGGCCGGGAGACTTAGGCCCGAGAGCCCAGCACGTACGACCCGCTCCGTCGGATCCTTTTTGCAATTAAAAAACCGGATGGACTGGTTCCAGCCTCGGACATTCCGCAAATTCTGACCGCGAAATCGAGCGAGGAAGAGGCGAGGAGGGGGCAGGGAGGTGGGCTCTTGGGGATAAATAGCGGGGTTAGAGATCCCTCTGTCCTCCTCGATCTTTTTCGCCTTTTTCGCTCCCTCGAACGAGCCCCCTCCCCCTTCTTTGCTCGCCTCGATAGAAAATGAAACTCGTTCCCCAAGAGCCCTGGTGCCGACCTAGTAGTCCTTCGGCTAGGACCGTCGAGACCTGCGAAACTTCTCGGATGATAACTCGAGAAGGTTAACGCTGAGAGGGAGGAGGAGGGAGGAGCCGTGATCCGAAATTCCATAGTGCAACGCTCGAGACGCGGAGAGCGTGCGGTGAATGTGTTAGAAGCACGCGTGTGAATGTATAGGACAGTTGGTATGGTGTATTCGACAGGCTGGGGAATAGTAAATGTTGATCGACGCGTTGAACAGCATAGTGGTTATATGTGGGAGCAGGTTGTTTTTCTTATAGGGTCGAGGTGCGTAGTGGAATACTTGAAATGTTTGTAATTGCAGAAGTTGAAGGAGGATTGAGGTCGATGAATTTTGAGGTGCTAGGAACATCACATTTTTCTAGTTATATGCGATGAATGTTCAGGTGAATATAAGCGTCCAGGTGGGTATGTTATACATCGATTTTCACGTCACAATGCGTCACGGGGAAAATGAATGCTACGCGCTGGAACATCGATTAGCTATGTTGGTATATCTGGATAATATGTTCGCGCGGATAAAGGATGAGATGATGAAACTCTGGGAAAATACGTTATTAGAGAACTGCAGAGTTTTCCCAAGGAATCACTAACCTGTCATTTTCACCGCTTTAGCAGTTTAACGTCTGAATATTACTGTCTAGGAAATGGTTCCGTGGATCGTTGTTCACGTTATCGCGTTCCTGGCGTAGCGCGTTAAGAGATTATTTACCACACCTTGGAATATTTTGTGCAATCGCTACAGATCCGCGGTTCGCGAAATATCTGGTATCGCGTGTCGCTGATGCGCGCTTTCATCGAAGCCTTCGCCCTTTCCTAAGTCACCGAGTATTTTCATACGCAACTCTGGGCATGCGTTAGAAAAAATGCGCGGCTCGTCGGATAAGTGTTAACCGTGTGACTGCTGACGTCGGTTGTTTCGCGTATCTCGGGAAGAGAAGCTTCGGATACGCGTCCTGTTACCGCGATATAACGCCACTTTTGCTCGTACATAACCATAATAAATAAATTTAATATCCTCCGGCAGGTAATTAAACCAGAAGAGAAAAGAAGATAATTCAAGATTTCAATAAACGAGCCATCCTAAAGAGCTACTGTATTTAACGTGATTTCGATGAATTATACTCGATGACAATTATAAAAAATAGTAAAACAATGAATAATAATGATAAATATAATAAAAAATTGATTAAACAGGCAAAGCGAAAGGTAAAATACATTTACGTCTCCCTGTTAGCCATCATCGATGAAAATTGTCCTGAGCATTGAGACCATCCGCGTCTTCTTTCGGAATAACTGAGCATCTAAACGGTGCAGACGCAATACTTCTGCCATCATCGATGATGGTTGTGCTGAGCATCGAGACGATTTGCGCCTTTTTTTTCAGTATAACTAAGCATCTAAACGGTGCAGACGTAATACTTCTGACACTCGAGATTACGTGCAGCCGAGTATCCGTCCGCGGACATTACGTAAAACGCTCTCGGAGGCTTGGGTCGCTATGCAAACAACTCACGATTTCATCTGTTCGATGACCCTGCCCTGCCTCTCTTTCTCAGCCGATTTTCGCCCCAGCTCGCGAAAAGTTTCTCTCTTACCTGAAACAAAAAGGGAGATTTATATGTTTACAGATGCCGTGCCATTGCTGGGTTTTCTTCCCGTACAATGCTATGGATTACGCAAATGCTGCTTAACGAGATTCGCATAAAGCACTCGCGAGCAGCTTAGGCTAAAACAATAGTACCAGTGACCCGGCATAATATAACAAGTCAATAAATTACGCTGAAAAGCCGAGTAACAAAGAATCGAGCCATTGTTGCATCGTAGCCGATTTATCATCTGTAATTGATAAAGGCCGAAGCTTTTGCTCGCCAGAAACCCTTTCGCAAGACGTCCCAACCAAGGATCGATATCGCACTCTTAAAATGCACGATACATTAGCGCAGATACGCGTTTTGGAACAGGATTATAGAGACACGAGTTGTTTTTCTGAAATCAATTCTTTTCTATGGGGTTCCTGGTTGCCGCTTATTTCTCGCCCTCATAATAGCGACATTAAGCGTTCGCCCTTTTCGAGGATCGTTCTAACGATGAATTCTATAAACGTCAGGATCGAATTATGGAAATTCATTGGGCATTGCGTCGACCTAATTGTGGGTATTCAGCACCATCCAGCCGGCGAGACGCACGTCGAGGCGTGTACGCGGAATTGGTTAAATGTCGGTAGGTTCCCATGAAAAGATTTATACGCCGAGTGTAGAAATACACGCAGCGTAAATTAATCTTCCGGCAGAAACTTTCCGTGGGCCGTGTAAAGCGAATTTATATATGCCACTCGTTCGATCTCTGCTTTCGGGGGGGGAAGCTGATATATATATTCGGCAAGGAACGGTCGCGAGAAATTCTCGATTAGAGCTGCTTTCTAAAAAGAATGGCTTTCTCAGATCAAAATGAATCTTACCAAAAAGTACAGACAGTAGCGAATAAAAACAGATAGATTCCCACATTTCTGCCTCTATCGTAGGTATTACAAATATTTATTATTATATTTATCATCTAAGCACTAAGTAACTGCAGGCTGAATACTGAAAATCGTGTGTCTGAACGATGTTTTATATCATTCGTTTCCAAATCATCTACTCGACATCAAAGTGCGTTTGTTTCTTAATAAACTATTATTATATATCGCGCTGCATACTAAGAGAAAGACATCTAAATTTGATAACTATAATATATTAAAAAAGCCACAAAAACATATATTTTTCCCCAAGCTCGCTCAATAGGAAGATAATTTTAATAGATACACTAAATGTATATGAAAAAAACACAAAGCATCGATAAAAAGTAATTGATTTTCAATGTTTGATTTCTTACAGGATTACGAACGGCGCGCTGCGTTGTCACAGTGGGGAAGGTTCGTTGAAATTCCTATCCCAAGGTGGACGAATGATTGAAAAAGTAATTCTTGCCCCTTTTTAGAAACATCTCTCATTTGATCGGGAGGAAAATGGCGGGACAATGAAGCTGGATAAACGCAGAGAGAAGAGTGGAACGGGTGATACGGTTAATTGGATCGGATATTTCAGCTCGGGCCGGAATGTCGGCCCGGCTGGCTCCCTTTGTCTAGTCGGCCGCGTATCAAACGTTCACCCACATTCTTCTCAGCCGCGTCGGACTCTGCTCCTCCGCCGTCGATTTCTATTATTACGCAATTTGCTTTTATCGCGACAGAGCGAAATTTCGATCGGCCTCGAGTGCTCCGAACCAAACCCGGCGCTTCCGAATAATGGAATGGTCAAAGGCTTGAAACCTCGTCTTTTGATTAAGCGTATGGATGATCGTCTTGAAGTGTCGCAAAAGCGCGCTTAATATTCGACGAATGGAAATCGATGGAAATTACACTGGCGATGTATCGAGATTATATTAATAAGGGTGAAAACATTTTGATTAGTTTGTTATCCGTTTTCTGGATATGATTTTGTGTTGTTTGCTTGTTTCTTTTGTTATTTTGGATATGATTTAATGCAGCTTTTAGGGAATGCTGGTTTTTGTTTAGTAGAAGTTAAGGGACTGGAATGTATATGTATTTAAGGTATTGTATTTTGGGTTGCTGATATAAGGATATTTTCATGCTTATAAAGGCAGGAATAGACGATTGGACTACTAGTTAGTAGATTGTAAAAGTGTTATTTATACACCATTAATTATGCGTGGTTCAGTGTAAAATCATATACTACAAAATCATCGTGTCCAATTTCAATCGATACATCGATGTAATCTTCTACAACATTAGTCGCGGAGTGTTCAATAAGTATATGTATAGCTTGAATATTGTATAATAATATATAACTAATGTATTTTGTATAGCTTTAAAAGGGTCACGCATAGCGATCGAAGCATCGCAGTGATCCATCGATTACGAGCTCGTATACCAATAAGCAGCATTTGAAATAATTTCCAACGAGCAAAAAGACCAACCTTCCAAATTTAATATTCATCTAAGTTTTTTTTTTTTTAAACAACGTATCCCCATACGTAGCACGACTTCCGATTATTCCAAACGATCATTTATCCCAAACGATAATTCCAAATTGATTTCCAAACGATTATTCGATCATTCCACGGTTATTCATGTTCGAACAGTTTTCCTGGTACACAACAACGGCACACAATGGCATCCTGTATGTTAAAGAGAACTTTTTGGCCCGCTGCATAAACGTCTCGCGAGGAAACGTCGCGGTCGTGCCGGAATACTTGGGCCTCCTGCGCATACGAAGCACCGCGCTCGATGCACAAGGCGTGCATCCCCAGGTCGGTGCACGACTGGCTACTCCCTCCGCATATACGTGCGTGAATATTGTCACACTCGTAACCCAGTGCGGGGCAATGCACGCGAGTAAAGGTCGCGTGCTGATTATTGGCGCTAAAGGTGCGTCGCGGTTACTGTCCGCCTCGAGCTACGCGAATCGTATTAGTCGCTGACAAATCGTATCTTAGACTCCTATCACGGCTAATCCGTCCGTCCTTTATTTTCGAAGCACGTAGTACTGCCACGCATTCGCTGGTCGTTGATGATAAAAAGTGTGGATCGCGGATTTATCGAAAGTCAGAAGAGAGATGATATGGAAGCTAACATCAGAACCAGTTGAAATTACTTTTAAACTGTTAATACTTAATTACCAGCTGTTTCTTGGAATATTTGCAGAATTTAGACGACTTCATTGCGGTACGTGAGTTATTATATCGATCGATTAACTTCCTCCTTCGTCTTGTTTCCTTTCCTCTTTGTTGCTTTTCTACTTTAACCCTTTATGGACTCAATTACTTCTGCATATTATACAACTTACAATACACTTGCTTTGATGTTTCTTGTTGAAGATGCTGTCAACCTCATTATTATTAATTATCTCGGAGACATTATATAATTAAGACGCATACGTCATCTCGTGAAGGAGTAAAAGAGTAAAATCATTTGGTAAAATGTCGATATATCAGCACGTGACTTGAAAGTTACAGGGAACCATAGAGGGTTAAAGATATATCTGCTGTTATAAATATGTCTGAACAGTGACCGATAGCTCTGGTGTTAAACCCTTGCAAAAAATTCTACTTCGTATCGCGTGAATATTGCACGTATTTCGGATGTAAGTATACACGGAACTTAAGATAAAATTCCCACAGCAGTGTTGACATCTGTACTTCGATGTATTATGTGTAAGTATAATGATCCAATTGTCAGAGTGCTAAATATGCAGGTTCGAGTACCCTGTACATTGGGTCTCTCTTTCGGAATAATAATTAAGCACGGGCGGTTAATGGCTTCATGTACGGCCAGAGGCGAATCGTGGAGGGATTTTCGAACTTCCCGACGTGCGAACGCTTCTAATCGCGTGCCGGTGACAGTTGATTCATTCGGCCACTAATTGCGTCTCGTTTTAAAGCGACACGCTGAATTCGTGGCTCTACGATGTCTATCGTCGTGCATACGCGCCCCGATGTAACGACACGATGTCGATTATAGTATGCAAATTGATCGTAGAAAATGCGCAGGCCGCAACCGACGTTTCTACGCCGTCACAGTGCAATGCACGCAAGAAAATATCGCGTACTAATTGTCGGTGGCAAAGGTGCACCTCGAACACGTATCGGAGTTAACGGTTCCGCTCGATCCGATATCCTGGAATTGATGAAAAAACCTACGCGCAGATTGATTCCGAGGTATTTTCAAGGCAAAGGGATTTCCAGGAACGAAAACAATTCGTAATCGATCTTTTTTCGATTCGTGATTTTTTTCATGGTCGTCTATACATGAATTATTTAACATCTACTAAATCATATGTACTTGTTAACATCTACTTGTTAATAAATATTATTACATGCGTGATGTAAGATCAAAAAAAATATTTGATTCGTAATCGAATTTCGAAAGCAATAACGACTCCTGATAAGGCTAGTTAGATGTATTTCGCTACCCTTTTTAGGATGTAGGGATAAATATATCGATGAATTGAGCCTCATTATTTTCTCAAACGATGAAACTTATGTGTGGATATAATTTTATATAATTTTATCGTCGAAAAATAAGCAATTACATCAAACGATTAACACGACCGCTAATGTTAATGTATGAATTGGATGCAAAATTATGTATGAACGAGGCGATCGTAACTTTTTCACGATGTCAAAGCAAATAGCGAAATCTCATATGTCCAATCCAAGCACCTTGCTAAAGGATACAGCTGTACGCCTGGAAACAAGATCGCTCTTATCGTACGATCTTAAATGTCCCTTGCAAGACTAATACCAGCAGCGAGACGGCTGTATCTTCGACGATTAGTAATTTGTAACGCTCGCGTGGAAAAGCGCGGAATTAAAATTACGAAACACTCCAAACAACTGATCGAGACATGAACACGAGATAGATTAGAGATTAAATATGTTAACCTATTTATTGTCGCCTCATCTATACGATATTCCGTGTTAACTTTCAAACTTATTCTAACAAAACAAGCGGTAATCGTTGGTCTGACAGAGCAATATTCACGCACTTTTTGGATTCTCCAGCTAGTCTTATGAAGTCAGAGAAGTTCTCGATACAGTTTAATTTATTACCTCAAACTTTACAATTTTCTACATCTTGAAATACCTGGTCATTGCGAGCAGCAATTCAGCAAAAAATCGAGCCATTCGTGTCTCGATCCAGTTACCTAATAGTCTAATTTTTTTTCCAAGTCTTGTTTCCTAAACCATTCCTCTCCACCTTATTCCTTAACACTAGAACTACCAGTCAATATAACTGGTCAGTCGTTTGTTTAAAAAATCGTAGTACTTTACAACGACGCATTCTTTGAGATTTTCCATGATTTTCATACAGTACTTAGATCATCACTTTGATTTACTCAAATTTCCTTTGACTCTCTCCTTTTTTTTTTAAAGATGTACATGGTGTTCTAAATATCCTCAGAAAGTGGCTGGTAGTTCTAGTGTTAATAATATCCCCTAATATTATAATTCAGTAAACCGAATATCTCCTTAATTTACTTATAAAGCCACACAAGCCCTGGCCAAATCATTCAATTCCCACACAGGAGTATCGAACTCGTCCACTAACGTCCAGCTCCTTAAAACCAGACGCGGGAGAGGTAAAAATCTGCGCGGAAAGCCGCTCCGCAAGACCACATCTTGCGTTATTAAAAAGGAAAACAGTCCAGGCCAGTGTGAATCCAGCGTGACGCCTCGTGGCGAGAGTTCGATTGCGAAAAGAGCAAGTTGCAAAATGCGCGGCCGTACCTAGGCCTAGGTTGCAGTCCTGCAGCTGGCACTGGCCCGCACACGCTCCTAAAGTCGAGGTACGTGCACACACGCGGCAGGCTCGTGACGGTGCATACGCGATAGCGATCTGCTGGCGGATATAAGAGCTGCAGCAAAACCCACGAGAAATCCCGCTGGAGGTTGCCATCTCTTTTTTCCTCCCCTCCTCCTCCTCCTCCTCCTCCTCCTCCTCCTCTTCTAAGCCGGTGGCCGTTGCAAAATAATCGACTAATGAGATCGGGGGGCCCACGTGCGCGCGAGAGTACGCGTAAATTGCGTTGCGAGAGCGGCCGAGCTTTGTCGGTGGTGCGCGTAAGTACGTAACGTTTAGCCGCACCGGAAGCTATCGCTGTTTTTCAGGAGTCGCGAAACTTCAGGAAGAGAGCGATTCGCGATTAAGACTGCTTCGACTCTCGCGATGAAGTTATGCTACCTGTGGATATATACGTATACTCGTAACCTCCTCGCTGGTCGTCAGTTTAAGACTGAACCGTGTTTTAGCAATATTTATTTAACACTAAACCATCTCGCGATGAAGTTATGTTATCTGTGGATGTATGTACTCGTAACCTCCTCGCTGCTTGTCAGTTTAAGACTGAACCGTCTTTTAATTATTAATTCTAATAATATTTTTAATTTTTCTAATTTAATGTTCATAATACTGATGTAATAATTAATTAGATTGATTATTATGTACGCTGTGACAAAATCATGGAATATCTCGGAAACTATCTCGATCAAAGAAATCACTGACCAGGTCATTTTGACCGGTTCGGTGGGTTTAGTGTTAAGAGCATAGCAGTAATTCTTGGTCTAACAGATCGACGTTCATGCGTTTATTTTAATTACCTATGTGGTCTCGTGGATGTAGAATTTTGATCGATCACGTCGACTATTTGTGTGGAATAATCATTTTTAATCCCTAGTGTGTAGCTCGATTATCCAATGATTACAAATTATGAAATTAAATTATGTCAATACTGGAGTTTAAGGCGATGAATCAAACCGCATTAAAAAAAATTGGCGTGGAAATTAATCGAATATTGGTATAACTGGATCGAGGGATTTTAAAATAAGTTTAGAATATCGCTCTGTCGCGCCAAGAAGTACTGCTCGTTCTTAAAATTACCTTACGTTTGGAGGCAAAAGACGATCCATCATTTTCAAACCTTCGAGTGCTTAACTCAAGTCAAATCCTCGATGACGCGTAGTATATTTCGAGCGATGGAAGTAAGTGACTCTTGAAAAGGACAATAATTTACGAGACACTTAAAGAGAGATACTTAAACTAAGTCGATTACGTAAACGATACACGAGGCGCTGAAAGAATCGTTCTTATGCACAGAGTGTTTGTTTCTCGATGCACCGATAAGGAAAATTCCAAGGAAAGAAAACACCGCGTTGTCGAGAGGATTCACAGCAGTAAAAACAGTTTCTTAGTCGCCTTTCTTCGGTTAACGTCCCTTCCTTAGATCCGCTCTCCGCGATTTCCCACCCCGTGCCGAAAATATTTCACGAAATAAGATCTTAGCACTCATTCAGGACAGAGACCCGTTACCCACGATAATGCTGCAATGCATATACGCAGCTTGATCGTATCGAGTCCCTTTTTTACGTCAAAACGGAGCCACAAAACCCTTGCGCAAGCGCGTCCTTTATATCCTTCCTCTCATCGCGCCAACGAACAAATACAGATATTTCGAGAGCGAGTGGAGGATGTAATAAAAAAGACACGATGCTCCTATTCTCCTTGCTCCGTGAATTACATTAAAAATGCTCCTCTGTTATTCCTGTTCCTCAAGACCACGACTTCCTTTTTAATGGAATTCGTATTAGCGCTCGTCAAGACCGCGATGTTATTCTTAATAATGAAAAAGGAATTTCAGAGGCGTACTTTTCGATCGGCTTTCACGATCGTGGCGGAGAGGACAAAGCGCCATGCGGTTTTTGCAACGACCTCAGAACTGGATACGAAACCGACTGAGGAATTGGAGGCACAATTATGCGCATCGGTGGTCCCAGTGGACCCTCCTTAGTTCAATTTGCCGAGGTTTTGCTCAGGGCCGTGCGATCGTGTACGTAAGAAAAAACACGCACGTGTGAAATGCACGCGTCCGTACGTATACACGCGAGGAGCCACGTAAGAACGTATGTACCAGCGTGTTTGCCCCTTGTCACGATTAATCACTACCCACGTGGCCGCCTCCGGCAAAACCAATGGGCTCCTCGAGGGCCTCAGCGGCGACAAACCGAGGTTCTCTTTGTCATAAACGTCGAAGTTTCTCAGAGAATGAAAAACTACTCGGTTGGCCCATCGATCGAGGTGGTCCTGGATCTCGGTTTTCCACCATTAATCGAACGATCAGTGACGAAAGGCCGTTTCTTCTTTGACGTTATTGTAGACCACTTTTCATCTACAAGCTTGTGGATTATTAAGCGTACAACTTTGGTTCTTCAGGGTTATTTTTCGAAATGTGAGACTATCGTAAAGAATTAGTTATAGATTTATGATTCAAAGTATTGGCCATCGTTGGGCAAAGTGGAAGCAAATATATTTTTGTACGCGATATTCCACGGTTGTTTAGTCTCATTTTCATCCTTAATCAGCTTACACGACTTATGCTAACGTAAAACTTCCTGAAATAAGTTACATGTATTCAAGAATTACTTTAATTAGAAACTATCTTACAAGTAAATTGCACGAGGGTAGAAAAACAAATAATTGGTGAATTCGAAGGCGTAGAAAAAGATCTCGATGAGAACTTGCCAACCAAAGCTATAATGAACTGCTGAGGAAATTGCGCGACTGGAAAAGTCGCGTGGTATCCTCCCGTACTCAATAAAAAAAAAGCCGCCGAATTATCGCGACTTCGAAGCACGACATATATCCTCCTAACCAGCATCAAAATAGTTCATTGAAATACACCGGCGCGAACAGTGCGATTCGTTATGCCCGCTAAATCGAGATTGAAATCAGTCGTGAAATATGTCAATCGCACCACCACCGGAAGCAGTTGGCGAGAAACCTCATAAAAGAGACGCCATCGAGAGCGCAAAAATATCGCGAAATGGCGGGGAGCTCATCGGGCGATAATCCGCTGCTAGACTCGCATAATCCAGCGTGACGTTGGCCAATTTATTTGCCACGCTTAATCCACACCCAAAGAGTACTCCATCGTTTCACGGCTGCTTTTTCCAGCGACTTTTATCCAACGTGCCCAAGATGAGTGGCCGTGATTTAATAAAGATGTACACTAACGATATCCCAACGATCGATCGTTACTCGCGCGAGATAACAGTTTTTACTAATTATTAAGCCAAACACGTTATCGAAAGAGAAAGAGAGAGAGAGAGAGGGAGATAAAAAGCTCGTCGTCCTCTTATTAACCGTGCTACTTATTACTATAACTAACCACGCTTTATGACTCTTAATTTATACCTCTCGTCGAGGTAACGCGATATCGGGCTAAATATAAAATCAACCGAACCGCGAGGTATTCAGATACCCAAGAAGGACGTACCTACGTGTGTTTTTCCAGCCGAGGAGCGATTCCTAACGAAGGCTCGTCTAACGAAGCTGCCGTAACAACGGCCGATTACAGCGGCGGGTAATAGTTCGGTAATCGCAATTGCCCCGCTCGAAATTGCAATCTCGATCGCAGAAGACGAGCCGTCGAGTAAATGGAGACCACCTGAGGTAACGGGGACCAGAGATCGATCAGGCCTAAGGCCTCCGACAGCTGGAGTACATCCACCTCTATCGATCAATTATACGGAAGAAACAGCGCGTCAAGTAAGGGAAGACGTCGTTTCCCACGGAGTGACGCACCGCGCGCACTGAAATATGAAACGAGGAGGGAGGCTAATAGTCAGTGGGCGCGCACGTTCGATGGAAAGTCCGATCATCGAAGGATGCTCGAGGAAAATCGTGGAACATCGCGGTTTTTCCAAACGCGGTCACTGGTTCGTTCGACGAGGGACATTCGAATGTGCGTAAATCGTGCTAAATACCCAAGGTGAATTTTGATACCGTACTCGTTGGGAATCTTGCTCGATCTCATTTTCAAAAAGAAGACTATGATGGATGATAAAATGGCCGCATAAAATTCGTAAAGGTATGATTTCATAGGCGAGAGTATATAAGATCGCGTATAAAAGTCATAGCAGCGTCTGTTAGAATAAAAAGTGGAATCCACGTGAAACGTATGAAGTTACGCGTGAGATTGCATTACGTATTCCTCGCTTTTATCCGATATCTCTTGGCGAGGATTACGATTTTAACACTGTCCTCTGAAATTAATTATATCGACGCGTCGGCGCGGGTTTATTTATATTCGAGGAATAAGGCTAATTGCTACGTCGCATGATCCGTTATCGATCGTGCCGCTCTTGATCCTACATGCGAATCTGTTTCTCGAGCGACTGGCATAATCGCAAGTTAATTAAAGTAAATGTATGCGCGCTCCACCACGAATTAAACGGGAGTGATTTCAGACGCTGTAACGAGCATTGGTTTCAATGGTGCCTAACAGCGTTTGCGCTAGAATCGCACGGATAACCGGAAAAGACCACTGCGAAGGTCGACGATATAAATGCCAATAGAAGCGCGGAATAACAAGTGGGTATCGCAAGGACTCGCGTGGGCAAATGCCAATTCAAATTCGAACGCCTGAATAAGTACGTTAGTTGCTATTTCTGTTTTTCAATATCCGCTGCTTAGGTTGGACTCTGCTGAGGATAGATTTCGGACCACCGGAAACTGTAATATGTATATATACATATACCTTATTGCGTAAAAGATTTGAAAGCTCGGTCGGCTAAACGGGAAATCCTTCCATTCAGGAATAGAATTCTGATCTTCCGCTTCGACATTCTTCGAAAATAATATCCTAGTACTCCTCAAGCTTCGCGAATAATATCTTTCACGAGATACTCATCTCTCGATCCTATATCCCAGTAAACTCATGATCTCACTAAAAACTCTAATCCCACAATTAAATTAAGGAAGTGAAATACAGCTACGCAGAACTCCAATCGAAACTCATTATCCCAGCAAGCCAATAATAAACCCCCGAAAAAGATCCACGCGACTTAAAATATATACTCAAATAAAATCGAACACGCGTACGCTTCTTACCCAGGAAATTCCCGCAAGCAAACCCCCCTTATGGATCGACGTACGCGAATAAACCCTCGAACTCCCTCAACGACCAATAAAATCACTTAACAAATATCAATTACCCGACAGCCTCAATACGTCCAAGCATTCAAAGCCCCGTGCAGCGGAGGCTCTTTATTGCCAACATAAAGGCCCAAAATGCCCCGAAGCGGGCGGCGCGCAGGAGCCGCCTTTCGAGCTCAACGGGCCAAAGCGCGCGCGCTAAGATAGCACAAAGGGTCTATGAATAAGCATAAGCGCGCGGCCGATCCTCGGCGCGGCCAGTAAATTGCGGTTAATTGCAATTAATGCGCGGTCGTTATAATTAGACAGGAACAAGAGTGGGCCTTTTGTCGAAGGGTGGATAGGACATGTTAATTGGATCGAGGGGTGCGATCCTTTCGGCGGCGAGAGTGGCAGGGAGGGGAGGTGGGGATAGGGTTGTCGTGTCGCGTCGACTCCGGAGCGGGACACCCGTTAGAGCGTGGCGGAGGACTTGTTGCGCAAATCGGGGGGCTCCCCGCGAAAAGGGCGGCCGGAAAGGGCCGGTGGGTTAGCGTGTATTGATCCAACAGCCGGTGCACGTACGTACGTGCACCGCAGCACCGCCAGGATACGGAGAGGCGATGCACGCGAGGCCACGCGCGGAGGAGCGTGAATGCGCCTGGGACGAAAAACGACGATGTCGATCGTACTACAGGGTATGGCTACCGCGTATGCACCTCGTCGCCTTATGGACGGGCTGGTTTGTTAATTCATTTTTGGCACCGACCGCTCGGGTCGTTTGGTCTAGGACCTGGTATAACCTTTTGTGCTTCAATAACTTTTATCGGTTTGGCGAACGGAGACCCAGATTGCGATTTATGCTCGAGTTGTATTACGAAGTGTACATGGAACCATCGATGGGATGTTGGTAAAATGTTTTTCGAATAACCAGGGATAGGTTTATTTATTTTATTTACACTTCAGCATACATGCCAAGATAGGTTATTAGATAGACCAGGGATGGTTTATTAGATTTGGGTGTACGAATCTTAGGAATTGTCGGTGAAGAAATATATGATTTCGAGCGATACTTTGACATAGGAGCGCAAAGGGTTTTAAGGTGGATTCTGCACTGCCAAAGCTACATTATAGACATCAGATGGAGCAAAAAATGGCGATGAGTGGGATTCAAACTAAGATCTCACGCGTGGAAAGTCGTGGTGGTATGTTTAGTGTTGATAAGCGTTCCATGAAAGTTGCGGGTTTATTCGACTACGCTTCATACGTCGTGCTTCAAATACTCGATGTTTGTTCGTTACTTAATTCCCAGATTGACTTATTTATCTCGCTTATTATTCATATCCGTCTAACCTACAGACTAACCAAGGCGTTTCCTAAAAATTTAAAGGTCTTTGAAATGTCACATCGTATGAAAAGTTTAACCAACTTCCTAACATTCCCATGTTGAATACCAGACCTGAAATTATAATCACTTATCCCTCATTTTTCCATACAATATACACAAACCTTAGATCGGACAGTTGAGAACTCTACACTCCAGAGCTACCGATCCCAGCAGCTAATATCGAGCATCGAACGAACAGAAAATTTGATTATCCCAAGGCGCTAAAAATATTTCCATAAGCTCGAACTATATTCCTCGGTGGCTTTAGTTCGATACCATTACACGCTTCCATCTTAATACAACTCGTCATTTTGCATATTTCGCGCAACGCTCCGAGAGGATAGTGAGTCTCTATACTGTAATCGGATCAATTCCGCCTCGCTCTATAAAACCGGAAGAATTCCTGGCTTATCCCGATGAATTATCGACAGTTTCTCGGGGGATGTAAAAAGAACGGCGTTTCACCACCCGTTATATAGACGTCAACGACTTCATCGGTTCCTCCGTCGACACGCCTCCATAAATAAATCAAGTTGCCGGCTTATCGACGGATTTCTGTTTGGTATTCCTAACGTCCAGTTTATCTATCGACACCGTCGAATAACTCCCGTATGCGTGCTTATCCGGTATCCGCAACCTAAACGCCAAGGATAATAATCCATTTCCCGGTATACGCAATGACTTGCATCGGGAGCAGCTCCTTATTAAAGGAATTGCGATTACGCGAAATTACGCGCGATTAAACGCAGAGCGCTTCGACAAATCGCGATGATTTTCACGAGAAAAGGCGCGCGCAAGAAGTGAATTGCGGTGCGGTTTGAAATTTTCACGATACAGACTGATGGACGAAATGACGATGATAAAATATTCTCGCGGAGCGCTAAACGTTCGAGTGGACAGGATAAATTGATAACGCATAAGCGTTGCGTGCCTTAACATTATAACCTGATCGGCATACAATAGATTTATGCATTTCGAAACGACTTATTAAATCAACCCAATTATCTATATTTACCTCCAGTAACTATACTCGCTTTGTAAAGATTTCTGATTAAATATACTCCTTGATAAGATCGCACAACAGAGCTGAAAGTGCGGAAGAGCGATACTTATGCGTTGCGTACGTTATTCATTCAGGCTACCCACCACCTGGGAATTCAGTGCTCCGCAATGCCACTTTGGAATTCCATCAGACGACTATTTCAGAATTCCACGCTGGGCCATCAGAATCGTGAGTTGGAGTTAATATTTGAAAGCACGGCTCGCGTCTTACCGGGACACGTCGTTGGGGTGAAAGAAGTCAAGGATTTAAGGCTTCGATGCGAGATATCGCGTTCCCGATTCTCGATAAAATCGCGAATGGGAAAAATATCGAATGATTCGAAACAAAATACGAATCATATCGCGATTCCTCGGCTACGTCGGGGCGATAAATTCAGGGAGGAAGGAGGGCCGGTTAGTGCGATCGGTTCCAGCTGGTGACGAGCTATCTGCAGGATCGCGTGTGAGTCCTTGTAAAATAACTCCGGTAACAGTTGCTAGTCACGCTTGCGAAAGATCGATATACGAAAGATAAAATCGTCTAACGAGAAACCGCTGCACGAGCGAAATTTATTCCCCGGCCGGCCGTGATATATAGAATCAATTGGCATAGCTAAGAGGCAATCAGCGGCCGCGTTGGCTACTTTGAAGTTTCCATATCGATATTAGCCGGCGATATGTAAATGTCTAAGCCACGCGCAATCATCCCTGCATCGGCGCCTTAACGAAGTACGAACACCCTTCGTATGTACGATGGAGAAAATCAATATCTTCAAGGTGCGACCCGTAAGGTACCTACGACCGTTTGACCGACTTTGCGGCGGTACATCAAGATACGACTTCCGCTTCCTGACGTGCGCCCAACACGGAACATGAAAAATATGAGTATAAGCCTGGAGATAGCATTAAGACCTCCGGAAGGTATCGGTTTCTCTGTGAAACTTTACCTGGGAAAATGTAAGAATACGGATGACAAGGTCAGGCACTCTCGATCGATAGGCATTTTTAGGAATTACCTTCAGGCATTTGAAAGACTCATTTGGACAAATGCATCATATGCCTGATACGCTTTGAAGGTTAGGAAGAATCATTTTCTTGTTAATACGTACTGTGGCGCTGAATTTTCCATTCGGGCTATTTGGAATGTTTCTTGTATGACCGTGCTTGTATCTATACTGTATAATCTGCTTCGTATAAATTCTCATTTGGAGGACTATTGAGTGTGTTCCTTGGAACATAGGAACAGCTATATAGATATATAGAATTTTCCGTGCAAAACGAAAAATTAAGAAGGAATCGTTTCTTGTCGATTATAAAGATCGTAAGGCATACGTTAGATGGAAATTCTAAGTGCATAGCGAGGTGCACACCGCATTGCTTAAAGGAGAATCAAGAATCGGTCCCAAAGTAACAAAAAAAAACCTGTCGACGTTTTGAAGCTCAACGCATCAACGATTTTCGCACCGAAGTTCGAGGTAAAGAACGCGAATATTTCCCACACCCTCCGAAGTGGATTGTGCCGAAGGATCTTATTTTTAGCGAAAGGTATTCGTCTTTTCCGACGTCTAATCACAACCTCAATGCGACCCTCGCTCCTTCCTACGTGCGCGAGTTAAACATGCAGTGTAGCGGGCATAATCGGCGGCCTTAAGCTTTCTAACCACGGTTGCAACATCGTTCGAGGAGCCTCTTTGCGGTAATGTTCATGGGAAACCTCCTTAACACCGCCTCCACGTCCACCTCTTCGTTAAGCGCGGCATTTTATGCGGCTCACAATACGAAATTTTTCCCCTTTTTAAACGCCCACGCAACTCTCTCGGCCGCTGGAAGCGGGGAGGGAAAAATCTGCATCGCCGATGCGCGGCAAGACGCATCGAGCATAATCGTCAAAACGGTATTGCCGTAAACTTCGGTGCAAAGTGCCCGCTCGTAACAATGCCTCTAACTTCCCGTATTTCCAGATGCGCGGATAACAAGACGGCTCGTAAACTTTGGCGAGATCCAAGTTGGATGCGCGGCCTCCGCTCGAGAGAGATTTTCTGCGACGTGCGTCGATGCGCTCGGGAATAAAGCCGATCATTGCTTTAGCCTTGCGCCAGCGCGGAAAATCAGGCCTCGAGACGACCATCGTTCGCGCCATGTACGCGCCTAAGACAAATAAGATCCGCGGTTTCGCTCCGGCAGCCGGCTCAAAATATCTTGTAAAAACCGTTTGGAAAGTAATGTTGCATTATCCTACTTCAAAGAGTGCCAGACGTCGAACCGATTGCCATCGCTAATTTCCACGCGAACGCTTTTCTCATTAAAAGTGGCACGATCCTAATTTCTACAAAGTAGCAAGATTTTTAACGCTAAAACTACCGAAGCGGTGAAAATCACTGGTTTAGTCGCTTCTTAGAAAAATTGCTGTACTTTGTAAAGAGGAATTTTCCGAGATTGTGCACGATTTTACCGCAGAGCGTGATTATTCTATCGGCCTATCGACATCGCTTATTAATCTTCTTTTTCCTTACGGATATATGTACTATGCAGAAATATATCCAGAAAGTGGTTAATAGACTTAATCTAAACAATCGACATTTACACAAATTTTCAGATCACGCGCCAGCAAGGAAAATATAGCGATTCGCTCGAAATTACTAGTAATCGTCTAAGCATCGGAAGGTAGTGCTCGAGTGGCACGCGACCCGCAAAAATCTTGCATTCGTGCATCCGGAGATTCATTCGGAGTTTCACTTTCCAAGGGGCCATTTTCGGCCGACTTGCGATCGGGCCGCGTTGAAAATTCGATCGACTTGCCCCGGGGCGAGGCGACGAACGGAGAAGAGGACAGGAGACGAGAATATACCGTGTGCACAAGTGGCGTGTAAGCGGGCGAAACCAGCAACCTTTACCTTCACTTCGGTTTGCCGGTTGTTCCACTCGTTTCATTCACGAATTTCACTTTCACGGCCATGGCCACGCGGTTCGCGTCGCGACTACTTCACGATCGCCCCCGCTCCGGGAACGAGATGGAGAGCCGCGGAGAGAAAAAATAAACGGCGAAGGAGAGCGCACGGATCGAACAGGAGCGTTGGAATATATCTTAACCCACTGCACTCGCGATTTTTCTGCGCGTTGCACACCGCCAAAGCGAATCCATTAGGCGACTTTTCTGCCAAGATGTCTTACTCATCCTCCGCTATTTGCGCGAGTCCTTTCTTGCAGAGATAATGCTAAGTTTTATTTTTCTTGCTAGAAATGATATATAACGGTAGACTACGGAGAATGTGATTAAGTAAGCATTAATAACAGTGAACTACGGAGAAAATGAGGATTAACTCGTGATTCTCCCGAGCTTCCACTTGTTCGTATATAGCGAAATGACGATAAAACGGCCATGTGGAGCACTGCACCCTCGAGTGGATAAGGTGAATTAATAATGTATGAAAGGCATAAGTATAGTTGTTTCGACGTTACGGTTGTTGTGAGTCCTTATCGAGGAGTATGTTTAATCTAAAATGTTTATAAAGTAAGCACGGTTGGTGAAAATAAATATAAATGATTGTATAATTATAATGAAATATTTGAAAACTATAGATTTACTAATTAAACGATTATTATTTAAACATTTGAGCGTTATACAATTTAAACTTGATTCTTGAAGTGTTGTCACTTAACTGAATCTAAGATAAACGTATAGTTACTGTGTTGTGACTGGTTATATCGAACTATTCTAAATGATTAGTGGACTTGTTGAATTAGTACGGCCGGTAATTTTATGATTTTATACTGTAATAAAGGGATCTGTAAAAATGTTCGATCTGTCTTTAACGATAAATTGTACTTAATCGATGGTTTTAAATAACCGGCGCGCAAATTGCTGTCACGTCCGTTCCTTTGATGCAATATTGAATAATATTCGTGTTTTTATTTAGAAGAGAACGGCTATGGTCGTTTGCGCAAACCTTCCTTTCCCCAGATATTATTAAGGCGCTCTATGCCAGTAAATACACGTCCTGTACGTATATATTGAAAGCGCTGAAGAAGTTAAATAAGAGTGAGTAATTTCAAGGCACGCCAAGGTGCAACGAGCGTGCGGAACGCGGAAATAAGATTTTCTTCTTCGCACGCCGCGTCCTACACAAGTAAATGCGATTAACGCAGCAGCGATCATTTTTTGATCCCTGGAGATCCGCGAGGAGGAACATAAACGAAGAGTCAATGATGCACGGTATGTTTTACGCTCTCGATTTATCGGACGAGATCGACCTAGCTTTTGATAGAGTTAATACCAACAGATATCTATCTCCTTCAGGAATTACTTCTTCGGTCATTTAACCTGATATCTCTCGAGGTAACAAAAAGAGGCACAGACATCAATGTCACGTTCCATCTCCATCGCAGAGTTTTTAAAACCTAGAAAATAACTTTTACATCGCATCATGCGCGCTAAATAAAGACACGACAACCGTACATATCACGTATCTCAAATTGCGCTAAATATCCTTTGAACACTAATATTATCAGCGATTCCCCGGACATATTTAGAACACCGAATGTCAATAAATCAATATAATCTTCTGCGGGCCGCAAGAAAATGATAGAAAATCATAGAAAATACGTTGTTGCAAAAGTGGGACGTGTCAAAAAAATGATTCGCAGTCGCTTTTACCGGTTCGTTAATTATAATATTAGAATACTCCTGTATATCGTTGCAACAGCTTCACTTCGAGATCGCATCGCGACAAACACCATCCGAAAAACCGAAGGCGACCAGCGGAGAGAGGACCAATGAGCAGTCGCCTAGCTAATCGACCTAACCTCACTTTTTCGCTTAGCGGCGCATTAATATTTTCGACGCGCGAGAAACATCCGAAGGACGAATCCGCGAGTGGCGTAAGGGCACGCATTTAAATGACAGTCGATCGAGAGGCGCTGGGGGAAGAGATTATTGCGGTGCCGTCGCTTTAGGAAGGGTAAAACGGACCGTGTCCGAGGGAAGGCCTATGGCGAACCAAGCACTCCAAGCAAGAAACCCCATTGGGTGTCCCTAATCGAAGCGTGATGGCTCCGAGTCACGGTGGATGAACCGGCTGAGATCCGAGGCTTAGCTCCGCGCTCGTTAAAAGAGATTCCCTCTTCTTCCACTTCCACGTCGTCATCCTCCGTCTCTTCATCATCGACTCCATCCCGCAGCTTCCTTTGTACTTGTCGATACATCACTCGTACGGCCGCGTTCCATCCCGGCTACGTACAAGCCCCGTTTTCTCCCGCGATAACCACGATCCAAGGTACGAGGATCGATGATCCGTGATGAGATCGAAGATCGACTTCGCGTTTTTTCACGGGTCAACGATAGCTCCCACCACCGCTCGACTTATTGTCCTCTTTTTGGAGAACTTGACTCGGTTTTTGAAGCGAATAAGCGGGCGCATCGCGAGTGTCATGAGGTTGTACGATCGAAAAATATCCATCGCGAGGTTATGTGGGGAGTGACTTTATTGTTTCAGGACTGACCAAGGAGTAGACTGATATTGTGTGTAAAGGGTGTACTTGGAGAAACTTGAGAATAAAGCACGCACGTCTTTTATACCGTGCATTACTATGTCAAACTTCCGTGGATATATTTTGTACGTAAGTACGCCTTTTATCTCCAGCGTAAGTAATAGAAAAGGAAAAGTATCGTTGATCTTCTAATACTTTCTCGATTGTACTGAGATCTTTAAATTTCATCTATCGAAGTGTGGAAAAGCATGTCTAATAAGAGCTCATCGACATTCTTCAGAAAAGAGAATCCTATCATTATCTTGGCGCACGAACAATTCACCGTTCCTCATATATCCACAAAAAATATAAGTGTAAGCTAGCGGATAAAATCAGAATCCTGACAGGCTAAAGTGAGAGAACCTCAAACTCCTGCCACTCCCATAGTCATTCATTCGATCGATATTACCTTTCAGCAAGATTTGAAGAGGAATCCTATCCACTCCCTTCTTTCAATTTGTCCGTGAAATGGCGAACTTAACCTCGATCAGATTCTAAACATAACCTCAACAACCGAGGCTAAAAATAAAAAAGCTCACGGATTTACAAGAAAAAGCGGAAAAAACGCAATTTAACCACAACCCTTTCATCGTATACAAATGCATTTTTATTCTCAATTCATTTTCGACCATTAAGATCATTTGTCCTCGTACCCACTGTCTCTAGGCTGGCTTTCCAAAAGCACGATATACATCTCACACAGAACCACCAAAAGCACGATACACACATCACACTCAAAAGCCAAAGGTAATAGACGGCACGAAGAACATTTTCCAAAACGCACTCGCCAAGAAAAACATCGCGATCGGGTCGCAGGCTGAAGTAAGACAGGCCCCGAGAGTCGGGCACCGAAAAATCAGCGCCCGGAGCTCGTCGGCATCGGCGCGAGGAGATTAATGAGCGCTGGCAGAATGCAGGTCATTATCTGAATGCGTTCGGAGCGTGATAAGCCGGCCGAGTCAGCCCCAGGACGCGTACGCTACGCAGGGACGAGATAGGCGTTGGGCGCAGAGCGAAAAATAGCGACGGCCCTGCGCTGGTCGCAGCGGGAGTCAAGCCCCCCTCGCCCTACCTCCCCCCGCCCCTCGCTTCCACCCACCGAGCGTGCATGAAAATATTACGAAAAGGCCCTTAGGCCGTGCAGCCTCCGAAGAAACAGACTCCGTCGGGCAGCTCGAATTCAAAAGGATGCGCGGGGAGAGAGATGCGCCCGCACGCATCGTAAATTACACCGGATTTCAGCCTCGGAGCGGCCCTACGCGCTTATGAATGAGGGAGAAAAATTGCATCGCAAAGGACTCGTGCTGCCAGGTAACTTCCCTCTACCGGATCCGAAGTAGGATCGATGCGGATACGATTTTTCTCTTCTTAATATATTTTTTTTTGTCGTGATTCATTTGGAGGCACAGGGTGTTATAGTAGTAGTTTTAATTCTAGACGTATCGTTCCTGATGTATTTGGATGTGCTGAATGTGTACTTAACCCTTTCTAGCTTAATTATTTTGTAAGAAAATTTAATTTTGAAGGGAAAGGATTTAGAGGTGCTTGATTGGTAGATAGTGGATTATACGGATGATGGCAAAGGGTTAAGGAGAGTATTTCACTATCGATCCATATGCTGTAATAAGATCATGGAAAATGTTGGAAAATAATCCGTATGGCAGCGGGATAATTTTTCAAGGAAATGTGTGACCGGTTCGGTAGGTTTGGTGTTAAGCTGGATTCCAAAGTACACGAGTTACGGTATATATAGCCTATATCAGCTAGGCGACCGTAGCTCTGACACGATTTTTCGACATCTCAAGTACCTGCTGCCTGCTTGTCTGGATGTCTTAATAATTATCGAGTTTGCTCGCCCTGGGCATTCGCCAACTCTGGAATATCCTCGGAGCGACTAAACTTGGTATTTAATTAACGCGATTTTTCACTCTCGATCGAATAGTTAGATTATCTCGAAGAGTATTCGACTCATAATGTAACATTATTACTATTCAATGATACGTATTACCGTAGAAAAATGAGAACGAGTGTCAAAGGGGTGACAGTGTCATCTCGAGATTCAAAGGTGAAAAAAGTTTTCTCTAAGGTTATCGAGCATCGCGAACTTTGTCTCGAGGTGTAAGAAAAGTGAGTGATCGAAAATAAAAAAAAAACACGCGATGAGATTTGAAATAAGGTATCGCGGGGCTTGAAAAACGGGTTTATTTTCCTCGGCTTTTCCTAAGCCGGGCTCGACGCAATGCACCGACGCAAATCTGTTATTTCTCAGCATGAGCGCGAGTTATCGCTCGTCACGTGTTTACGACGGCGCATTAATCGCCAGTGGCGTAATCCGGTAATGAATAAGGCTCCTTCACAAAAATGCAGTCCAAGGTATCCTCGGCCGATCGTGAATCGTGATCGGTGGTGACGCAATCGATCAATGCACGGAGAGTAGAACGGCTTGGAATAGAAAGTTGCGCCAGGCTGGGAACAAAGAAAGGCGCGCTCCTCTATTTTCGATCGTTTTCCTTTGGAAACGTTGGAGAAAATTAATCCTACCATTGTTACGGCCGCTTAAAGGTCCTTGGCAAACTCTTTTAACGGTTATCATCCCAAGTACGCCTGTCAGGCAGCCTCGACATTCGGCGTTCTACGTTATTATCGAAAATATAATACTTTGAAAATGCATACGAATCGAACCGATAAAATTGGGAGATTATTATTCGATTCTTAATTATATATTATAGGTTTCTCGCGCGAGCATATACCGAGAATAAATTGGAGTTACCAGTCAACACTCGTGCGGTGCGATAACGGTTAAGCCTTAAGAACGAGCGCAGCTCATAAATTTATTACTTTTACCATCTAATTTCAATGCTCGTGGCAAGGCTCTTACGAATTACTTCCCCATTAAAAACTCTATCCTATTAAAAGCTATTAAGCCTCTTATCCCGAATCGATCTCCATTCTCTGCCTGTATTATAACAAAAAAAAACATCACGCTTATAACACTTCAAAAGCGAGCATTACTCTTGACGAATATCGCGACAAATATCGAGCGAACTTCCCACGAGAAAAATACGCGAAGCACTGTCATTTCATATAATATCTCCATCGTAACGACAAAGAAGAAAAAAACCATCTCATGACTCTCCGACCAATTCTCGCATCTCAGGAGAGCGTAGCATCGATCTATCGCGTGGCATCCGGCGCTAACGTAATATCGAGCACGAAGCCAGAGACAAAGTGCACGAGAGATAAGTCGTGCATCAAGTTTAACCCGGGAGTTGCATAACGTTTCATTCAAGCCGGGATTAATTACGCCCAGGCGGGTGAACGAACGAGATGGGAAAACATCGTTACACGAGAGGGAAAAGGAGCGGAGAGAGAAACTGGCCCGATCCACCTTGAGAGGGAGGAAAGCGGGATGCTCGTCGCGCTAAAAATAATCCCGAAGAAGGCGAGAAGTGACTTTCGCAGAAACGTAAGGCGCATTCGCGGGAATGAAAATGAGGGGCGCGAAACGCCAAATCGCATCTCGGTGTGCACGCGAAAAAGAGGCCCCGGGTGGAGCGAGAGCGAGAAAGGGGGCGAGGGGCGGTGGAAGGGAGAGAGAGAAATACGGATACATTGACCTCGCGATACGTTCCTCTTTCAGCGGAGATACCACGAGGAGGAACGTGCCTCCTCCGTGCACCGACGGCTCGTACGACTCTCGGCACAAAAACGGGGCCACGCTGGTTTCGTTTGGTTCAAGGCTGCGGAAAAAACAACTCGAGTGCATTTCGTTCCTCCTTCCGGAGAGCGTATCCGCTGGTACCTCCGCTGGTGAGGGGGAGGGGATAAAAAAAGCGCGCCGTGTAAATAAACGGCTCCAGACGTTTTTCCAGGGTTACGAGAAGGCGCGTCACGCTTTCTCGTGTCACTGGCACGGGTTAAATCACGAGAAAACAGGTAGACGGAAGTTTTGTACGCGTTGCTGGTTTGCCAGGGGGGGACAATAATGCGGTTACCCGAGGGTCACGCGTTCCTTCTTAGAAACAGTCAAGTTTAGTGTACCAGAGAGGAGAACCGTTAGGACGGTAAACTTTTATTGCAACCCATTTCCTCCCCGTGCTAAACTCAGCCGCTGTTTGGATCGAACTTTGGCGAATCACTCCCTTATATTTACAATGCTCCCTGGGAAAATATCGTCAGCGATTTCAGCGTAGGTCTCCTCCGAGGGGAGGTAGGCACGTAGGAAGAATCGCGGTGGAAAAGTATCGAGGCTCACGGATTCGTGCGCTCTCTAGGGTTCGCGTAGGGCGAGGGCCAAAGGCGGACGGACAATGGGAGAGAGGATGAGGTATAGGGAGGGAGGGAGAGGGGGAGAGAGAGAGAGAGAGAGAGAGAGAGAGAGAGAGAACGAGCAGGACCGCGGAGAGGGGCGAGGGGTTGGCACCATCTACGAACCTATAAACACGGCGCGCACACAGATCGAACGCAGCCACGGTTGTCGGTCGCGTAACCGCGGTACAACGACCTCTGGGCTGCTGTCGAACTCGCCTCCGTACTAATTGCGATACTCCGAGCATGCGGCTGGGACGAAAATGCAGTACTCGAGGAGGTACGAATTCCACCTACCACTCGACGACTCTCTCTCATACCCGAAGCACTCGTCCCTTCAGCCACGGTTTGCGAATTTCGTCTCAACCTAGATACCTAGCTACCGCTCGAGCATCCGCGAAGAGTACGATCGCGCACAGGGGAAGCTTCCAATGCTCGCGAAAGGGCAAACGATATTCGGATAATAAGAAGGGCCGTAAAGCGAATCCGCGCAAAAATTCGAATCTACCCGTTTTCCTTCCCCATTCCAATCCTTCCCTACCGTCTTTCTCTATCCCTCGTTCCCTCCTCCTCTCTCCATTTCCTTCGGCGACACTACCTATCTCCCTCACTCACCTGTCAGAGCTCTCGGAGCTGTCGTATCGATCCGCGCACCGCTTCTTGCCGCAAGGCCCGACGAGGGTGTCCTCGGCCATCCTGACCTGTCCTTTGAAGGGGCTGCCCTGGTGCCTCGCGGCGACGAGGCCATTTGCAGGAACACCAACGGCAGAGGAGGAGGCGGCAGAGGCGGCGGCAGCAGCAGCACCGTCCGACGTCTTTGGAACAGCGTCATCTTTCTCCTCGCAGCTCTTCCGGGCTACGGCGCTCGGCTTCTGCATGCCCTCCCGATCTTCCCGGTCGTTCACTTCCGCCGCACGTTCGTTCTTATCGACGTTAACAAGCCTCGACCGGCGGCCGTCGGCCGGGACGACGGCATCGTCACAGCGCGGCGCGTTACCGGTCATCGCGGCACCATCAGCACCACTATTACTACCATTACCGCCGTCACCCTCGGCGGTCTCGACTACCTCGACTCTAACACCTCCGGCGCGATAGTCGCAGGGCACGACCTCGGCACTGCTCTCCTCCTCGTCGTACTCGTCGTAATCGCTCGTGGGCCCGACGGCGCACGACGCATCACCACCGGCACCACCGTCCTTACCGACACGCTCTTCGTGATTATGATGGCGATAATGACGATGACAACGATGAGGATGACGATGAGCGTGACCGTTACGATGAGGATGATCATGAGGATGATTCTCGGCCGTGGGGGCGTCCTCGTGGACGCGCCTCGCGGCGTCCTGGCCCGTGCTCAAGGACGTCGTCGTCGTCGTCGGTGACGACGGTACGTCCTGGCGTTTGTGCCGTTCCCTCGTTACGCGAGAATCACCGTCCCCCAGGTCGGTGGCCGCGTCTTCCGCGGACGGACCGTCTGCCATCTTGTAAACGAACACACTACTGCCTGGCAGTGGCCCTATGGCACGAGCACGGGCCGCGCCACCGCTAGCGAGCTTCTACGGCCCGGCACGGCTCTCTTAACCCCTCTTTTCCTCACCGTACGAAACCACCGCCACCTCTCGCCGACGGCTAGGCACTGACGGGCCCCCACTCCGCGAGCCGCCGACGCCTGCCAGCGGAAGGAGCCGAGGCCTGCCGAAGCGGCGCGAAGATGCCCGAGCGCGCACGAGCCCGGTATTCGTGGCCGAGCTTCCAGACGCTCGCGACACCTCGCGCCGTAATTATCAAGTTGGACGACCCGCAAAATTTCAAGCTGCTTCGTCGTTTGTTAGTCGGTTCCTTTGAATGATATTTGGTGTTCGTTGCTGAGGACATTTGACCGGGTATCGAGGATTTGATGGGGAAATGGAATTGGCGTGTGTGGAGTGTGCCTATTGCGTGGAAACGTGCAGAAGTGCTGAACGAGATGTGTTTGTGTTTGCTTGCCCCGTTTGCCCGCTTCCTCGAATCCGCGGGCCACGGCGAGCGGACAAAGATCTGCTGCACTCCTGAGGTGAGTCTGTTATTGAAAGTAAATTGCAAGGATGGTATTCGTACTTCTGATCGCGTAATTCGCGGTTCAACTGCATGAGATATTGACCGTACCTTTATGCAATAGTTGTTATTTGTGTGAACGTTTTGGCTGTAAGCACGATAGGCCTTGGGCCTATGTCGCGATGCTTGTAAAGTATATTTTGAGGAAGGGTAGAAGTAAAATTGTGAATCAGCCAGTATTATTGCGTACCATTCCTTGGGCATTGTGCCATGTTCGAATCAAGATTCAACGTAGAAACATCGTTTAATTTATATTGTATTGATATGATCATTGTAATTTAATACAGCCTTAACCTTAATCTTAAGAAGGACACGTCCTTCACGTCGGCGTATTACATGGTCTTAACTTCGTCTCGCGTTTTCTCATAGCGACATTAAAAAACCGCGTTCCTTCGAGGTAGCGTAAGAAAAATTTGGTTCGTTTTCATTACGTTGTGTATATTTATTAAGAAATCACAGGATAATACTGTAAAAAGCATTCTCTTAACCATGAGCACCATAATGATATTCGAGTATCGTGGAATGTCATTCCGAAGAACTGGGCAAAACTTCTACTGCTCTACGGAAAACGAAGTGTTATATGAGCAGTGGATAACACATTTCAGTAAATATGTGTACGATATACATGTGTGCGTAGGTACAGGTTTGTATACACACACACATAAATATCTTACACACGAATACACGTTGATGAAACTCCAACTATGAAAATATCCTTCGTAAAAATCGATGCATCGTATTTTCCACTACTACTGTACTGATCTCACGGAATATAAAAGTTTCGTCGTGCGAAGGCGCGTGTGTCGTAGTCGCAAATATTTCGTATATCTTCACGTTTTCGATGTACACATTATTTGGCTATGATTAAAAAAAGCTGTAAACTCAAAGCGTATCAACAACCACTGTTCTACGCGTCCATTATGCACAAGAAAGATCACAAAGCCACGATTACAAAAATATGATACAAACGTTTAACAACTTCTCTGTCTTCGTTCATTTTAACCTTACGGACAAATCTTGGAATGTGCGCTTTATGCGTGTATCTATCTTAGAAAGATCTATGGATTGCCTCGATTTGATCCGCGGTACGATATAATAATCCACGTTTTTATATCACTGCGTGCCTGATCTAACGTGTGCAGGTACGTATTAAGTTCTACTTTTGGTCATTCGTAATTCTGCCACGTGATTGGTGCTGCTGTCGTGCGAGGAAGAAACTACACGCATAATCGAACAAGTGAAAAAATTAAGCACGCGATTGTTTACGAAAAAATAGTCTCGTGCGGTGATTCGTAACAACGTTACGCATATCCGCTAAGCGTGCATTCGCGATCAATTTCAATGACACTATTCTGTCCTTCAAGACGCAGATCGACGTTCTTCCATCGATAGGTCTATCATCCGATCGAAGAAGAAAAAGTGCAACAGATTGCAATTATTCTTCTACCGCACTCTTCGTCCTTTATATATCCTCAGTTTTGAATACAACACGAAGAACTAACTCAGACGTATAAATATAAAAATGACGTTCCTCGTAACAGCATTATGCTCTCCCTTCTCACAGTTATTGTCGTCCTATAGATACGTAGAATTTGAAATGAGAGGCGTACCGTTATACACTGTACACTTATGGCCGACTTCGAACGGCAGTAATCGTCTCTTAGAATTCGCAATCTATACATAACAGCAAACGTGATGTGTGGGGAGCACTATCAAAGAAAACGGCCTCTTAGCACGTCCCGATAGGCCCAAAAGTAATTACGTCCGTTAGACTAGCTACGTTTTTAACCCTCTCCAGCCCAACTCATGCCATCATCCGTATAATCCGCTTCTACTAATCAAGTACCTCTAAATCGTTTTTCTCAAAATTTAATTTTCCTACCAAAAAATCATAATCTAAGCTGGAAAGGGTTAACATTTGACTATAACCCTCCTCTATTCATAACAACCCACCTCTTTCTATAAAAACAACCTCCCTAGGAGTCAATTCTCGTCAACGAAAGTCAGACGATTCCGTCGCCTCCCAACGCAACCGAGTTTCTCGTCAATCGAAACACATCTGCTACAGATTTCAACTCATCGTTAAAAAATTATAGTACGCGCATGTCAATACGCGTTAGCACCGATCGTTTCCTTATTACATAACGTGAGACCATGCCCAGAAACCACTAGCCGCGGTTCCATTGGCGCGCGAAGTACCGACTATTATATACAGTAACGTTCTATCAGCAATTTTCTAAGTACGAATACGTCGCCGCGTGCATTACAAAGACGGCAGTAAAACGCGGTCCGCTTTATTAAATATCACGGTACGAACGCGGAGGCGGCCTCCAATCCCGCAGTGTTCCGCACCGTTAGGCATCGAAGTACACGCAATCGTAACTGTGCTATACGTGATCGCTCTCGTTTCCCTTGTCTTCTCGGTCCGTCGGTCTCATCGATAGGCGCGACGTGTTCGCCAACTCCGAGAGCAGAAGAGTCTCCGTGTCCAAGCCGCTTTTCGACTGGCCCGCGAGGTACATGCCAGAATGTCCGCTGACGCTCCTGGCGAGTCTTCGAAACGCCTTCTCCCTCCTCTGCTTTTCCCTCTCGGTCTTCAGCTTCGTGAACTCGTCGTCGGAGGTACCGCTGGAGCACGATGAACTCCGTGTGCTGGGAGCATCGTCGCCGATTCCGCTGCCCACGTAACTGGAAGCAGGCTCGTAAGGGATGCTGGATCCAGTCGAATTTACCGATCGTTGCGTCCTGCATCGTGCAAAATCGATGATGATTCGCGAGCACGCGGAATTGGGTTTGTTTCTTTGCTTAACGCGTTCCGTGCTCGATCGATTTTTCGTTACTTTTGGATTCGTTTTTTGTGTTCTTGTATACCATGCAGGGTGTATTTGACAGTGTTGTTATGGTTTGCTTCTAATGTATGTTCGATGATTTGTGTAATTAGTGACAAAGAATTTCTTTTTAATTCGTTGTTTTAGAAGATATATTCTGAATGACTTGAATGGAAAATTCGAGTTATTGGCACGGAACGTGTTAATTTGTAAGGTCAGCACGTGGAATTATTTTACTCGATTGTATTTGTGCTTAAGATTGGCGATATGCAAGAGTCGCGTTTCATAGTCAATACGCATGAATGATACACGAAGAGCTGGTTTATCGACCGAAATAGAAACGAGCGTGTTCCTTTTATATGTGATTCCAGACACTATTGTCGGCTGGAGAAAAAGTTGGCACGCGCATGGGAATGAGATTTACTCACACGGTGTAGCGACACATTAACATCGCTTCATAATTCCGCGGTAGGAAGTAGGTGAAAGTGCATCGTAACTCGATGACTCTGGCACGCGCGCGCATAAAAAACACTTTAAAGGAGATTCGCGAAATTCGAGGTCACGACTTCTTCGCATAAATTCCCTCACCTTCAATACGCGATAACGAATCTCTCAAAACTCGATCCCGCATTTCACTATCCTTAAACTCCGAGAAATGCGCTCAGCGATATCCAACAACATTCCCAATGCACGTTTCAGAGGCCTCATCCTCTCGAATCGAATCTCATCGATGTTCGTTTCCAAACAGTGTCGATCAAATCGAGCTCCATGTGCACCGCGCTCATTTACAAATGGAAATGCCTTTTCGTGGAAGCAACTTATCGGCATGGAGGTACCGCAATTGAATATACATCGCGCATAAAGTTAATGGTTAACCACTGACCTTGGTCCGGACGCGTACTTCCTGTCGGTTTCATTGCCGTTGACGCGCTCGGTTAATCCACCGCCAGCGGCGGGTGCGCTGCTGGAGAATATTTCTCCGTTCCTAGTGTGTTCCGTTCCAGGAACGTCGACCGGTGCACTCGGCGGTGGGGGTCCTTGCGAAAATATGCTCTGCACGTGGGGCCTGCTTTCCGGCCTCATGGACGTTAACGTCATTTGTTCGTCTACCTCCTCGATCACTCCTATCCTCATGGAGCCTCCGCCTGCTCCTGAAAGTATCGCATTGATTTTTATTAGGGTACCACCATTATTCTATGCGTAGCACTAGCCGCTTTTACGCTCATCAGATTTCGTGTTGAGAAACCTAGCGCATCGATAGTGTCGTCTAAAAATCGTGTGAAATAAGGATTAGGTGTATGGCGTACTGAACGTCTAAGATATCGCCATTATAATATACAATTGTCCTTTTTTTGGGACGCTTGTTCTTTTTATGTATTTCTACCTAAATAGAGGAATTTTTTGTTTTGCATTGTCGTAACTAAATGTTGTACCTACTGGTATAAAAGTTACAAACTCGATGGTAATATTTTTTTTCTGATTAGCTTACTGTAGAAAATGGATTAATGTATTATTTAGGTTTGCACTTGGCTTTGGTATATAATGGGTTAATTTCCATGATCTGTATCGTATATTGCTCGTATTAGCGATATTGCGGCTTGTATTAGCGATATTTTTTTATTAGATACGATTGGGTATAATCGAAGTATTTTCGACGGAAGTAAATGCTACGCACCGGGGATACGAGTTTGCAACGAGGCGGCTGAGCTAGAATTCGGAAGTCTCGCCGGAGTTTTGCTACCACTTGAGCCGCCCCCATCCGGTCTGTCCTCTTTGCTGAACAGCCTCTTCAATACGCTAGTTACGCTATTCACTCTCGTCAAGGAACCTCCTATATTACTGGGAGTGGAACCTCCGCTAAGGGTTCGATCTCTGTTGCTTACCCTGCTGGCGCTCCTGCAAAGAGATACCGACTTTTTGCCCCGTAAACATACCTTGGCTGTGCTTTATTAATACGATCGTATCAACGGTGTCGAGAGACAAGGTTTACCTTGCGATCTTGCCACTCTCCGTGACACTCCTGGTGTCGCATTAAAAGAATGTAGAAACATGTATAAGCTGCGCTTTCATTCAATATTCATTGCTAAACCCTCTGAACTATCAAGTCGCTTTGTAACTACGCGCTACCTTTATAGACATCAGAAAGAATTCTCTTTCTTAATGTTTAAAAAAAAAATTATATTAAAAAGCGTTTGGCTCTGCCTCCAAACTCAGCTATAACGAGATATACGAAAATGGCGCAAACTCATGCAATCGATCTGATTCGAACTGGCAGACTTACCTCGACAACTTCCCAGTCGCCGTGAAGTGTATGCCGGATTGCGCATCGTCCGCGATGTCCGATCGAAATTTCTGATAATCCGGGGCCATGTCGTCGATCTTGACAGAAGACGGTTGCAGCTCCTGTTGGGCAGCTGACAATTGTATACCAGCAGTGGACGGTTCAGGATGCTCCTCGCGGAAGGCCTGCGACGCAGCCGTGTAAGGAAGCTCCGCGGGGAAGATTTCATCCCAGTACTGGTCGCGCAGCAGCTGAGGATGCTCGTGGTGCATCTCGTCGACTATGAGGTAGCTCACCTTTCGGGACAAATACGCCACGGGTTATCGAAAACGCTCTGAAATTCATAGCCTCCTCGCGTTAAAGCGGTTCTCACTTGCAAATTCCGATCGATTATCCAATTCACTTCGAAGTCGTCGTCGTCCTCGCCGAAGGGGTTGATCAATGTCTCGGCAACCTTCAGCCAGCCCATGTAAAAAAAGAACTGCAGAGTCGTGAAAACCGGGAAATATAGGTCGATGTTAGAAGTCGAGCTGTTTTGGACCCACTGCCGACCCATGACGCTGGTCAAGAAGTAGCTGTAGACCGCCAACGTCACTACCTGTCCGGGGCACATCAAAGCGCGCGATGAAGAGATCCCTGATTATAATTAACCCCTTCATCGCTATCCGCACTCGAATAATCCGCTCATCGTGCATTCCGTATGATCGCACTGCACTGATTATCCTGATTATCCCCTGAATCTATTTGTGTTCTACAAGCTCGAATCGAAGGCTCGAACAATTTCCTCTGAAAATGTTCACACTGTTCAACCCCTTGGAGCCCAAATTATTATTTTTGGTAAGAAAGTTAAATTAGAAAAAAAAACTATTTAGAGATACTTGATTGGTAAAAACAGATTATACGGATGATGCCAAATGGCATCATTGGACTGGTAAAGATTAACAGTTACAAAACAAATGCTAGATTTCCATTATTTTTTCATTTTTCATTTAATTTTATAACTTTTTTAATTTTATACTATTTATTTAGTTATACTGTTTTTACTAACTTTGTCATAGTAGGAGGATAAAAAAATATAATTGACAGTTGCGAGATCGAATTCGTACGATGTGCAGTGCTTTAACACTAGAACTACCAGCCACTTTCTGCGCATATTTACAAGACCACATGCATCTTTAAAAAAAAAAGGGGGAGAATAAAAGGAAATTTCAGTAGATCAAAATGATGATCCAAATACTGCATGAAAATCATGGAAAATCTCAAAAAATACATCGTTATAAAGTACCACGATTTTTTTAAAGAAACGATTGACCAGTTATTTTGACTGGTTTGGTAGTTCCAGTGTTAACGATAAAAGGGTTCAAGTGTAAGAACGCGGGGCATTTACTTGCGTATAAACCAGAGGGACGCTGATGGTGTCGTACTGTATGAGGCTACCGCAGAGACCACGAAACTTGTTCAGCTCGTCTATGAGAGTTTTTACGGCGAAATCGTCTCGAATGCGACCCTCCTTTCTGGCTCGTGTTACTATGCTGGAGGCCCATACTATCGGCATCCAGTGCTTACTGGGCTTCGGGAACTTCGCGTTGAAGCTTTGGAATATCGTGCGTTCGTTCTCGTTCAGTAATCCGCACTCCACCAAGTGGTCCAACGTGGGGAATCGCTTCTTTACGCGAGGGGATACGTTTATGAGTACCAAAGTTAAGCAAAGGCAGACGTACCTGTGCAGATCAGATTAATCTTCGATTTAAAGGGCGAACTTAGGAATCTTTGAAGTCAAAATAGAAAATCATTGCGCGACAACTTTCCCAAAGACAAGAAAACTATTTTCTGGGATTTTGTAAGGAAGTCGAGATGAGTTATCAACATCCTATACTCTCGAGCTAGACTTTCCGTTCGATACATTGCCATCGAGTAAAATTATAAAGTATAGTACGTATGTAAATATTACGTCTATCGCGAAAGTATAATATTGTGAAAGAGCATCTGAATAAGCGCATCCTATCCTTCATTTGAAAGACCTTTATAATTCTCCTCTCATAATATCGTCGTTACTCCAAACAAATTACTGTCATATACAGTATAGAACACACTGCTTTGAAGTAAAGACAACAAGGTATACTTTCCACACAATTCTATTAGTTTCACCTGGGCTTAATCGAATCATTCTCCCCCCTTGCTTCAACAAAACCTCGGTCGTGCTTTATACAAACACAGCTGTCCTTTCGTTGTGCAAGAACTCTAGCTTTACTTGGCAACAAAGTGCGAAACACAGCGCGCGTTCAGCAAATCGAAAAGCTCACTCACGAGACTTGCAAATGGCTTGTACGGAAAGTGCAGCGTCAGTTATCGGTGAGCCACGGTTAACGTGTTAATGGTAAAGCTACCTCACGATGGTTCGCCGCATCACACGACCCCGGTCGTCGTTCCCGTGGATAGTGGCGGAGACAAAGACCGCTATAGAATCTGGCCAGGGTATCACCATGTACTGGTTCCACCACCTCGTCATCACGATGCTAACGTAGAAGCCCAGCACGAAGGACAGCGGTATCAGGTCGCTGTACTCCTTGCAGTAGGCCACCACGGCCTCGAAGATCTTCTTCTGATCCTCGTCCAGCATGAGCCGATAAATTCCCGACAATGTGTAATAGATAACGAGAAAAACTGCCAGGTCCAGCCATACTAGCTTGTATATGCTCGCCCTCCATCTGGAAGAATTAATCGAGGAAGACGATTATAATCGAGGCGTGCCAATCTCACGGCGTTCGAGGCGTAATCGAAGGTTGTAAAACCAATTAAGTAATCGTTTCCTGCATTTATCGGCCACTCACGAATGGTCGCCGCGATAAAACCTGATCCGAACTTGCTGAGCGAATTAAATCTTGTCTTTGATGAAGCCCTCGCGATAAGACGACGCGAGCTCGTTTAAAGCGTTGAGCGAGACGTCAGTCCCCGGGGACTGACAGCGAACTTTTCGTTTGGGCGACATTGGTATACGAGTTAAAAAATTACTGGAAATTAGAAAAATAGTGATATAATTTTACTGGAATTTAGTCAAGCATTCCAAGGAGAGACGTGGCTGAGATTTGCACAAAATTAATGGTTATAATTTTACTGGAGTTTGTTAAAACAATTCAAGTAAAGAAGTGGGTGAGATTTGCACGTATTACGATAATGACCTGTGTCGATTATTTTGTTTTATTATTTATTTTATTTACAACGTGTTAGTTACTGGTACGTTTTGTATACTCTTGTATTGATTGCATCATCGTGCGTCTATTTCTACTCAACAACGCCCGTGTATTTGATCTCCATACTTTCACATAGGAGCGAGCGTATAATAGAATTTTAACCCAAATTACATTAAACCGAAATTGGTTTTATCACGACATTACTGCACTAAAATATTTTAACAGCTTTTAATAAAATGGAAATCCCTCCTCAATGTATCTAATATTTTTCTCTTGTGTTATATTGCGAGAAGCACCTTCCTTTATGCCGAGGAACAAGATAAACAGGTATAAAAAAAACGGAAATCTCCGTGACCGATCTTCAAGGCGTTAACTTCGAGCAATAGAGTTTCAGGGCTGCTTTTTATATAAACAAACCTCACTAATCTACATTATGAGACGATATAAACATGAACTGCGTTTACGCTCATCCGGTAATACTGGTATTTCGAAACGTTGGAGACAGTCCAAACCGCAAGATAATTGTCACGGTATAGTTTTCTTCGTCGCGATGACCACGGTAGATCAACTTTTCGACTTTTATCCGAAGCGTTTCTCATTGCGCGGGTCTTATTAAACGTTTCGTGACCGAGCGTGGACTCGATAACCTATAAAGATGCGCACAATTCCTCATTGTTCTGTTGCATCTATAGCATAGCTGAAAGTCGTCCGTACGTTAATAGGTCGCTGGTGTTATAACGAAAACGACAAATAAGTGGGTGAGGCCTGCAAAGAGATATATGTTTTCGCGACAGAGAAAGACGTCCCTTACGACCGACAGGCGCAAAACGTGCTAATTGAGCTCCCCGGTTTGAATGGCGCGTTATCGTTTCTCTCGATTATATTACGATAAATTTCGAGTAAGACGGATAGCCACTTAATAAACAAATTTCGTGCGTGCAATTACATTTCACCACCTACACGCACACCCATGCGTGCACACACACGCACACGCACACATTGATATATATTAATCGATCGATTACGCGATGCCGCATTTATTCATTCGAGGAACGTGATATAGATAAGTTTATTTTCAAACGTGGGGTAAACGATGTTGTCATTGATGGAGCACAAGCGCAAAATGAACATGCAAAGCTGACGTTAATACTAGAACTACCGATCGTTATCTTGACGTATCTAAATACGCCATATGCGTCTATGGAAGAAGAATCGGGAAAAGTAAATTCTTATAATCATTTGGCTGCCGCAAGAAAATAAAGGAATCCATTGGACACTGCGCAGTCATCGATTTGGACTTTTTTTCAAAGAAGTCGCGGAACAGTTGTCTCGACCGATTTGATAATTCTAGTGCTAAAGTCGAGCTGAAAGGAAGGGGAGGGAGGGGAAATTTATAAGGTCACGGTACACGTAAGCACGGATGGAAAGACGATGATTGTTCACGAAACATTCGATTTACGCCCCACGAAAATGTGAACCTTCTGAGGTTCTGCGATCGTTGGTAGGACACGCGATTCGCGAGCAGCAGAGCTTTTCATATGAGCGCGCATAAGGTGATCGATTTGTACCGTCCAACGCAATCGTCTCTTGCCAAGTACAAAGTGTTATTCTATTTTTACATTCACCGCACCCTTTTCCTTATATTCCTGGATTTAATCCATTATATGCCAAAGCCAAGTGCAAACCTAAATAATGCAGTAATTAATACACTTCCTACGATAAGCTGATTAGAGAAGGAATATTTTTATCGACATTGTAACTATTATAGCGGTCAGTACAATATTTAGTTACAACGATCAAGACTAAAAGTTCCACTGCTTAGGTAGAAATAAATAAAAATCAAGCGTCCCAAAAAAGGGACAATAATAAATAATGGGTTAATAATGAAATAGACAACGAAAAATAATGGTACTATAATTAATTCGTGTTTTGCTTTGACTTGCGTAGTATTTGAGGTGCTTGAGAATTGAAGGACAGATCATCCACACTTTGATTTAAGATTGACGCTGATCAAGATCATTTCTCACGCCTACGCTTGTCGTTTCGAAATAATACTGCTATCCCCATTTGGCACGTGACTTTTGGCGGACGTGGTATTACAAGTAGTACAAGGTAAAATGCAGAGGACAGATTCACAAAGGTGTGTCTTTCAAAACGGATTTGTCGCCCTACGGGATGGCCGTGCGTGTGTGATTTATGTAAGATAATTTGAAAGGCGATTCAGTACGGTTCGCTGCCTTCATTTAGACTGATTGGATAAAATTGATACGAAGGTGTGCGCAAGACATGAAAGGAAGTAGGCTTATACTGGGTTACGATCTTTTGCATATGCCGTGTGCAATGTGCCTGGAAGTAACAACGACCCTGGAGAAACACGCTGCCCAGATGGATCGATCGCGGGCAATGGTAAAAATGCGGCAGAAATGTCAATGTTACGTGGATGTGGATACTTGAGATCGCTGGTGCGCCTTGAAAGTTCGCTACGTAATCTTTATAATACTACGTAGAAGTTTGTCAGACTTTACAGATAACACTGTTATCGGTTACAAGAAAAATCAATTATGGAATGGTACCTCCCCGAATCGCGTGACTAACTGCATAGGAATTTCCCCGCCACGATTATTTAAAAGTGGTAAATTAATTAATTGGCAAAAAATAGAATTTGCTGTATAATTGCAATCGTTTATGATAAACTGTTTTCCGTGTATACGAGAATAAGCGTTATAAGAAGAGGGCGACCGTGTATATGATCCCTTAGCGAGAACTAGGAACGCATGCGATGAGCTATACGCATGAATCGATGACAAAAGTATGTCGCTTTATCGCGGAATTAAAAGAACTATATACGCTTCAAGAACCGTGGACAATAATAGACTTGTATCCAGAGCCTTTTATCTATCCTCGATTCTGAATCTACGAACATATAATTCAGCATCGACTTTCATGTAAACAACAATAATACTAAGAAGTTATCGTTTTTAAGAACTTGTTACATCTTTAACGCGAGAACAGTAACAATACGTCGACAGCTTCAGGGGAATTCTATATTGTTATCAGTAATTCAATTCTTATTCTCTAGATCCGTGATACAAATCGAGTTGCTATTATATATCTATCTTTCACATTAATAATATGTATCGTAGTTTATCCTGGATCAAAACCCCTTTATCCCATTATTTACCATTGGTCCTACTTTGACACGCTTGTTTTTTATTCATTTCTACCTAAGCAGTGAAACTCTTAGTTTTGATCTAAACATTGTACTGACTGCTATAAAAGTTACACACTCGATACAAGTATTTGTTCTCTTTAGCTTACTGTAATAAATTAATTAATTAGTGTATTTCTTAGGTTTGCACTTGGCATTGACATATAACGTGTTAAAACAACAGCACCAAGATCAATTTCCATAGACCTAGACAATGCGGATCGTGTGGAAAACGATGAAGAACGAAGGGAACTTACGGCATCGACCGAATCGCATACCTGAGCAATAACTTGAGGAAGCAGCCGAGGCCTCTGCAGGTTGCTACCTCGGCGGTGTAGGTGACCGTCATCTCTGTTTCTGCTGATCACCTCGAGGCTTGGCACGTGGTGTGTCACTCAGCTGTTCCTGGCTGTGGATTCAACTTGTCAGCACCGTTGGCAAGCCAGCGCCAGAAAGCATCTCTTCCGGCGTGGAAGAACCACGAGACGCGAAACACGAGTACCGTCCGCGGCGCGGAACTAATTTTCCTCTTGATTCATCTCGACTCTACTCTCTCGACGCGGATAGCTTGACAAACGAGGAGGCTACGAAGGTCATCGCCGATATACCAGCGAGATCCTCGTGCGTGTCTTATGTAATAATCCGGCACGCCGCCTTGGAAAGCCTCCGGTGAATGATTAACTCCGACTGAGCGAGTGGAGTGTCTACTCACGACGATTCCTGAAATTCTGATCTTCAACGCTTCCTCTCGCTTTCACCGATATTACATGGAATCCTGGATCGCCTTGGACATCTTCTAGCTTCTTCTTCTTATACTTCTTCTTAAAACAATTGGTCCTTGCTTCTTCTTCTTCTTCTTCTTCTTTTGCAAAGAGCACCTCGTGGTCCTTGATGGAGAATGTGTCTTTCCTTAGGTCTGGACGACGAGCGAGTCGATGGTGAAAATCGACAAGACCACTATCGCGCGTACTCGACGCCTGAGAAGCGTGTATCAGTTTTCAAGACCCACTCGCGGCGGTTACGTCAAAGCGAGAACTATCGACGACAGGGACAATTATCGTCGTTAGACCGCGCGCGATTCACTCGCGTTAACGTTAAGCGTTAATGCTCCCCGGCATAATCCATGCGTCATCCATCGGCTCGATAAAGCTTGGCTCCTGTCCAGCAAAGCGGCAGGTAGAGTCCTCCTTCTCGAAATCACGCTCCAGGCCCTTCCCAATCGATTCGATTCGCGAAAAACTAATCGCCTCCTCGAGGATCCATTAGGAGCACCGTTTGATCGTCGTCGAGGCGCGTTTATTCGAGGCACGCTTAATTACTCCCGATTGCGGAGCTAACAAGGCACAGAGTCAACAAACGAGGAGCGCGCGGCTTGAGAGCGGCGTCGTCGATTCACCTACGAATATCCCTCGTGATATTTGCCTTACAATTTCGCTCCCAGGCAAACGTATCGCTTCGCGAGCGGAGCTCGTCGATGGGCGCATAACACTTGCTCCGCCTGCCTCGATTCGCGGCCTTGTACCTGGATCGTTATCACCATAGGTGACCCGTTATCGTGTAACCACCCACCGCATTGGCGATCTTAAAGCCGGTCAATGGAGCGGCTAACCGCCGGGCTCGTTTATCCTCAAGAATCCGCGCGACGGCCTGGAAACGCGCTAATGCCGTTCGCGGAATTAACGAGCTTCAGCGATAATTATAGCCGGCGACGTGGAAGGCCGATTCATCCTGCGACATTAAATCGCTGCTCCTCGAATGCCTCGAATATTCCCCCAGCGAGGAATTTAATATATCCCCGCGGCTTTGTCGCGTTAATACGACTGGGCGGTTTATCGCGATCGCGCTATCCGCATATCGTTTCGAGCACGCGATTTCGGCCTCGAGGATGCGACGTTTAAACCATTGTTCTGCAACCTAAATTACTCGATACGCGAGGACAGTGTCCCGGAGAATCGTGTCGATCGCCTCATCATCGAATATCAGTGGGCCAACCTTTTCTAACACCTCGTGGGACTGTTCCTCGAGGATATCATCAGCATCAAGAGTGTATTTCGTTTACGAGAGCCACGATGTGGATATCCAGCGATCCATGGAATTCCTTCGAATCGAGTTCTTGGCAGTGGTCGAGTTTTCAAAATCCCCGAGTTGGTCAGCTCTGCTGCTGGACGTCGATGCGGTCAAGGTCCCTTTCCTAGCGGAGGAAGCACGTGCGCGGCGGGTCGCGGGAGGGAGAGAGAGGCAGGAACGTGCATGACGCAGAGGCAAAACCGCTGAATTTCCCAGAGGGATCGGAGTGCTCTCCGCGACAGCTCCGAAAGGCTGGAGCGTCGCCGATAAGCTCGGTGCGTGCGTACACGGTAATAGCTAACGAACACGGCAATAGCTTCTTGCGATCGAATGTTAAACGCTCGCTTCAGCCCACGCGATTAACCAACGAATTCGTTCGAGCAGCACAGTTCCATTGGAGTTTGTCGCAGGGGGAAAGACGCTCTGAGGAGTTGCGATAGCTATGACAACGCTGAGGAGCTACGACAGTGATACTCTTTCAAAGAGAGATAGTGATTTTTGGCGAGGATCGAGGTGTTGTTATCGAGGAGAGAGAAAATCTCTGGCCACGACAGGATCTCGAGGAGAAGCCAAGGAAGAGGGGAGGGACAAAGGAAAGCGTTGCTGTGCGATTTCTCGAGGCCCGCTTTTGGTTTGAGAGAATCTGAGCTCGCGAAGGGCCTTATTTTCCCTCGCAAAGTTCGAGGCACAGCTGGCGCACTCGCGATTTTCCTCGAGCAGCACGCACGATCTTGATTCAACGGTCGTCGATCCGCGAAAAACCGTGCGCGCATACCCCACGGTACCCTCGGCCAAACGAGTACTGAACCAATCCGGTGGCAACCGCTGCCGCACCACGCCAAAGTTCCCCCTGCACTCCACCAACTGCCACGAGTTCCTATCCCCCGTCGATCCGCATTTCCGCATAAGGCAGTGGTTCTCATGGGCCGCGAGCGGCTCGAAAAGTATGAATGGAGCTACGCGAAGGCCAAAGGCTCGACGCTGCGCGGAGAACTTCTTAACCCTTTGCAGCCCAATTATGTTATTCGATATGGTCCGTATAATCTGGTTCTGCTAATGGAGTACCTCTAAATTGTTCGTCTTGGAAATTTAATTTTCTTGCCGAAGAGTAATAATTTGGACTGGAAAGGGGTAGACTTTATAGGGAAGGTGTATGAATTTTTTCAAATGCGCTGTTTACTCGGTATACGAGGTTTAATCGATGGATTATCGCGAGGTTTTAATCACTTTGCGTGGCTCTTTCGAAGCTGCACAGAAATGTATACATAGGGTAGAATCGGTTGTGAAGACAGAAACAATTATTGTGTTATGGTGAATATAAGTTATGATGAGCAATATTTTAGTAGAAAAATTATCTATCGTGTGGTGGTTAAATAGTGTGGTATGTAAACAGCGAGGATTTGAATTTTTCTTTTTTTAATTCATTTTCGATACCGATTGCTAAGGTCACTTATTTAAGCCCTGCTATTTAAGGTGAGTTTTCGACCATCAGAACCATATTATACATATCACATGGAAAAACCATCGGTGACTTCTTTTTTTAATTAATTTTTGGCACTGACTACGAAGGTTGGTCTAGGACCTATCGTTTGAGGTCGATTGCAAACAATCAGAACTACAATATACAACACGCATTACATGGAAAACTCATCAGTGATGGGCGTACCTCTACATTTGAATTTTTTTCAGGAATTTATACGATCAGTTTTTTTCCCCTAGGAGATAGGTATAGCTACGTACTAAGCGGTTCATATTGCACCTCTGATATTGGATACGGAGTTTATTAGCTTTAGGTACGGCTGGAGGGTGGCATTAGCACCGAGAAGGCTCAGGTTTAAATTTCATCAACTATATCTGGGTGTTTATTAAGGGATACTTAAGGCGTATGACAGGTTTGAGCGATGAGTTGTAAGCTGAATAAACTCGGGCGTGTGAACACGCAAAGTCTGCGAATATCATACACATGATGTCACGCGTATAATTTTATTGGAAGCCAGAGAATTGGGATGAAGCGCGTGCAGGGTCGAAATGAGAGCACAGGTATAAGTATTGGGTATTACGTTTTATACACTTCGCTTCTGCACTTCCTTACATCTCTACTCCCGCGGAATTTCTATTCCACCTATTATTATCAAAATACTATGTCGGCACGTGCAACGTGTGATCAGTAACGTTCAATATACAATAATCGGTATAACGTAATATAGATATCTCACATGTTTCTCTGAAATTACAATAGTAATAATACAATGGCGAGTGTAACAAAGCACGTGTATAACGCAGCGTTATGTATATAATGTAAATATTTATCTATGTAACACGTAGTACTTTCAAAACACTATACACTTTGCACTCTCTCGGTACGGAACACTACACTTAAGGTCTAAGAGCGTAACTTCGATCTGGCTTTTGTTTATTTACTTATTTATTTTTCTTCAAACGTCCAAACGGGATTTCGACGATCGAGTTGGGGCGCGCAATTTGCGCGCGCGATATTTGCTTTACTCGAACTGCTGTTGGTGGTCGACTTTATGATTCGACTAACAGTCTTGGTCCCTAGAAGTCACAGCCATTAAATGCAACGAACAGCAGTCTGAAGTTTAAGGCCACTCGACTAAATTAATCACTATGTCGACCGATGAGGATCTCGGAAAGGAAACGGAAATTCGGTTCGGCGTCGGCAATAAGCGCGACAATACTGGCAAAATGCATGTTTGCGGTTTATACGAAACGGCCATTGGCAAAAGCGTATGGTTCCTTGAGGTGTTTCCAGGGCTTAGGAAAGCCGGTAAATATACTAATGATATTCGCGACGATGTAACGTGTCGTATCTCACTTCACTAACGATTTTAATTAACAGTCTTGATTCTGGCGGTTCGACGTTTCGCGATTGGTCACGCGACGATCGTTGTCAGGGCGTCGTTTTTGCTCCCGTAATCGCCGGATCTGAAACGCACGAGAAAATATTGGCTGAGCTATGACCACGATGACGATTTTACTTTCTAAGGATATCTTGGTGGGATCGTTTGTCTCTACATATTTTACATTGAAAAATACTATGGTTTTATTTATCGGTTATTATGTTTTATGCGGTAAAAAAGGGTGAGTCAATTTTCTATATAATCGAATAAGAAACGAGACAAACTCTTCATTACGGCAAAAGTTACTCCCTACAAATCAGATAGGCCGAATCGTGGTTTCAAGTGGTGTGTATATGCAAATATCACACTAACTGCACATTTATCAATCGTTAAACACTTGCTAAGTGCCGTGGATTTATGTTAAGTGGCCGTATAGAAATGAATTAAAGTCGACGGTTTACCTGATCGTAGCATTTTGCGTGGAACGCGACCAGCCGGCAATAAAGTTGGCCTCGCCTCTTCCAGCGATTCGCTGTCGACGGCCGCGATATCCACGCTTTCCGCTTGCTTCGAACGTAATCGATTGTACAATATCCGGGGAAAACGTAGCTTTCATCGTCATATAAATCACTCTGAAATAAGATAACGAATAAAAGATAAAGTCAGCAAACATACGAACCTTACTGATGATCGAACAATAAGTTACGATGCGATCGATCCGCAGAAAACATGATTTTATACAAAGAAAAAACTCAAGAAGCTAGTATATTCAAGGAAAAAGCAATTTAACCGACCGTGCAATTTATTTATTACTTTTTCATCGCTATGACATAATTTTAATTTTTGCAGCGCGAATCTGATAAACTATTTTCTTCCTTTCCATGGAACGTGCAGTTCTTCCTTATCTCAACTTTCTTACCTCAACATGTAAAATGTACTCTAACTTCATCGATCACATCGTAACGTGTTACTTGACTTCCCAAGCAAATGATCGCTCGAAACTCTTATTTTCCTTCGCTCGATACTCACTTGGGTAGTATTGCCAGAACGGAGCAAAGGATGACCGTGAGCCAAAACGTGTGCCTCGCAATGGCGGCCTCCATGATCCAAAAGGAACCAGGCAGGTTCATGCAATTCACGCAAATGGCGTTGTACAATAAACAGAAGCCAAAGAATATGCACAACGATCCAAATATCGCAGCTATGTGTAATATAGTCTGCAAATCGTAAGGCATTATTAAGCAAAGTCTAGGAAAGGCGATCGATAGACGAGGAGTGAATTTCGTATAGTTTCGTTTACCCAAGATCTAGTCTCTATGGCAGCGTAGGTTAACATCACTGTGATGCACGATGTCATGATCGTGGTACCGAATTCCCAGATGTCGATGGTCGTGTCCTCGTAAACCTGAAATGCATATACGATCCAGGAAAATCGGGCGATCCTCGAGCCGAGTAACGATTAAAGATAATCGCACAGCGCTACTAACATTCTTGGTTACGAAAAAAATGACGAGACTTTGATACAAAGCATCCAGAATCGTGATCCAAAAGGAGTACGATCGGTAAATAAGACCGAGGCGTCCTCGTTTGTATAGATGAGGCGTCGCGAGTAAGACACCGGGCGAAGCCACTCGATCATAAACACCCAATGCAAGCGGTGGTAGGGATGTAAAGAGTAAATTGTAAAGCATCAAATAAATCTGGTCTATCATAACAGCTCCGGAAAAGCCGCAGTACAGCTATATGCAAATAAATCAGAGTTAGTCATACATATCGTCGTTAAGTCAAAACGCCTCTTAAATCCAACATTCTCGAGTGTGCCTGTACGTGTGTGTAATACGCGCATGTCTGTGTGCCGATGTTATATCGTACCTGAAACCAAAATATGAGGAAGACAAACGTGGCATTCTTATGAAAGAAATACAAAATCATCCGGGAAAGACGATCATAACACCAATGACCATGCAGAAGGAGAAGCCTGCTAAGCATTGGAAATCGGGAGATGGCAAAATCCGCCGCCATTACGGCCTGTGTACCTTCTTGTCCCGAGATACCAACGCCAACGTCCGCTGTCTGTATCATACTAACGTCGTTTGCCCCATCGCCGATCGCCAACGTTCTCATTCCCAATTGTTCCTTCACGATGCGCACTATGTAAGCCTAGAAGAACCGTGATTCTTGCGATAAAAGGGCGCCAGACCCTGGAAGTCCTATTTTAACCGTTTTAGTGCCACGCAGCGCGATGTTTGGTCACGATCGCCAGTTCGCAATGCGCTCGCTTCGGAATGTATCTCGTCGCAAGTCTGTCAGAGTTTCCTCTCGTAATCACTAATTTTCTTTCACATAATCGTAAACAACCTGCGTGATGCAGCAGTCTTTCTTTAACACATCGGGTCCCAAAGTTTTTTTTTAACGATATTTGGAAGAAAAAAAAGGCATTGCTCGGAAATAAATGCAGGAAGCGCTATCGCGCTTCATGGCACGGATTTTTAGGAACCCCTGGCACTGAAACGGTTAAGATGCGCAAAGTACCTTCTGAAGGGGCGTGGCACGACAAGCTAATACGCTGGTGCAGGTTTTCGTTAGTTCCAGAAAGGATTCGGTTAATCCTGAGCGAGGGTCCAGGATAACGGTTAAGGTCTTTCCATCCACCACGAGCGCGCGCTGTCTGGGCCAAGGGCTATCGATCCTGTGAGCATCCCTCTCGGCGGAGTCGTTGCTGTAAACTTCCCTCGCAGCATCCATTCCTTGTCCGCCATTCATCATGCTTTCTCTCCTCGCGGCATCCAAATAACCGCAGATCAAAGCCTCGGCCACGGACTTGGATCTCGCTTGAAGCCAAAGCAATTGCATGGCGGGAGAAAAGAGGCGGGCTGAGTAAGCGATGTTCACTGCGGTTTCAGGCTTGTCTCCTAGAAGGATATATTCATCCTGAATCCTCGTCTTACAAACGTAGTGATTCTGATCCCTTAAAGGATTGTTTACTGTGTCGAAACTTATTTTGTAACTTGTTCTATTATCCGGATCACGAGCAAAGAATGTGCAATGTTCCGTAAACGAGAATTTAAACCAAATACAAATGTATTTGTTATCTTCTATAAATTGAGAGCTGCGACTCTGTTTCCAAAAAGCAAGCGAAAAGGCAGCTTTTTGGAAGCAAGTTCCAGCTCGATTTCCCTAAGATAATAAATATATCTGTAACATCGTCACGAGCGAAAGAAAGAAGTTCTTTTACCACTTCTTAAACCAATTAGTATGTATCATAAGAGGGAAGTGATGTTCCTTGCTCAATTTAAGACTATAAAACCCCTTTGCTATATATCCCAGAATTCTAGAGCATACCTCAGCGTTGTTACAAATACTATTTAAGTTAAACAAAACAGTCTTCAAATCAAAGAACACCGAGATATCTCCTGAAACGTCAGTGGCGTAACGCGAAAGTCTCGAAAATTTGGAAACCCCAAGAATACCTGTTAGCACCCATACGACAATCCCAGCCGCGACCAGGGCGGCCATCGTCTCCGGTACTCCAACCTGGAGCTTATCCTCGATACCCGTCGCACCGAGCAACGTCAACTGCGACTCCAGGCTGACGTAAGAGTCTTTTATTCGGCGCTCGCGATTTTCAGAGGCGAGCTCCGCCTCGCAATGCTTCTGCCGCCACGCCTCGTACTCCTGGGCGCTGATGGATTTACGGCCCATAACCAAAGTTCGCAGACCCTGGCGGGCATAGGATTGCAGCTGCTGGCGTACCTTAACCGTCGTCGCGGAACATTCCTCGTGCGGTGCCAGTGCGGATAACATAGTCGTATCGGCACCTTTGCTGTACAAGATTAGTTCGTTGGTGTGAGGATGTCGTACCAATACGGACATACATTTTCTACTAGAGTCAAATGGCAAAACCTGAAATTCATTGAAGAACGACAAAACTGTTTGTAGGCCTCTAGCTGCTCCGAGGGTGGTTTCAGATTATCGTGGGTAACTTACATGAAGGATCTCAAAGGGGAGAATGGACTTGTCCGGCAACGAAACGATCGCGGTTCTGGGAGTTCTTTTAACGAGCTTTATGTCGTAAGCGCGGGCTGCGTTCACCAGGGCGAGTTCGTCAGGACTTTCGGCCTCGTATATCGCGGGCGTTGGCGACTCGTCGCCGTTTTTCCCATTGATATCGGGACTGCGCCTCCTGTGCGCGCCGTTCGGGGACAATTTCCTACCCAGCAGGCCGATCCCAAGGCTCGGTATCGACGTGACGTTCAATAATTTAGGCCTGTCAACAGTCGTGGAAAATGTCTGGGATTAAAAATTAGGAGATATTAATGGTCCATTTTTGAGCTGCGATGTAGACTTTCTGTATTCGCCACTCAGTTCGTTGTATTCTTGTAAATAGTATCTTTAAAGATGTATTTTTGAAAGTTGCCGTAAACTAAAGTTTCCAATCGTGATATTTAACGTTCAGAATAACATGCATATTATCAGTATTTTATTCACGAGGTCCAAAGGTAACAGGAGCGAAATAATTTAATATAGACTCTCTTTTTGCATCCTCTTTTTGCACGATTTTGAGGTGACTTGGTCGAGGCAAAAACCGCTATTCTTTCCACAATTGACTTCGTTAAATTAAAAAACAAAAAAAGGAAAAAGAAGGCGACTTCTTTCCTCGATCATCCCAAAGTTGTGCGAAAAAAAGCTAGACATACACATACGACTACAAAACTACTTCCTTTCGAGTAATTAAAATCCTATCCCACAAATGTAAACCTGTGAAATATCCTACATCGACCAAAAATACGAGTCGTGGGACTCGAGGCGCTAAAAAAAAATAATTACCTCGCGATTTTGTTCGGCAGCTTTGGCGTGTCGCTGAGATCCGCTAATGGAGATACGATGGGAGACAACGGCGAGACGTTCGAATCGCCGTTATTCGTCGAAGTTTTAACCGGCGGCAGAGGACGAATAGGCGGCGAGGGCGTTACGCTTCTGGAATCCGTTATTCTCGTGTACCTTTCAAAACCGAGGAAACGGTGAATACGAAATTCTTTCTCCTTTTTTTTGTGAGGATTTTTTTTTGCCTCGTGGAGAATGGATACAGAAAGCAGCACCAGTCAGTAGCTCTATTTAATTTTCGTTATACCGACTGTAAAGTACGATATTTATTTTCCAATTATTATGCACATACACTTAAAGAAGCCCACGTGTCGTAAGTATTTAACAAGTACAGTATACCAGTCCATTTGCAGCTATTTAAATCGCGTTCCTTTACACATGGATCTAGCAAGGACACACCATCTCTCCATAAGACCGTCCGGTCATAATTAATTCTTTATATACGAAGAATTAAAATTTTAATAAGTACGTTGTTAAAAAAAAATTCTCTCGATCTGAGTTTCAAATAATGATAATTCTGACAATAAATCTTGTTATTAATTTAAGAAGCTTTTACTATTACTTCAATCTAAATTTTAAGATACTTAATTTTACAACTTAATTCGTGCAATACCGATTAAACATTATATATATTCTCTGTAATCGAAACATAGCTCGAAAAGGACCACATCGAGTGATCGAAACACCGTTGAAACTCATACGAGTTCGTATACAATAATAAATCCTCAGCTCATGGAACGAGCGAGAAAAGATCTTTGTGAATCACGCGAATACAAAAATCTCACGACACGCTAACCACGATATCCTCCAAGGCCCACCTTCCAGCTTCTTCGCCATTTTTCTCCGTCTCCTCGATGACGCCGCTCGAATTCATGGCGTCGTGGTGCGGCTGAGAATTGACCACGACGGTATTGCAGATCGCCAGCACCAGGAGGAACTCCTGAAGGCGCTGCCTGAAAGTGCCTATCAGCAAGTCCTCCTTGAGCCTCGATGAGATCACGAGGTTCTCGTTGTCGCCGGTGTGCGAGTAATCCTGACCGCCCACCGCGCACCTCCTGAACAGCATCTTATTTTCGGTCAGCGTGCCTGTTTTGTCCGAGAAGACGTACTGCACCTGGCGAGGGGAGGACTTGGATGTACAAGCCAGGACTGCGCGATCAAAGCTCGTCCCGTTCCGTTCGATTCATTCGCTTACCTGACCCAGTTCCTCGGTGATATTGAGCGCCCGACACTCGGCCCCTCGATCAGCGTCTACGTCGTAGAGGCCGTCGTCGTGCCCGATGTGGTAAACCTGGCCTACCTTCGCCATTTCGATCGTCACGTACAAGCTGAGCGGTATCATCACCTGAAAGATTATGACGAAGGTCCAGAAGGTCAGCATGCTCTCGTAGCCTGGATCCTGGGGCACGCTGAGGAAGGGGACGAAGGTCACTGCCGAGAAGCTCGACAGCCAGACCCGGCATCCGGTCGCGCCGATTATGCAGAGCACAGCCAGGATGAGGACGCACCATACGACGTCCACGTTCATCTGCTTCTCGAGTCGAGATCGCTGCAAAGGTATCGTGCCTCCTGTACTCGAGGAAGCCACGAGGCGTTCTGAGGATCCTTACCTTGTACCTGGGCCCGCCATTGTTCAGCATGGCTTTCGTCTCGTGGCCCGCGTATATGACTATGCCCTCGACGAAGTCAGTGTTCTTCAAGAGGCATTCCCTGAGCAAAAGATTCTCCGTGGACACGGGCACTCTCCCTCCGTTCGGGTGCACGACAGCGCCGTGAAACCTGAGGAGTCAGGTTCCGCGTAAATGTCGCGCCTACCTCGGCCGACAGCCGTATATGGCGATCGAGGAAACTCGTTTTCGTTTCCCTTTAACTCGGTTTACCTATATATCCTGGTGCTCGGCTGATCGACTTCGATCATCGATCGGAACTTGGCGGGCTGGAAGGTGTCGCGAAGGTCGAGGAAACCCCTCACCACCTGCCGCTGCTTCAGATTCGTCTCGCCGTCGAGGTTGCACGTATCGAGATAAGCTAAGCCCTGAGGATCGCTGCTTCGCAGAAGCAGGAGATCGGCCGGCACCAGTTCGTTGTTCGAGAGGTGAACCAGGTCGCCGACCTTGACGTCCTTCCACGCTACCTTCGCGTACCGATCGTCCCCCCTGAGATGCGAGAAGTCGACTCCGTTAGCTCCCGATATTGTAGATAGAGATTAATGTATGATAAGTGGAAAGGTGTCCTTCTGCTTTGCAAACGACTCGAATCGAATTAAACCAGTGATCGTGGAACTTATTGGTCAAAGGAGAAAAATGTCGGTGGTAAAACAGTATTTGTTTTTTTTTTTTTTTAAATTAAATTGACAAGAAATCTGTTGTAAAATTAGGAAGTAATGATATATGATAGATAGGATTAAACAGGCTACACGTACTGGATTGCCTTCCTCCTTCACTATATTGTCAAATTTGTAAACCCATAACGTTTAAAAAGGTGTTTCATAAAACTTATGGTCCCTGCATTACAAACTTTTCCTTCAAATATCCAATATAAATTTTCAACAATAAACTTGTAATACAGGAATCGCAAGGTTTTTAAATAACGCATTATTATTATTAACCATCAAAAGGTGTATCCAATAAACCAACCCCGAGTAATCGGCTTTTCAACCTTAAACACCGAATAAAAACAAAAATAGACGCTTATCACGATTAACAATAATCCTGTTTATCGATAAAAGGTATTTTTGACTATTAAAATACAGCACACAGTCATTATACGCGGTAGAGCCACGTTCAACCGAGCAAAGTACTCGCTTTTTATCGACACCCGACTCAGACCTACGAATCTCGCTCCTCCCTTTCCCGCCGGCTAGAAAATCGAAACGGCTTTATTCGCGGAACGAGGAGGTGTCGCGATGCGCGATTTCAACGGACTCGAGGAATTTCTAAGGCTACCGCGGTCGGCCTCGTCACCAGCGGCGATTAACCGGACGATTTGTTATCGCCAATGCGAAGACCGCAGTGGCTTTGCCGCGCGAAGAGCAAGGCCGCGTTATATTGGGCCCCACAAAGAGTTCTGTTTCTCGAAGAATACCCTCGGTCTCTCCTGGCAATTAGCGGCGCGACTTCGGTGCTGCCGATGCAAGAAAAGGTGCCTTTATGCGGGGACACGCTCGGACGCCTCTGTACTTAACAAATCGTCCGCGTCCCCATCCTTCCTCCATGACGAGCATAGGAGAATATTACGGTGCTCGTTAGGATGCGCTTATCCCCGATGAATTTGCCTAATTGACAGGATAAACACGAAACACGATGCCGGCTCGGTCTTTACAGGCTGAAATATAGAGTGGCTTTAATGGGCAGGCGAAGAGGGCAAACACGAGCGCCCATGTTTCTCGGCATGTCAAAACTATCGCGCCGGCTAATTTTTTTAATTATACCCGGCGAACGCAAGGTCTCCTGGCCGATAACGTCGTTCGCCATCGATCGCGCCGGAACGGAGCCTTTAACACGACACGTTACGAATCTTTAATGGTGCGCCGGAAAATTGGCCAAACGATCGGGTACGCCAGCCTGAATTCCATGGCTAAGGGTTAATCAGGGCCGCTAACGTGCAACGAGGCGATATCGCCTCTGCACGAGATGATAATGGCGTTATATTTGCTCTCGGCCAGGGAAAACCTGAATCGAGAACTCTCTGGCCACTCGAGTGCGGCCTCACGACGAGTAATGACTATGCGCTGTGTATAATGTTTTAATGAATAATCATTGTTCATTGATCGCGATGATATTGTATTTTAATATTGATATTGAAAAATATTTCGTGACGATAAACCTTGTTGTTATTAATTATGATGGATATTTTAAATTTGATGTTTAGAGTCTATTGCTCAAAGTTGGTATATTGGGTACACTTTTTGATTTTGAATAATAAGAGCGTGATATTTAAAGAACCAGGGATACGTTTCGTAAAACTTATAGTTCCTGCATTGTAAGTTATTTATTTAACATTTATATGGGATGTTGGAAGAAGGAACTTGTAATATAGGGACTGTAAGTTTTATGAGCATTTTGTAATGTCACTCTGTAGATACGAAACGTTATTATTTTACACAGTTGACATATAATGGAGGAGAAAGGCAATCCAAGGACCGTGTCTAAGCCTATCTACCATATATTATTAATTCCTAATTTTAATCGACTACTAAAACATATTTTTTCTAAATTTACCTTTCAAAAAAAATACCGTTATACTGCCGACATTTAACCCTTTTGTCTAACGAACCCGCCGATCGCAGAACCAAACCAAAATCCGTGCTTCGTGGAAAAAATACAGACCGCCGTGGAAACCTTCCTGATCTCCAAGAGAGCTCAGAGCAAACCTTCGTATTTCGTGTGTTTGTACAAATTAAGCTCGTAACTCGATTAGATAAGACGCGCAGGGACGTTTCTTTTTCCAAAGGCTGGAGTGCCCATCCGATATCCTCGTTTATCGAGAAAACTCCGGCTAACCACTTCATCCACAAAGCAATCCTTCCTAATCAAACACCTATTCGATATCGTTCTCGAAGCATCCAGATCGACCATTATCGATCTAAAAACCATACGTTCGCAAGGTTATCGCTAAATACGAGTTCCTCATAAGCGCTCTTTCCACTCTAAACATCCCTCATCTGAAAAACACGAATCATATCCTGGTATCTTCGCTTCCTAAGGAGATGCGCGGAAAGGTTTTCGTCTGAACAGCAATGTCACGGCGATCGCTCGTTAAGATCAATCGACTTTCGACCGTCGGGACGTCGCATTGTTCTGTTATTGCTAGACGAGCTGTTAGACTCATTGCCGATCGCCATCGAAGGTCGCGGCGCTGGCAGAGCCAAGTTCCGCGGAGGCAGAGGTTTCGAAAGAGAGGCGCGCTATTCCGTCTGCAAAAAGTTGGCCAGAAATAGCGGGAATCCAAGGGCGGCCGATTATATTGTTTTTCAATTCCCCGCGGGGCGGAGAAGCCGTTGGAGAATAAAATAATTCAGCGCGCTCCCCCTGGGATTTTCGAGCCGAGATCCGCTGGTTCGCGAACGACCGAAATAGAAAGGTGGATGCTTGTTTCGTCGAATCCGAAAGTGGCCTTGCAGACGGTGACATAAAGCATTATCGAACCCACCAACCGGCTGGATATTACCATACTCCGTGTCCGCGTATCGCATGCGTCGCTTTATCGGCCCTAGAATGTCAGGATAACGATTCCTTGACGTGTTGGAACCGTCGATGCGTCACAGCCGTGCCGCTAGATTATCCGAGAAAACAAGCCGTCCGCGATCCACTTTAGCCGCCTCGCACTCCCCATCGTTCTTTTCCTCGATCGCTCTTTTTTTTTTTTCGCAAATTACCCAAGCGTAATAATCGACTTTCCTGCTTCCTTCTTCGCAGGATTTTTGCACACATCTGAGGCCCCGATTTCCTTATTCCGCGCATATGCCAGGTTTCTTTGAAAGCAGACGCTTAGAAAGAAGCGTCGAAAATGTGCACTTCGTTTGTGAAAATAGGTGCTGATTATTGTAATCGAGGATCGTCGGTTGGCGGTATTTGCTGAGCGGAAACTGATACTGACAAAGTTGCGGGAAATGAGGAAAATTTTAGCGGACAGCTACACCGATGTAGCATTGTAGAATTGATATCGCGGTGAGCGTTGGCTAATGTCGAGCCGTGTTCATTTTATGCCGTTTATTCTGATAATCGTTTTTAAATATGCAAATAGGGTCGTACCTATTCGAGCCACTTGCCGGTGGAAATTCAGATTTATCGCGGTTGTGGGGATTTTTTTTATTGGGCGCCTCGCTTGACTTGGCCATTTTTTTTTCGCCTTGAACCCAAAGACGCCGGGCCCAAGCTCAGGAGCTGATGCGCGGGGACGTGGATGTGACACGACCACTGAGATGCTTTGAAATGATGTAACCAGTGACGTCACTGACGCTTAACGGCATTCGCGGCGGCTCCAAAGGAAGAGGGAGGAAGCCGACTCTCTGCACGAGGCATGGAGGATAGGCCAAGTTTGTTCAACCGCCGGATGAATGTTTAACCTTTTCGATATTAACGAGGGCTGCAGACGTCTAACATTCGATGCTGACCGTGTACCGTGCGCAATTATGTATTAACGACGAGTGTACTTACCCAGAGAAATTTCGCATTAGTGCATAATTTAGATCGAGCAGAG
>JBCFXI010000262.1:0-214062 GCA_038496175.1 Ampulex compressa | reverse complement strand
TTGGAAGAATTCGGGACTCTATGCTCCGACAAATGGAGCGCAAGACGAACGAGACTCGAAAGTTAAAGAGAATCGCACCGCTTACGTTTGAAACCTCGCATACCACGCCTTAAACTAGATCCACTCGTCCGTCCATACGTGCACCTTAATGTATAGTTAATGCTACGAACTTAACACTAGCCTCGCTCTTCGCTCTTCTCTCTTCTTTCTTCTCTCTTCTCTCTTCGGTACCAAAGCTGAAAGCTAGTCAAGGGAAAAGCGGGTTATCGATATGTCGGTCAGTATTAAAATCGGTGAAAATGACGTAAATCGTTACAAGGGGGCAAGGGAGAGGTGAGACACGCAAAAAAATACGATAAACGAGGAAAGGATGCGACGTTGCTCCTTCGCTGGGATTGCGAAGAATGATTTCTTGCCGTGCGCCTCGCCTTATATAGTCCCCGCAGGGCGAGCGAGGGGGCCGACCTCTGAGGCCGTTCAAAATTGAAAATTTCATTTTGTCAACGGTCGCCTTGCGCCGAGTCATTGTTCCTACATTACCCGACAATTTATATCTTACCGAATCTTACTGGCGACACCTTCGCGAATCGACATTTTTTTCACACTCGTGTACATTCCGTTATCTCTCGCAAATGTTTTTCGTTGACAGTTTTCAAATTTTTTCAATTTTTAAGACTAACACTCTCTTTTTCCATCTCCTTATACTGGCAATGATTTATATTAGGTTCCGTAGTATTATATTTGTCCGTTCCCGTGAACAGTATAGTTAAATATACCGATACGTATTGCATCGAGCATGATTATAAGTTTGTGCGCAGTTTGCAAATCGCGCGCATGTCGATCGTAGATTCGATAAAACAGTTTCAGCCGGTCTCTGCCACCTGGCACCGCCACGATAGTATTCCAACTTCTCCTTGCTTCCCTTCGGGAGTTGCCGAACAAATTCATGATTCCAAGTGTACACCTCGTCTATGGCAGATGGTAAGAAAGGTCGGTAACGTAGGTCGTCAATCTTTAGTACAGCCGGTACGACGCAAGGGCTAAATAACTGGCGCCAATACGCGCACCAAAGAACTCCGAAGAATCGTCCGACATATTTAACATATAAAATTTTGAATTTTAGTGGTCTTTCAAAAGTATCCATAATTATTTGGGTTATCAAAAAACGTTCACAAATACCACTCCGAAGTTTGCAAAATATATTTCGCCTACGGTCTAACAGACAGCGGGAAATAAAAAAGTATCCAATTTTCAATGCGCCAAGTCGCAATGTACAACGGCGTATATCATAAAACGTGGATCAGGCGATCGAGCTTTCTCTCGAAGTAACGACGAGGAAATAAATTTGCCTCGCTCTTCAAACGATATTCCCCACCTCCGAGGAATATTGGCAGATAGCAGGAAAGAGGAGCGTGAAGTATAAAAATCAAATAATCGCAAGAGCGTGTAAAAGGACGAGGAGAAGGATGCTCGCGTATGAAAGCAAAGAGCAAAATCCGACGCAGTTGGGCGATCTTAAACTTTCGTGCGGCAAGGTGCAGCGGATCCATCCGTGAAAGATCGCGGGGGATTCAGGGTGGTTCGCCGACGTACGTAGAAAGGACGGCAAACTCGTAGGCGGCAGGAGCCGAGAAGGACGAGGAGAATCGAAAGCCGGTGCAATGGTAAGGGAAAAACGAGGGGCGCGTCGGTCGGTGGCGGGCGCGCGGAGGGAAAGGAAATCGACTGGTATGACTGGTCGCGAGCGGGGCAGGAGAGGTGCGAGCAGCGAGCTGCGCGCGCATTCCAAGCGCGCGTCGCTTGTAAATGGTTCTATTCTCGGTAAGAGCGGCGCCGGAGTCGAGAGCGGAGTGCACGGTAGACCAGTCGAGAGACCGGAGGGCCACGATCGGACCGCTTCCGAGCCGAGCGGCCCAGAGCGTATTCGTGCGAGGGACCTCGATCGAAGGATACTCCGCGAAAGGAAGGGAGGACGACCGCGACATCCGTTCGTGAAACCGCGCTTGATCGGAAAGAGGAATATCTGGCGCGGACGCGGCAGTGCGAGGGAGCCGCTAAATCATGATCTTCGCTCCTCAGAGCGACGATCGTTCGAAGTAAAAGTGCGAGGACAGGAGACGTGAGAAGGGTCGTGCCTGGTTTTCGTTCAGCCGCGAGCGCGGTATTAGTCGTAGAGGAAAATGTACTCGGACGGCCACGAGGTGGACGGCAGCTGGGTGCTGCGCGTCTACGTGACGGACCTTCAAGTCGAGAGAAGCTTACGCGTGAAGGGAGAGCTGCACATAGGTGGTGTCATGCTACGTCTCGTCGAGGATCTCGGTGAGTGTCACCGTCTTCCCCCCCGCGTTCCTCGAACGGAGTCGCGAGTATTTTTCGGTCGTGCGATCGGTGCACGTGCACCGACTGAACGCGACACCGTTCTTCCTCGTTCTTGCGCCTCTCGGCCTCGACGATATTCCTAATTAATTTATGACACGCGGTAAAAAAAGCACGTGGTGCGCGTCTGGCCGTGCGCGCACGCTCCGCGCCTCGGCTCCTTCGAGCTCAAAGTTGAGACCGCGAGGAGAAGCCAGCCGCTGGCCGACCGGTTGCGAGTTGGCCGAATCGATCGATTTCGAACGAAATTAGTTCGGACGGGGGATCCTCTTCTCGCTGCTCGCGTCGCGACGCGTAGACGAAAACGATCGAGCCGGTCTTCCGCGAGGATGCGGCAACAAGTAGCGGGATGATTAGCGGGCCGGTGCGAGGATCGCGACTGGCCGAGAAGCCGTCTCCCACCACGAGGCGAGCACGAGCGAAGCGTGCACGGGAGTGGAAAAACTGGACGGACGAACTAGTTTTGCCACGACGACGGACGCGCCAGGCGACTCCTTTATATGCTAAAAGAGCTCCCATGGCCCTGTGGAGAGACGAGACACGTGAGACTGGCCGCCGATCGGATGGCTTGTCGCGCGTTAAGCGAAGACCGTATGGCTACTTTCATCCTAGATAAGCGTAACCGCCGCGGTGTCCATTTCGCTCGCGAGTAGCCATCGATGCTCCACCGATCCTCGCGACGTGGCTTCATCCTCTTATTCGCTCCACTCCCTTTTGAAAATATCTGAAAAATTGATCGCTCCGTTTACGATCGTTTTCATTCGTATCCTCGTCGTTTCTTCGTAAATTAGAATCGATCTTGATCACGGACAATGATATTTATATGCCATATTCATCGCTTGGTCCGTGGTGTAATACGGTAGTATTATTGAGAATGTGCGATTCATCGTTTCCTCGTTGAAAATTAATAATTCGATGTGTTTCGTGAAATATTTCCGGTCCACCACCGGTGGTTCATTTATCCGTGGACTATGAGAACATCTGCCCCGAGGCCGATCTTTGAGATAATTAGCCACGCCGTCGGAGGATAGTTTCGGCCCCATCGAATTAGCCAATTTCGATCAATTGAGCGTGTACCGTCTCTCGTAAGCGACGTATACGCGATCGAATAGACTCGAGCACGGGATGGAACGAAACGACCTCGTTGCAGCTGTCCAGAAAACGTCTAGCAAAATTGGTGCGCCGATCGTCCGTGAAACGTAGCGGGAGGCAGTCGCTACGAATGAATTTTCGAACGGTCGAGCAGGCGTCGCACTGTCCCGGTATCGTTTGACCCTTTATTACTACCGGTTATATATTTCCGGTCGTTGAGATAGCGATTTCAAATCGAACCAGGTCGCGAGAACTATCGTTCATTGTGTACGCAATTGCGGGCAATTTGTACCGTTGCCAAGAGCGCATCGCGAATGCCTCGATGCGCTTCGCCATTCCCTCGAACGAGTCTAACCGATTTTCCCGTAGCTCGTGATCGCGCCAGATTTTTCGTATTCCTCTCCTCCTCCGTTACTCGCGGGCTGTTTCCACGTACGAATATCGCGCGTATAAACTTTGGGCGTAAACCCGTCTTCCTCCTACTGGCCATCGGTGTATTTTCGGCGGTATCGCTCCAAGTAGATAGCCCCGTCTTTCCCTCTCCTCGCCTCTGCTCCTTTCGGAGGGACTGACTCAGGGTTATTTTAGCTCGAACCTTCCTCCATGCGATTTTTCGAGGCAGCTCGCTGCCACGCCGGCGTACCAACCGCTTCCCGGATCTTTAAAAGGGTCTTCCGATGCTCCACGGGCGTCCGACCTTTTATCCCTTCATCGAATCCCAGAGAACGGTGCAAGGCTAAAAGCGACGATAGTTTTTTCCGATCACGATAAATCACGTGAAATGGTAAAGCCTGCGACGCACATCGTACCTTTTGGATTTTTATCGTTTCTTTCCGGCGCTGACGATAAAAATAACTCGCGTTTTGAGTAATCGATGCATCCATTCTATATTCGATGGTTCTGTACTTGGACGACCGCCTTGCGTTATCGTTCGAGATACAAATATGCGTTTCAACGTTCGGTGGTGTATTTCTATTTACTATATGTGTACTTCTCGTTACGTTTTCGCGAAAAGAGATTTGCGCGGAATAAAGCGTTGAAAAGTGCAGGCCTCTCCGGTGAATCGCGAATGCAATAAAGAGGCGGAACTAATCTAGCGCAGGACTACTTCCGGCAAAGGAAGAATCCACCAACGGTGTTTGCTCGTCTGTGCCGCGATAAGGGGATAACTGGTCGTATCTCCGAGATACGCCTTCTGCGTGGCACGCTGATAATTTCACGCGGGCGCCGATACGCTCGTTTTCGTCCAGAGAACTCGTTGCTTCGACAGGTACCGCCGCACGATGCAACGGTCGATGCATCGCGTATTCCTCCTTTTGGCGTCATCGCGATTTTGTCCGCCTTTCGAATTGGACTGGTAACGCGGTTCCAGTGATCGCGGATCGTGGCGAAGCGAGGGATCTTAACAACCGTTTCCTGGATAACGATGGGCAGTGGGCCGGGCAGGAGCGCAGGGTGATCGTGCGCATCAGGGGTTGAAATCGAGATTCGAAGGTCGGAGTGACAGGTAGAGAGATCCAAGAGCAAGACCTTTTGTTGGGTGGCCCTTTCTTGTCCTTCTGCCTCGACAGGTTACCCTACTAGAGGTACAGGTGCCCGTCCACTCCATCGAAGAGGACCGTCTCGCACCGCGGTAAAGCCCTATGTAAATACACCGGGTGTCCTGGAAAACGCCAACTCGACGTTTATCGTACGAAATCACGTAGCCACTACGGTCGTCGTCCACTGGCAAGGGTCGACATTCTACGACCGAAGAGAAACCCGTAATCGTATTCCGGCACAGCCACGCGCTCCTTCGCAACTTCAACGGATGGAGAGTGCTTATAGATGGCACGCTTAAATGCGGCAAAACTGCATCGTTGCATAAGATACGAGAGGGTCGCCGCGGAGACGTCTGGAAATCGCATTGTGCGCCGACATAAGGCACGCCGATTTGAATCGTGCGAGTGTTACGGGCGATCCGTAAATCGCGAACCGCCGTTGCTCGAGTAACGGCCGATCGTTTATTTTTCTGCCACGGAGGCCATTACGGTATCCCAGAGCGAGTTTTGTCCGCACGAAAACTTTGACGTACCGTATTTTGCAAACGGATTATGCAAATACTCGTTATGCGAGCACGAGGCCCGCGTTGTTGCATAACGCAAAATACCACGCGTGGCTCGTGAAGAATCGAAACTTGGGATCGCACAGAAGTAATCCGCGTTAATCCCGACGCGATCGGTGCGCGAAAGATGAATTTTCCCGTAGGCGTGAAGGAACGCGGAAAAAGAGAAAATGCGCGGTTCGCTCGCATAATTCGGGACGATCGGTTAGACGAGCGCGCGTACATCATCGTCGATGGAGAAAGAGCGCGAAAAAAAGTCGGATCGACGTACCGTAGGTATCGGTAACTCGATGACAAGACTGCATTCTTCCTGCAACGCTTCCACGAAATCGGAGGCATCGGGGCGCTACTGTAGGACTCGTTTCGCGAGAACCGACCTTCTCCTCATCGTCCGTCCGCTCCGCGATCAAAGGATGATCGACGATCTTCCCTCATCGTGGATTCTTCGCGATAGTCGCTAACTCAGCAGCGGCTATTCAATCTGGCACGCACGGCTCTGGGGCGCGCGACGTAAATAAAGATAATCCCGGGTTTGTCCGAGGACATTTTGGTTCGACCGCGCGAACCACGAGGGAACGGTGCAGAAGCCGTAGGGAAGCTCCTACCCTCGGGCGCACATCGTCGCTAGGGCACGTTTCTTTTGGATTTACGGTCGCGGGGAAGCGATCGCTGGCCTTCCTTGGCGGAGGAGAGGCAACGGGCACGCAGGTGCCGGTGTTTATAGCCGGTTACGACACGTACATTCTGTAAGACGGTCGAAGCAAAGCGGAGGCAGCGGAGGAGACAGGGGCGAGGAAGGAGAGAGGGTGGCGGAGAGGACGCGCCACGAGTGAGAGAGAGGGAGAGAGAGGGAGAGAGGCGCAGATGCGTGGGCGGTAAACTCTCATACGCGGATTTTTATATCGCACGCTCGGCGACGTAGTCGGGCAAAATGCAAAGGCCGACTTACCGAGGGCCACTTAACTCGAATTATCTGCTCGGCTTACGTGTATAGTGTCGGATTACTAGCCCGGTAATTTTATATAGCGGCTACCTCGTACGGTCCGCATGGGTCGACTCGTTATAATGGCCTTGCCACCAAATTATTCCCATCCCCGGGAAAGTGGCAGACGGTAGCGGTGCATAACCGATTATCGGATAATAGCGAATCAAGTCTGCATTCACGTCGTAGTCTCTCTGGAACGTTTTCGAACAAAGTAGCGCCTCTCTTTTTCCATCCACATTTTTCCCCACCTTCTTTTTACACGCGATCCGTGCCTTCCCTCCAATGACGAACGACGGGAGCGCACGTTGGAACGAACGCCCCGTAGTTCGCGATGTACTTCGATCGGGATATTGCGATCGTTTTTCGAACAACGCCGTGCCAGCATTCGATTCGTGGAATCGTTGAGCTCATCTTGTGCCGCTCGTGAAAATAAAAATGATTTAAACGCTGACTCTACGAAGTGGTCGAACGGTTAACATTCGTCGCGGGCTCGTTTAATTGTGCAGTTAAACGCAACGACGTCTTTCCGGTCTCTTTCGATAAAATAGCCATTTATACGTTAGCGGTATCGCGCCGGACCGATCTTGATTCTCGTTAAATATTCCACGCGGACAAAACTTTAAGATCGTCGTCATTTTGGATGAGAAACTTCCTTGGCCGAATTCTTATTTCCACGACCTCGTCCCGGATACCGGTCATTTCTCTTTTCTCCCGTAGCTACCAGGTGGCAAAGAATCGGAGGCATTTATTGTAGTGCACTCGTACCGTTTCGCCATTTGGAGGCAAGGTCGTTCTTACGGTACTTCGTACGAGCGTGCCTGCTTCTTTTACCTTCGCTAACTCTTCGCACGATACAGCGCGCCATAAGCGTCGCCGATTTTGACCGCGCTCCGGACTAACAGCCGCGAGTGCGATATTTTCGGGCTATTCGTCAAAGGCTCCCTGGCAGCTCCTTAATTGCAACGAAGGCAGATCGTAGGAGAGCGCAAAAGATCCGAAGTAGTTTCGGTCGGCGATAATCCTATTTGCCCGGAATATAGGATTGGGGCGATACCAGGCGGATAAGACGCGGTCCTTTCCTGGAAGGAACTTAAGAAGATTAGCTACCACTCGACGTCCTCCGCTTGCTTTCACGGATCGTATCATAATTCGAACCCGGCGATACGAGGCTGAAATTTAAACGCTAAGAAATTACGTACTGTACTCTTGCATCCTTCCGTTTACCGGGGCTTTTCTTCTCGAGAATTTCTTAAGCGAACGACCATTAACGGGAATCTCGAGCCACGCGCGAATCTTTGACGATCCGTTCGACGTAGGAGCAAGATGATAATTGACTTTGAATACTATCGATCATCTTCTAGCCGTTAAGTAGGTATGCTAATAGGTTACGCGTTGCTACTCGCTACTACGCCTGTAATAAGTCTCCGGCCGTTCGGACAACCATCAATTGCGCTAATTGCGGCGCGTTAACAAACAATTCCAGCGATCGCTTTTGCGAATTATCCGCGCGTCAAAACGAACGTGATCATCCGCAGGAATTAATCTGCGTGAGACGTTTCCAGCCGCCGGGCGTTCGGCTCAATTTTCGGGCATATTTGAGCAGTGACCTCGGAAGTAACGCAGCCCGGTACGCTGTACTACCGCACGGCTCGGTTTTTATGCTTTTTACGGTGACTCACGGGGAGGCGTGCTTAGATACGTATTTTGCCGTAGTTTTAAATTACACGATGGTTAAAGTGCAGGACAGAAACCACTAGCGATCCGCGCGTTGCTCTCAGATATGAATAATTCCCCGGGGCGTGAGCGCACCGAGGTTTTTAGCATTTCACACTCCGGCGGACGTGCTCGACGAGTTTTGTAATTGGCGGCGTGAATCATTCGCGACAGAGGAGCCCTTTTAAAAGTATTTCAAAGAAAGAACGTGCTCTATCCTCGTGGTCCGATCGTTCCGTGCGGTGACAGGCACGCGATATCGTTCGAACGCGAAGATCCTTCTCAAATATATTTATATACGTACGCGATAGAACACGCCAAGAGTAGGTTCGGAAAAAATTAATTTCACGCACCTTTATGCTATGCGAATAGGTGTAAACCAAAGGCAACGGTCTCCCCGTTTGTGAACTTTCGGCAACGAAACTGATCTTAGTTGGATTCAGAGGGATAAAATAAAATTAAAAACAGACATCGATTCTTAGACGAAAAGAAATGTCACGTACGATCGGTACTTCCGCGCTTTGCCAGGGACGCGAGCATCGACGCGAAATTCGACGTCTCGGAGCATAAGGTCTCGCTCGTTTCGGAGTCATCCTCTCCTCCGGACGTTACTCATCGCTGGCCGTAGTCGATTTCGCGGAAATGCTTCTGCGCGAGATAACTCGCAGAGCGTTATAAAGTCGTAAAGCGCAATGAAAGTTCCGCAAGTTCGGCAACGTGGTGGACGGTTATGCACGATCTACCGGGATTCGCTTTTCGATGGAGCGTGTTCGCCGGCCAGTTGGCAGCGTTCCAACGGCAACGAGAACGCAAAAAAGTTGAGGCGCGACTGAGTCATCGGACAGCTGTTGATTCACGAGTATTTACCGTCGCCTGGAACATTAGGAGAAACTCGGCACCGAGTGGCGAAAAGGGAGTATCGCCCGAAAATACCACTCTCCGGAGGAACGATCTTCGCCCTGAGTCGATCGCAGGAACGTTTTCCCCGCCCGATTTGCTCAAAGTCGATTTGGTCATTGCGAGAAAGGCGGGTTTTGCCGCCGATAGTCGTGTACAGCAAGGATCGCGCGTTAGAAGTAACAGCGCCTCGGGATAAACCCCATTACCGCGGACGGCGCTTATCTTAATCGGGTATGTTTATGCCGGGAGTTAATGCGTAAATTTTGCCAGCGTTACGTGAAAGTTGCAAACCTAGCTGACGCAAGTATCGCGTGGCCAGCCTTACGCGCAAGTGACATAACGGTCATATCCACGTTACGTCATCGGCGTTATAAAATCTCGGAGGCCGCTCTTAAAGCGCCAATTCTGCATTTTTCTTCTCGCGCCTGTCCGAAAAGTCTCCGAAACCTGGTCGCGCTCGCTTCGTGCCTCGAGAAACGCTTCGATAGCGTAGGCCGACGTAACTTTAGCAGCGCGCAGGGTTCGTTCCCTGTAAAAGGGAGGAGCGTCTGAAAAATACATGACGTCGCGCTGCCCCCGCATGGCGCTCCGTAGATAAGATAGCCAGTCAATATTCACGATTGCAGCCCGGATTCGACGTGAATGGCTTTTGATAACCATACAACGGCGTAACCTAAGATACTTTCAGCTATCTTCATCGACCGCGTTACATCTCGCTGCGAGAAATATGTAATCTTCTATCTCGGTACGTAACGTCCTCGGTCACGGGGCAATCGTATAACGGATCTACCTACGGAGAGCGGCGATGGTCTCCGAGTGCAGAATATACGGACTCGTAGAGGCGGAAATTTAATATTTTATTTCGAGGAATAAAAAAGGCGCGTATTTTAGTTAACACGTTCTCGGCATGCGTTTCGAAGTAATTGCTCGTGAGTAGGTCCACGGTTGCACGAGACAACGTCGATTTTCGTCGTTGATATAAATTTCGACCGAAACCTTGACCGAGTGACTTCATTATTGTGGCTTAGCGGCACGAAGGACGGGCCATTTAAGTTCAGGAGCCGGTTCAACGAATTCGTGACGATTACGAATATACTCGTATGGTCAAAGAGGCGAACGAGCCATCACCGTTACGTTACGTCCGTCTATCCTCGCCGATCTCGAATTACGACATCCCGATATGTACTTTGTTTCGTAACGTGCCAAAGAAGATTCGGTTACGCCCTCTCGTACCGAGTTACTTGCGCGAATGGCGGAAGAGCTAGAATTATTATCCAAAGGTGAGGTCGTGAACCGTGCCGCTGGAAGACCTACTTCAAGGCCAGTCCCTTTGCAGCGCGGAGCATCGAAGGAAACTTCCTCGATAGCTCGCTTTGCCGTGACTTGGACGACGATCGGATCAAACAGACCGCGCCCTTGTTAACAGGGTCTTCGTTACGACTAATATCTTAAGAAAATAGCTTTCCCTCGTTTCACCGACATCGAGTATCTGAGAGAACAGCTCGTTAAATTACTTCCACGTTTTTGCTAGATGTAGCGCTACGATATAAGTCTTTAACGGTCCTCGTTCAACGCGAGCGATTTGGTACGATATATTACGAGGATATTCTAAACTATACGATTCTCGGTTTAGCGCAAGAATCAACCTTGGCATAGAATTTCGCAATGTCGTTTGTCCATTGTCAAAATTTGCGAACAAGGCGAGACTGTTTATCGAGTGGCCCGTGGACGTCTCTCTCAGCTCTTTTGTTTTGTTTGGCTCTCTTTTTCTATCTTTCTCTCTCCTCCCCCCTCTCTCTTTGCTTTCCTCTCAAACGCCCACGCATTCCTCGCGGGGCCAACACGCGTGCAAGTATTTCATTCATTTTATCTGAGCAGCGGAGCGCCAGCAATAAGCTCAAGTACGGTGTGACATTTTTCCGAATGGTCCGCAGCTTTTGAACGGGAATTGCCCAAAGGTCGGCTGCTTTCCACGGAAATATCCAATTCTTTGCTCGTATCTTTCGGCTGATCAGAGATCGCGCGTTTTATCGCGCGATGTTTGCAAAGGAAAGGTCGAGCACTGGGAGAAAATAAGAGAATCTCGATGGGTGCGGTGGTTTCGATCCGCGATACGCTACTATCGGGTCGTGGATTCTATCACCGGATCGTGGTTCGTCGAATCGATTTCTCCTACTCGAGATTAGCGGGAACAGCTTCGGTAAACGTAACCGAAGTGAAGCTGAAACATTTACAGCCATATACGCCTTGACGGCCGCCTGTGTGCAACTTATTTACGATTGAGTTCATTCACTCCCTTGGTGCTCTGTAAAATTAGAACCGAACTCCCATCGGCGCTTCGAATTATCAATAGGGCAACGATGAACAAGAAGAATGTCTTTGTCCGACATGGATTTATTATATTATTCCGATAAGAGGCGATACTATGTATTAAATTAGCTAACGGCATTCTGACTCGATACGAGATTGCAAGGTCAATTAATTTTCATGATTAATGAAAGTCGGTGATACGAAATTACGCTCATAGACAGAATTCCCTGTCCTCGTATGAAATGCACACCAGGGTTGATCTTTTTCCCAGTTATTCCCAGAAAAATCGTAAAATCTGGATACGTTTCAAAAATTCCAGAAGCGAGATTCCGCGCCGTGCTATCTCGACAGGCTACATATTTTGGACGTAACGTTTTAAAACGTCCTCCCTATCTTTCCTTTTCGGAAAAATTCCAAGATGCACCCGAATGACCCTACTAACGCAGACTTCAAACGCGACTCCAAAATATTCCTCTTAATCATTTCCACAGCTGTATACATCGACTACGATGATTAGCGAAGCCGCTATCGTTTCTGCAACCGTTGATAAAGCTGTACTCTCAAGTGCAGGTGGATAAGTTCTTCCACGGACTCTCGTCGGAATCCATTTCCAATCTTTCATTATGTCACGAGTCATTAACCGTAATAAACGTTCACTGGTGCGTGTAAGCGGTTGACGTTAACTCTTCTGGCGATAATCTGGGATAGTATTCGATTCAACGCTCACGATATTGCCAAACTGTGGGAACGTACGGATACGAGTTCGTGGAACGCCCGAGTTCCGCCAAAGCGCACCTCGACTGTACGTCAAAGCTAATGCTTTGACTGGTTGACCAATTTGTTTACATTCCTATAATTCCTATTTTTGTGCGCAGCGATGGGCAGCGAACGTGGATACTTTTACGCAGACTTTTCATCGGTGTTTCGTGAGAGGGGAGCGAAAGAACGAATAATCCGATGATTTCTCTCGCATACCCGCCGAACTTATGCAGCCGGTATTACGAGCAGTCATCGGGCGATCGTTAAAAAACGAGTACCGCTTATGGCGAGTGCTCTCTCTTTCTCGGGGGAGCGGAAAGATGTGAAATGTCAGGCGTGGGTAGAGGCCGCCTTTTCGCCGTCTCGTTCGTACGCTTGTCGGAACGAGACGGGCCTCTTGGGGACTCCGTGGCCATGAATCTATATAAGGTGAGCTTTCTCCCGGTTGTTTACGAACTCTCGAACGCCGATTCTTCTGTTATCGGCGGAAGAAACAACGAGACGGAGGGGAAAATCATAACCCTCCGAGACTCGTCGACATTTTGGATCGTCCTTGGGTACAAAGACGTGGACGAATAACGAATGGAAGCGTACAAACTGACCGTGCAATTTGTTTGAAATCAGGGATCAAGTTCGCGCACGGTGATGCGCGAAAAGTTGATCGAATCTACTCCGCCAGTTGATCTGATGAAATAACTACCGACATCCCTTTGGTTCATCCCGTTGATGGGTCAGTCTCGAGCGGTTAATAGCGCGCTTTTAGGTCACAAAATTTATGCGAATTGGTACGACGCACTGGCGAAGAATAGACCGTGCAGACGCGTTGTTCGACAACATCGTCGTTCAATTCCGCGGATAATAATAGAACGCGTTGTTGAACGTTGAGCCCTCGTCGAATACGAAGAGCAAGTTGTTAATTTTGACGCCGAGGTTCCGCTGCCTTTGAAGTAGATTTTATCTAGCATAGTGCTTTAAATCTGTTTACTTAGACCAGATGCTCCGAGAGGGACGATATAATGGTATTGCGACCAAAGACGATTCAACGAAGCGATCGACGAGCCCGCTCGATCTTCGTCCAACCGCTTCAACTCCGATGTACGGGTCGTATATCGATTCCACCGATATATTTTCTCCATCTCGTACGTCCAATGGACGTGCAATTATAAAGGATGTGTTCCCCATCGCGCGCATTACGACCGACATTCGACACCGAGCTAAACATATCGAACGCGGAGGGACGCACATTGCTGCGCGTATTTACGCACTTCGGTGCCGTACCGGAGTCCCTCGTGGCGTTTGCGGTCTTTTACGTGGATCTCTTGGCTACATAATTCTCCCCTACGAAAATTCTTTCTCGAAATTTTCGGCTATATTTCCGTTCTCTGTCACGGCTATGCTCGTGATCTCTACGGTTCGATGCATACCGTTCGTGTGCATTTTGAGGATCCCTGGCTATTTTTAGGTTATAGGGCACATTAAGACGCAGAAAGTTCGCAGAGGATAGATCGGATAAAATTTCGAACGATCGGAATACAATTCCCAAACTTCCGGCTGGTTTCTCGTCGTTATTTTTTAATTCGATCTGCCTTACGTAAGCTGCAGTGATAAAAAAAATACGCACTTCCTCTAATACGTTTCCGCGACTCTTTATCCCGTTGTTGGACAAGACCCATTGAAATTTCGCTGAACGACGCCGTTGTCCTTTACAAACCCGAAGCATATTGCGCACGTGCACGAAGCCGTGCACCCCCTAGTTTCCCCCGGTGAAACGTTCAGGCACGGAGCTACGTACCCGCCGTGCTTTTATTACGGGCGTACTCGCGTATTCCGGATTCTTAGAGCAGGAACTCGAGCCTCGTTTCTACGTCGCGATATTTCGCAAGATGGAGCGCGTAATTGACCGGCTCACCAGGCTTACCGCGGTTCGTTTGAATAGGAGCTCTGTGCGGGCTTTTCGAGCGCAGGAATACCGAGCGTGCGCCACGCCGATCGATCGGATACATCGGGGTAGATCGATGGAAAAAGGGAAAGAGAGAAGAAGAGAAAAAGAGAGGAAGCGGGGATAGGGTAGGAGGCGACGTAGGTCTCGCGCCATCGGATTTAGCCGGCCAGCCGCGTTCGCACTCGGCATAAATGGATCTCTGTCCGTGCTTCCTTCGCTCCGTTGCTGCACTGTGTACACAGTTGGTCGACGATTATTATTATTACCGGCTCGTGATCGCGATCGAGCCGCGATCGGCTGTGATCGTTGCGACAGCGAGGCCCGTTCTGCTCGGCTCTAGCCGTTCGTGCGAGACGATAGTTCGATTTCTTTCCCCGTCGGCCTTCCCTCGACGGCCAAATCCTCGGGCTCAATTCCACCGAGCGAATAACGCTACGATCCCACCCGCGATGCTAATCAAGGCCAATTACTATTCGGCGCGAGTTCGTTCGACTTGGTATCCCTCGTGGCAGAGTTCCTCCTACCCGATATAATTGGCATTTCTCCTCGGAGGGATTGGTCGGGAGGATTATTATCCGACAGCTCGATTATTCTGGGAATTTAAGGACCCGTGGGTAAATTACCCAAATGTTACGCGCGAACTAAATCCCATTATTCCCAGGAAGGTCGATGATTCACGCGTATGCAGCGATTTGCCTCCCCATTGCACGCGTACGCGCGCGTCATGGGTTTTGCCGCAAAAAGTCGGATCGCAACGGGACTTGGATTTAACCGAAATTACGAAGGCACCGCTGCTCCTCCGTCGAGCCGAAACTCCGTACCCGATGGCTTCGTTCCCATAACGCGGATCGTGACTCGATACGTTTCCCAGTACGCCGTGAACTTCGGTACCACGCTCCCGATTCGGTATAACCGCGTAAAAGGAGCGGATGACTCAACCTCCGTAAGTTCGCGCAGCATCCTCGCCTACCTGCGAGCCTCCGCGGGGTTAGATTCTTCGTGGTTAGAGTTATTTTCGCCATTTTGTCGCGGCCGTGTCCGCACCGATTTGGTCGCCTTTCAACGGTATCGAGGAATTTGCGTTTCCCTCGATACCTCGACGCCCAACTGCGGCGGATGCTCTCGCTCTTTTCCTCGTCGTGCCGAGTCAGTACTTGATTCTACTCGGTATTCTTCTTCCGCGTTTACTCGCTACTCGCGAACACACTATCGATCGTCGTTGTATCGACATCGGACGATCGTAATACCGCCGGAAATATTTTCGCGATCAGCGTTCTCGTTCACAAGTGTCTGAGAAAAAATTCCAATTGGAAGGAAGCGCGATGCGGAATCAAACTCGAGATGAGATGGCAAGGGGTGAAAGCCAGTTTAAGCTGGAAAATAATAGCGGGCGCAACGGTGAAAGGGCCGCGGCCTGCGAAAGAGGAAGAGACAATGGCACATTGTGAGTAGAGCGGGAGGAGCGCACCGGGCTGGCGCGGTGCACGCACCGCATCCGTTTCTGATCTCACTAGCGTGGCGTGGCGTGGCGCGGCGCGGCGTGGCCCTGCGTGCGACGCGCCAGAATCCGCCTCGAGTTTAAACATAGCTCGTGACGTCAGCGGAGCCTCCGCTCGGGGCCGCCGACACTCCTCGCTCTTCGAAGCCGTCCGCCTGCCCCCGAGTCCTTGCTCCTTCGATTTCGTAACCGAGCCGACAGCTTTTAGAGCCCCTCGAGTTCTTCGGACTACGCGTAACTGCGCGCAGTAGGATACTCGACCGAGAGCGACACCAAAGTTGTGCTCCCGTCCATCCAGGTTTGCCCGATCCAAATTGCACCATGGACCGTAAATAAATAAGAATAATGCCCATTTTCTGCTAATGCTTTTTCTTTTTCTCAATCGAGCTCCGCAACAATCTCGTACTCGATGCTTTTTATTGTAAGTCGTTTGCGTGCAGAGATATCGTAATGGATGGTAAAAATAGCAAAACTTTCGAGAATGCATCGATGACGCGTTCTCTCGTGATTTAATCGTGCTTCTGCGCGTACAACTCGTTGGTTAAAGCGGAGATTAAGGGTCGGTGAAGATTTCTTACTCGAGAATATTATCTAACAAACGCTTCGTTCTACGTGAGAGGTGGTGAGAGAGAGAGAGAGAGAGAGAGAGAGAGAGAGAGGGAGAGAGAAGGATAACGTATACTTGTTTACGCGCTGCGCATTCATATTCACGCAACCTTCACCTTTGTTCGGCGGAATATCTCGTGGGTGTTTAACTTTTTCGCCATTTTAGCTTTTTTAAGCGTGAGTCACGTACGCGTTGGATACCATTCCGACCGAGCAATTTTGCGTCTCTGTACTCGTCGCATTTTAGTTTCGTTACCGATTCCTCGACGCAAACTTTTCGCAATTTGCATCGCTGTATTTTTACGCGCGTGACATCGTTAGCATTTCCCAGAAACTCCTCGATGTGAGAGATTACGCTGCCCGGTTACGTAAGAAATACGTGTTGTTGCATCGACCGAAGCGCAATGTCGATGGAGGACGTCGATTTATAGCGCTAACCTTGCAAAAATGTTTATCCTCTTACACGAAGTGGTATATTTTCGGTACGTCAGGTCGGCGCGAACAGAAGACGACACTTTACTTTCCAGAAGCGAGCTCGTGATTTCCCATTTTCATGAATATTTCAAGGCACACCTAGAAGGTCATGGAACGAGATTATCGCTCTCGTATTCCGAGCGGACGACTCGTAGATGCAGAAGTACAAAATCGGATTCGTAGACACGTACTGGATTTTCTCAGAAATAAAAGCTCGCGGGGATACACCGCGTAGATAGCGATGATACACGGACTCTCAACGCTAACTTTCTCGTGTACACTCCGCAGAGCAATTTACGGCATTTTGCGAGGCAGAATACGACCGCAGATTAAGTTAAGAAACCGCGTTGATGGAGGTCGACGATGCAACGCATTAATCTTGCGAAAATTGCCGCTGTTCGAGCGAATGGTCGTGCGAAATAGCACGACGAATAATTTGGCATCCTATCGTAAAACCGTCCTCCCGTTGTGCGTTATACCGCGTATAATATCAAAGCAATGCGGGAGCGTGAAATTGATAACGAGAAACAACGATTTTACATGTCGGTAATATAACTTTCGAGGAGATGCAAAAGGACTAATGGGACGCCACTGGTGGGCAATCGGTAGTCGGAAAACCACTTTGTATCGGGAGACATAAAGCAATCTCGACGTCCGTACGATTTGAATACGACAGGCGAGCACGTGACTCGCTGAGAACGACCTTGCAGCCAGTGGTACCGTACATGGCCGGGAAGGTGCGAGGAGGTAGTCGATCCAATCGTTCTTAATAGCACTGCGAAACCCGACAAAAAACTTTTTTCCCCCGCGAATTCTTGTAGCGTACGACGACGCTTCCGTGATCAAACTCTCGGATTCTCGATGCCTGGAAAAAAAAGATATCGACGGACCTTGGAAGAAGCATCGGAGTTTCGACCATGGCCCGGTACGTTCGAAAGAGAGCGCTCGCCTTCCTTTTTCTTTCGAGACCGACGGATACGCATTTACCTTCGATACGTGCCGTTGAATGTACGCAAACGGGTTATTATGTGGAAAAGGGCGGATGTTTTAGAAAGTTTGTATGCATTTTGAGATGTAAAACTCTCCGGATTTACCGATCGATCGTGGGTTTACTTTGTTCGCGGCAATGGCTATTTGGGGACAGATTCGACATTTTTGCCGCGAGGCGACAACGCGTCGAAGAAAGTTTCTCTTTGCATCTGTAATTTCGGTGAGTGCATAGTCGTGTAGTCATATGCGCCATAAGCGGCGAGTGCAAGCTGCATCCTGCATTCCTAGCCCCTTGGCAAAGTGCCCAGACGCATACCTGGATTACGGACATCGATTGCACTCTTTTACCTCGACCCTTTGCGCCGATCCCATTCATTTATCTCGAAGGCGCAATAAGGCCCATGAAATCGATTCACCGTCGGCGTATGTAGCGATTTAATCGACCGATAACCGGTCACAATTTACGATTAATAAACCAGCGAGCGACTTGGATCTCCATGAGGAACTTTTAATGCAAACTATCTGAGAACGAGATGCTATTTTTTACCCTCGGCATTTTACATCGATACGCGTGGGTAGACAGAAGGATGTTCTCCGGCTATATGTTTTGGAATAAATACATTTTTAATATCCAGATATTTCTGCTTTCTACGGCCATACCGGATATTTATTCATCGGTCGAACTAAGCGCGTATCCGTTCGAGATATTTGTAATCGACGTTCATTTAAATTCGTCGAATGCATGGTTCACGCCCTTCTTTCTCGTTATTAATAAGAAACTACGAAATGTGGTTATCGATGCTATTCTTTAAATATCCGTCTGCTCGTGTTGGGGAAGAATGTCGCGGTCGATAACGAGATTTTTCGTACTTATTTAAATCGTCGACCGTTCGGTCTCGAAAATCCCACCAAACTGTCGTGCGCACGGGTATTATCAGCTTGTATCAATATTATGTCCCGCAATTATCGTACGTAGCGTGCTCTTATCTTATCGCGGTTTTTTTCGCAGGAATGCTGCTACCTGCCGGGTTCTCTTTGGTACATTGCTTCATCGTAGAGCGTTTCACTAATTAGCATCCTTGTCGAAGACTACGTCAGAATAATCGATCGCCTACACATCCGATTATATATATAAGGCGTCGTTCACAAAGTCTCAAACCATTTCGAGGGGCCTGTTTAAAAAGTCGGCTCATCGCCATTCCCTATTTTTATCATCGTCGGCAGGTACGGGGTATTTCAAGTTCGACTCAAAGGTCGCGATTATTTCCAAACTCGTAACGCCATGCAGTTTTGAATGGAAAGCGCGGCGCGATGGTAAATCGAAGTGAACACTCGCGCGGTTCTTCACGCCCACCGATCGCGCATGGACCACCTTTCGATCCTCTACGAGGCTCCATTAGTACGTAACTAAGTACGTCGTCGTGTGTGCGAGCACATACAGGGTTAACCTACCTATATGAGCATTTAACGCGTAGGCGAAACTCGCCTCTTAGTTCCCATTCACCCGAACGCCTTCGTGTCCATTCATGGTGCTTAGTAGGTACTGCATCGCCTCTTATTGTGCGTACCGCGTCATAACTCGACGAATTAGACTTCACGTCCACTTCTAATATGTCAATTTGACCACGAGACCGCGCGCGACAAAGTGTGCGTTGTTGAGAAAAATAAGATATCCCACTATGGAGTTTTTTTGTTACGAGCGTTTCCAGCTTTTGAAGCAGGCCCTTTCAGCCACGATCGTTCTTGGCGACCCGAGAAAATGCTCCTTTTTCGGCATTTAACGGCAACACGTTTATAAAGCGCGTAGCGTCGAATTATCGGCATAACGTTACTCGGCGCGTATTTATAGAGACGATAATGATGCGCTCTTAAAAATCGTGAATGGCGTATGAAAGGCTGACATTTGACAGTGATACATAGCGAAGACAAGGAGGGTAATAATAGTCGATAAGTCACTCGAGCCGCGACCGATCGGCCCGATGTCTGCGAGTTGCATCACTCGCGAGACCCGTGTCTATGCCCGTAAATTGCAATTTTCTCGGCCCACATGAGGGACCGCAATACCGATACCTCGCGTACGGCTTCGATCCTCGTTATTCTCTTATTTGTATCCACGTGCACGCATAATGCGTCCACGGTCGATCCAGCGTACGCTTATGATTTATTACCGGCGATAACACGGATTGCACCTACATCGGTGCCGCTCACTCGCCTACGCCATTCGGCATTAACCGCTACCCTCGCGAATTGTTTTCCTAAAGTCTTATGGCCAAAATTACAATTTTATTAGAAATGATGAATAGCGTAAAGATAAAGCTGAGCAATGGCGAATGTATGGTACGAAAGAAACCTGGTACGACGCAAACACGGTGAACTCTGCATTTCATGCATATGTGGCGCGTGTCTTTTCTTTTCCTCACATCTTACGTATCCCTTTTCGGTTCAAACACCGCACACTCCGATAGGATTCGCAGCAATTTTGATTGATGGGGTAAAATCGAAGAGAGGCTTCTCCATCGACTTTTGGCGTCGTGGCCTTGAAGGCCTTGAAGGCTTTCTTAGCTATCGTCCAGTTGTAGTTCATTTTATCGTTACTACATTCGCTTTTCCACATAATTCTCATGGCGTGGTTTCAAAAGTTTGGAGACTACCGACGTAAACGACGAATGCTTACAATTTTTTTTGGAGGAAGCCTTCTCACTCCAGGCTCGACGATACCAAGTTGGTCGCGCGAGTTCTTCAAACAATCAAAGCCCCGATTTGACACTCGCGATCCATAAATTTGGCAGCGGGATTATTTACCGAAGAATCTCGCTCCGAGTGCTTTCAATATATATCTCAGTTTCGAGCGAGGCCAGTAAACGTTTCGCTTCGAGAGATTTACGGAGGTGGAAACGCCCGTAAATCCGAAACGTACGATACGCGGTAATTACTCAGAATCAGAGGTGTTTCAGCGGGATAATCGTAAATTATCCTCCCCACCGTGTACGCCGTTCAGAATCAGAGAAAAAGGCTTTTCTCGAGGCTTTCGAAGGGATACGCGTATCCGAGCTTTCAAAGCTATTCTCGTGGAAGAAGCTGCGGCTTAATCCTGTCCGGGTAGCATCGTGCACACCTACGTTTCTCGCCCGCAATTCTCTCGTTACGAGGTGTAAAATCAACGGCACGGAACAAGAGCTAATCCCGCGGAGCGTTCGAAGAGCATCATCGTCGAATACTTGGATCGTGTCTCGTGGAAATACGAGAGTAGGATAATGCGCGCTCACGGAAATTCTTTGTGGCCGGAGATGGAGTGCTCCCCGCACTTAGCATAATTGATACACGGGTTTAAGCGCGCTATACATCGCGCAAGTAGCGCGTGGCCCGCGCATGAAAGGGATCCATTCATCGCGATGGAAGTTCCACGTGTAGAAGAATGCTAACGAGATTGTATAATTGCTTCGGGCGGGATATATTAATACGCGTTCGCGCAACCGCACGCAGACACTTTGATCTCGAATTCAGCGAGCGTACGAGGAGGAAAAGCGGAGAATCTCCGAGAGTCGACGTTTCCGGAAGGAGCGAAGCCGGGATGACCGAGGTGCGTTATTGCCTTTGCGCAATCTCCTCTGGTCCTGTACCACACTCACTCTCTACGCGTCTTTATACTCTTCCGTGTACATAACTCCGCCGATTAGGCCATCGCTCGGCGAGCATTCGATGAGATTTGCGTAGAAATCTCTCTCTTGAACGATAACGAAAACTCTCGAATTCTTCGAAAACGCCTTCGCCGCTGCCCTCTCCCCCGCCTCTCAGATCTTTCTCGATTTCCAATAACAACCGCAAGCATTCATGCTGATCGATGGCCGCGTTGAGTTTCCACGGAATGTGGTCGATTTTATCGGAGCGATCGTAGGAACGCTGCTAGGATCTCCATACCGAGCGGTGCGTTCCTGCAGTACGATCAATCGCAATTAGAAAGATGCTTCCATCTCCGCGATAACGATACAGCGTCGTCCCAGAAATGGCAACCTTTGACCGAGCGCTGCTCGCGAGTGCCAGCTCCGTCGATTTATCTTCTGATTCACGCGTATCTATCTCGCGGAGCTTTTTCGCCTCGGCCTTTTTTCGCGCCGTAAATGGACATGGCCAACCGATGGCGCGGCCGCAGGAAACCGAGATGACGATTCGGCCGCACCGCGAGGAAACAGCTGTTCCGAGGAAACGCGCGATGACTCGGTTACGAGGCAGGTTGTAACGCCCGTGGATTCGCTTTCCGCGGCGGAAACGGTGTTACGGGGAAAGGGGAGATCTGACGTCAGCGGAAGTCGATGATACTCGCGAACGAGCAGAGTTAAGGATGTGCACGGGCGATAAGGCGACCGGAATCCTTGCGCATATATGTACGTGCACTCGAGAGATATCGCACTCCTCTCTTGAATTTCCTTTCGCGCGATTTTGCACGGACGCGCACGCACGTTGAGAACGAGAGATGTTGATCGTACATCAAGGGGGCGCATCCCGTAAATAAGTGAATAAATAAATAAATAAATAAACGAAACACGTTTATCCCTTGGGAGCAGTATTTTGATTCTTCGTCGAAATAAGAAAACACGGATCGAGGTTTTGCGGAGACGCGATGCTATTTCCGTCAGGGCCGGCGATCGTGGAATGTCCGAAATGCATCGTAAAGCTCGCGACGTCGTTCCGAGACTTTCGAGAGAGGTAGCCCGTTCTCCGTGCATCGCTCGTAAAAGCTCGCGTAAAGTCTACGGGTTAATAATGTTTGTAAGCGCGAGGGCTTTCCCCTTGTCCCCCGCAGTCGGGAAGAATGCGAGGAAAAGCATTCGCGGGGAAAGATGTCGTAAAGTTTGATTCGTCGGCGACAGTTTCGAGGGAAAAGTAGAGTGCGATCTTAACTCGGGTTCTCCTCCTCATCGATCGACCGGCGAGCGTTCGTCAGGCTCCTCCCATATTATTCCCGTGTCCGTGTGGGCTCGTGTTGAACCACAAAGAGCCCGGGGGGCCACCCTTCCGAAGGACGGTGGAAAAAAATGTATCCACCCGGCCACGCCGCTCGGGGAAAAGAAGCGGAGAGTCTAGAGTCTAGACTGGCTTGGCGCTTCGATCCGACGTCCTTCCTCCTCGAAGACCGAAGCGTACAAGTACTTTCCTACCGGGAGCAAAGCAGTTTCTTTCTTTGCCCGACCAAACGAAGCGGGGCTAGAACTTGGCGCCGAAGACGAATCGTTACGAGGGCAGGGAGAAGAGGGGATCGGGAGCTCGTTACTGGGAGCGTTAACCACATCCCAGCCGAGTTATCTTCGAGTTTCTCCTTTCTTATTTTTCCACTCATCGCTATTGGATAATATCCGTAAAGGAGTCCGAGCGCTTTACTGGCCAGTCGAAGCGTGGAAACGGCTAGAAAACGCGCCTAATTCGATCGGCTAAAAATACCGATTAAATTTCGAGAGAAGCAGCGAACGTATTTAACGAGTACACGGGACGATACTGAAAATAGAACGCGTACGTTCGGAGGAGCATGCTCGACCGCGTCGAGGAAATGGTTAATACGTCCCAGAAAGTTGCTTCAACGTAATCTACGAGGTTCGAGGAAGGTCTCTCGGTTATATCCCGAGGTACGGCCCAATTAAGGCACCGCTACGGCGCTACGGCGCGCTGTATCTTATTGCCGCGGAACTTTGGAGGCGCGCGAGATTTATCGAGAGCGAGCGTATTCCTGTACCGAATCGATAATGCTCTGGCAAATACGTGAGCCGTATCGTTTCTTATTGGGGAATGGTTATCAGCCGCGGCAGATGTCGTTTAGCGTTATTTACGATAGGAGCCTGCCCACGAGGATTCCCGTACGGACGAGCGAAATATGCGCGACAACGATAGCCTTCGGAGTGGGAGGCCAACGAGGAGCGAGCGTTTTTCGACGTTGAAACAATACTTCACTTCTGTCCGGCACGAATTCGATGGGTGCAGCGTTGGCTCCGACTCGCTCGGCCAGACCTCTTTTATTCGCAGGCTCCCTGGCGATACGAGAACGTGATTTTACCGACCATTGCGAAATGCAAATCCGCGGCGCCGGTTTGCGTTTCACGCTGTCGCGGCTGGCCGGTTACGCCATCTCGACGATTCGAAGCCCTTTGTCCACGCTTTTTCCGCCCGCTCATCGGACGCGCAGTGCGCGTGCCATTACGTTCGCTCGTGGAGGAATACGGACATTTTATAAGGGTTTCGAGCTCGCGCCGAGGACGGTAGACGTTCCATTATTACTCGATTCGATGGACTCGAGGAGGCGATAATAAAGTGGCTGGAACGACGTGCTTATCCTACGAGATGTAGTTATAAACGTAATCGCGTGGAATAGCATCCCGCGTTATGGGCAGCGCCGTTAGCCACTATAGATCTCTTTTACGACCGGTAACGAGCGATACCTTGAAAACGAACGTCGCACGCATATCGATGGTTTGGCGTGTACCGCTCCAACCGTCGTCACGCATCCATTCACGATGATATTGGCGCCAGTCGCGGCCGGATGTTGCGGGCATCGCGTTGACGCATCGAAAACGCCACCGCGACTCGCGCAAAATACGAATGTCCTCCAAGATTTAATTGGCCCATCAACGCGCGACGGTGCTCGTAAAGGGTCCGCTCGAGTAGCTCGCTCGCTCCGAAAGCTCGCGCCCGCCATCGATCGCGCGCTCTCCCTCCAGAAACGCCGGAGCGGGCATCGGCGAAAATTTAAAAACCGTTAGGGGCAATCGAGTCGGATGCCTACGTTAATTAGCTTCCTCGAACCAGTCCGGCGAAGCGCGAGGCATGAATCTCTGGCGGCGGCGGCGGCGAGTTTCGACATCGGGTGACCATCGGGCGCCAAATTATCAGAGCGAAGAACCGTTTGCCGGGGTGCAGCCGCTCGAAAATAAAGGGCACCGCGACCCACCGATCTGCACCGTCGAAAACAATAACGCGCTCCTTTACGATCTCGCCCCACCCCGTCCTCTTTCGAGAAAGCGGCGAGCTCGCGGACAATGAAGGAAAAAAAGAGGAATAACTTCGCAATGCACGGCCGACGTCCCGGAAGCGTGAGTCGGTCGTGCCTCATTACCGCGTGCATTTCCCGTGGAGCGACTAATTGCACCCTCCCATTCCCCGCGGGCATGCCTCTCTCTCCCTCGCTCTCCTCCTTCTCCTCCGTCGGTCCTCCTCCGGCACGTACGAGATGCCTCTCCACCTCCGGCCTTTTCCGCTCGTTTTCCTTTTCACTCGGCACGAACGAAAACGAGCGCTTTGCGAGGGAACAAATCGGCCGTGGGCCGCGACAGGGTGGGCAAGGACGACGACCGCAGCCAAGAATGAAATCGATTTCGTTCCCGATCATCCTCCGAATTTCCTCTTAAAGGAACCGCTCCCCCTTTCTCCGCGCCTGCGTTCGTACACGACTTACGGACGACACGCTGCGATCGAGCCGCTGGAAAAACAAGGAGGCCGGGAGGCATAACGAGGAACGTAAATCCAACGATAACGAAGCCCGCCCGTCGAAATAAAACGCTCCCTCCGGAATAGTTTATCGGAATTGGTCGAGTCGGGTTCGACGGCTGGATCCTCGCCAGTCGCCTCCAAGTCGAGCGGCCCATTTTTGCCGATAGACGACGGAGGCCTTTGACTCGCACCGAGACACGCCGTTCTATTAATCCCCGGCCTTGTTCGATCGCGCTACTAAGCCACCGAGTCGCGTGCCAATTACTTTAAGACTCCAATAATATCTCTCCAGCCGCCTCGGTCGGCCCCGCTTCGCGCAGGCCCCATTCGGCGCTCTATAAATATATTAGCGCGACCCGGTTTTAGGCCACGGAGGAGGGCCGGGCCGGGGCGAGGAGCCGCGGTAAACCAAAATCACCGCCCAACGCCGCGTTCCAGTTCGCTAGCTTTGCAAACGCCCACCCTGCTTTTCTCGGCCTTTCGCGACGGTCATCGGCTCGCGAACGAAACACCTGTGCGTCGACCAGGAATAACCGGCAAACGGTTCGCAAGGATAGCGCCAATGGCGGATGAAATTTGGTGGCGCGAGCTTGGCGGGGGAGCGGACGCGAGGCCGATTTTCCCGGGCGTATCTCGGAGGTTGGGAAAAAGGAGGAAAGAAAATGGAGCGTTACGCTCGGCGGGGAGACGCGTCGGTGACAGACCGACGTTTCGCGCGTCGCGCGGCTGACCTCTCCAAGAAGCATTTTCATAACCCGTCGGTGCGAGACCGGAAAGGACGAAAGGCGGCGAGAAGAAAGAGAGAAGGATACGGTTATAGTGCCGAGGAATTATGTGGGTTATACTTGCGGGAGATCGCATCTCGAGTTAGAGTCGACGGAAAGTAGGTCGGTCGTCTTTCCTCGAGCGATGCTTATCTCGCCTTGCCGGCAGGCTCTCGATGAAAACGTCGTCGCGAGACGTCTATATTTTCAAAATCGAAACGACGATAAATCACACCGAGCAGAATCGACTGGGAGGAGAAATTGTGCCGCGAGCCATTCGAAGGGGTCGGTCCGACGAGCCGACCGGAAGTTTAACGTCCTCGGCCGCGTCCACCCGATCATTCATCGATCCGGCTCGATGACATCCGCATCGGAATACGGAGAGCTCGATCCGTGCCCGGCTATTATCGTCCTCCGCGAAATTCCCCTCGCTTTTGATTCCACGATCGATCGTCCTACGCTCGGGGCGCGCGGATGTCGACGAGCGCGAGCGTTCCTCGGGGAGGAGGAATCGATGCGTTCCTGGGGGATCGTTGGCGAAAACCGTCCAGCCCTCGGGGGTGAAAGATCTGGAGATCACGGGGAATATTTCGTCGGCGTTGGCCGACGATCCGTCTGGTCGTACGACGAGCCACTGCGGGGTCGTTGTTCCGACATTTATTGTGTTCCGTCCCTCTCTTTCGCTCGGTCGCCCTCCATCCTTCCCCTCTCTCCGCCCTCCGCATCCTCCCTCCTCTCTCTCTCTCTCTCTCTCTCTCTCTCTCTCTCTCTCCTCCCCCTCCCGCTCCTCTTTTCCAGGCCTCCCTTTCCGCACTCAACCGCTCCCTCCTTTCTCCGTCATCTCTGTGTAATTGCATATGTGTACCGTCATTCGCTCACCACGGGTCATTGCCGCGCACTTTCAGCCGCTCTTTCCATATCCTTTCCCTCTGAAATCTCTCTCCGTTATCCTCGATATTCCATCGATTAGGGACCATTAGCGAGGCCGATCGCCGCGGATGTCGGTCTTATTATTACCTCCTCTCTTTCCGTTTTTTCTCCCTTTTCTTTTCTTCCTTCTAGCATCGCCAGAACCGTCCCCCGTCTCTCCCCGCGCGCTGTCCCCGTTTAAGCAGTGCGCTCGTAGACAAAGTCTAATCGTTGTTGCTTAACCGTAACCTCCTCGGCGTGGTAAATCGTCGTTCGTGCACGGCCTCTTCCTTCGACCTTTGATCCGGCGCGATATGGCGCGTGGGCGATGCACGGATAGATCGGTCGATTTCATCGCTCTACCGTCGAGGATGGCCCAACGTGTTTGCGCGTATGAAATGCGATTTTGTCGTACGCACGTGCCGCCGCATTCGCGGCATTACGTTACCTTCCATAAATATGCGAACGCTCCGGCAAATTCGAGCGAGACGCCGATCGATCCTGCGTAAGGAGTTCCACCAACGTCGCAGCAATTTCGACGACTATATTTGTAAATTGTATCCTCGGAAGGGTTCGCGGATAATCTCCCTGAACGGACCATTCGTCTTGGCAGGTTCGCGCGTGCATCGTCGAATCAACGGTTTCTAAGTCCGCGAGGATCCGACGGTCCGTCGGTCGTAAATCTGTGGTTAATCAAAACCGATTTAAGCCAATAACGGATTAATTGCGTTCGCTCTATCCAGTGGCCGAGGCCCGTATGGATCCTCGGTTAAAAAGCGATTTAGTCGGCTAGACACGCCCGCATACATCTGCCCACGTCCGCGCAAAAGGCCAACGAAATCGATACGTTCCTGCGCTCTTATCTCGAGTCACGCGTGCCGCCCCACCTCCCCTGTATTTTTGCCCGCGACATCGAACGTTTTCATTAACCCTCGAACGAGAAACGTTCGACGAGCGAACGTTCCAAAGCCGTGAATTTTCCGCTTTATTCTTTATACCCGCGATGAGTGGAAAAAATGGGCGATAAGCGCGTTTTCGATTATCACTACTTAAACGATGATAATTCCTCGACGTATTTTGCAAGCGGGTACGATATTTTGCGTTGGATTAAATTAAAGCCGCGTGAGATAGAGACACAGCAGTACGGAGTTGCGGCACGCTCGAAACACGAATCGGTCCCAATGTTTGGCAGGACCTACGCGCTGCTATCGTATCGATCTCTTTCGGCAGATACCGGACATCGAACGAAGGGAGTGCTCCGTGTCCTGACCCGATTCCAACGCGGCCGTACAAACACGTGGGCCACCCACACTCGCGAAATTCCGGCGCGAGCTTCTTCCAACACTATTGGAACTTACCGATCGCTTCCGCCCGCTTTTACTTTTACGCCCGTCACGCTCTGAAGATTAACGCCAAATCGACCGGCCGCTTTCCAGACGTATTTAGGCATGCCGAATACATCCTTAATGGCAAAAATGTCGATCGACCGATATATCGATTATACGCGCTGGAACAAAATCATCGAAAATCTCAGAAAATGTCGCCTCCCAAAATTCCACAATTTTTTAAAAGAAATCGCAGGACCGATTTCGACCGGGCGGGTAGGTTCAGCGTTAAAAATAAGACGCGCGAGGCAGGTAGTACGGCTTTGCGAGTAACGGTGAACGTACTTTGAAGCAAAATGCGATCCCTCTGGCCCGAGGAGAGGATTGAACTAAACTGGAGCGGGCACGAAATGGACAGGAACACCCATGCCGCTGATAGGAATCAGCGTGAAACGACTCTACGTAGGAAACTTGCATGAACTCGGATGGTCGAGATAGATATACGACGCCCGGCACGAGAGTTTCTTAATAGCAGGAAATTCTTGCCTCGACACCGATCGGATACAATCGGCAAAAAAAAGCAATCATCGGCGGTTCCCGCCTCTCGTTTATTTTTTACGATACGCTAGCCGAGCCGCTACGGCTGGGACGTAAAATATCCTAAAGAACTTTCGCTCTAACCTTCGGAGAAATTTCACCGTTCCGGTATAGGAAAGACGCGTAGCTCCAAAGCCGTTAAAAACGTACTTAAAACCGTTTGAAAGGAAGATTGGACCGTTGACGAGAGATGACGTATTTGGCCTCTAACGTCGGCATAAGTTTATTCGTAGGGAACCGCGTATGCGTATTCGATTTATCCTTAGCGGCGTATACATCGGTACTCGTGACATTCGACGCGAACCGATGGCTACGACGGCGCATTCGTATGGCTCGCGCGTGAAAAATGAAGGATGGAAGGAAAAGAAAGGGGTGCCCAGGCGCGTCGGTGCGTTTGCGAGGGAAACAGTTACGGCCTTGACTCGTTAATTAAATTCAGCATACATATTCATTCGTTCGCTCGGAGGAAGTCCATACAGGTAACGTCATCGTTGCCCTACGCGACGCTCGCTTAGTTCTGCGAGAACGCCGAGATTAACCGTACGCAACGCGATTCTTCGTGATTCGAAATATACGTCGAACTACGCGTCCTCGATGTGTACGATCGCGGCGGCGAATGTCCAAAGCGAACGAAAAACGACGAGATTTCTATGCCCGACACGCTTGTTCCCTCCTTACGGCGCCAAGTGTGGCCGGCTTTTCCCGGAATAAAGGGTAAATCAAGCCCGAAGCGAAAGGAACATTTTCAGCCTGGCACCTGTTGCACGTGCCAACTACGATCGATGACGGCGTTTGCTTCGCCTCCGCCGGGATTTCGAAATCAAAAGCGCAAGTTCACGGCGTGCCTTGGACCTCTCTTCGTGTCCACCTCTGCCTGGCACACGATACACGCTCGTTTAACCGCTTCCCCGATCGATTATTTTTACTCTTTTTTCTTTCGACCTCTTATCGCCACTGGACGATACCTATAGACAAGTATTAGCGTTATACCTATAGCTTACGCACGATGCGTATTTTATCGCATTTTTCCTAGCGACGTATCTGGATAATCCGAGAGGACGAGAGGAGGATGGTAAGGAAAGGGGGCGAGCGTTGGACGACTGGTCGTGGGAGGTGTAGGTGCATACGTCGAGGTATAGACGAGCGGCTCGCTGCGTAATTATAAGCATGCCCGCGCACGCCCCCAGAGACGTCAGATAAACGTTGATCATACGAGTTATTTAAAGCGTTGCTACACTTGAAATTCGAGGCTCGTTTAGGCGCGGTCCAGGCCGTTCTCCTTCGGAGAGATGACTAGCCGACTCCTTTAAAGACCGTCGCTAACCTTCTCGGCGTGCACGCGCTACCTCGCGTTAATCACGCTCTTCTAGACGATGCGCGAGTACAGGCGACGCGCATGTTTGCCCGCGGTTCGATAATAATATTTAACCGTTTGAGTGACGCGCAGCTGATTCTGTTCTATGTCGAAAAGCGTCATGTCCTATCGCGACAATACGCGCCCCGACGAATATCTCCCCGTCCCTGCCGCGATTCTTACAACTTCATTTCCTTCGACCGAATCAAAATCCGATCCACCTTCCAAACGAGGCTCTGCGCCACTTGCGATATCAGTTCTTTTTGACGTTGTCGATGTTACGTTAGATACCTCGCGCTTCGAAGGGTCAATGAAAGTTAGGAGTCAAGATTGATTTACCCTCGTGGTCGATGATAAACCACGCTTACTTTCCTCCATTGATAGTGATAAATGGCATTGGTTTGCGCAACGATTACGTACCATTTCGCTCGGAGTACGTCGCGCTTAATTGCATTGTTTACTTCTCTCCGCGGTAGCGGAGCCGGCAAACCAAGCGGACAAGTTAACCCCTATTATCGCCCCTACAAAAACCGTTTGTCGTAACCCTCAACTTATCGTTTAAACGCGACGGTTACTGCCGGTGGTGAAATTGCGTAACTACAATTCTGTGTTGTAATAAGCTCGGCATTAATGCGCGTTTGAAGCTGTTACACGATTCCAAGCACTTATTCTCACGGATCGCTCAAAGCGAGCTGCTCTCGGTGGCGTCGATGAGCTCATCGAAGGACGAGAATCGCGGAGGAAATATTTTAAAGGGTACCTCGCGAGAATTATTGTCAAAAAATGAAATATCGTAAAGTATACTCGACGTCTCGTCTCGGAATCTCGAAGCGTACCGTTTGCTCCACGGTCGTGCCTTCGCATTGATATGGATTTGATACAACTCTTATCACCATTGTCTCATCGTTCTTCGCTTTATTCAAAATACTAACGATCGTTTGGGATCTACCGCGGTGATAATCGTTGTTGTTGGTGGATCGTGCATGAGCAAATGTATAGATTTCTCCGGTTGAATGATTTTGCGCGACAACGTGAAATTATGCGGTCCGGTTCTGAATCGGACAGGACAGTTGGGCGATGCAAACGAATTAAACCGAGTTAAAGGCGCTCGGCATGAGTCAGTGGTTATTTTCGAAGAATCAAGAGTCAGTATCGGGCGACGCGCAGTGGTAAACGCGTTGAGTCTGGGTGGAGGAAATTATTCTCGAATAAGTTACGATCTCTCGACGTTTCATCGTTACTGGAAACGCTCAATAGAATCGTTATAATGGTTCCTCTCGATCTCCTTTATCGATACGTTTCCTCGATTAAATATGCTTCGGAAGGAGAGAAAAATATTTTTGTCCAGCTACAAGCAGAATTCTTAGCAACGCGCCACGTCGCATTTCGTGACCGGGAGAAATCGTGCATCGACCGTGTACACGTAAACGTATCTGTCTACGCAAACACAAACGGCTAAAATACGGCCGTGACGAAAAAGGTTCCACCCGCACTTACGAAAAGTCGATTGCCCGATCGCCGTTCGAGGAAAAACTCACGCCTTCGCGTCGAAATTCCGTCGGTCTTACCGCGAAAGCCGATTACGGCAAGGCATTAGCCAACGCGCGACGCGAGGAACCCGATTTAAATGGAACGTGCAACAGGTCCGTTGACCATTTGCATATTACTTACCTTCGCTGCCGGCTCGAAACCTCCTCCGAATCCGCGGGTCGAGCCGTTCGAGATCCGCCAAGATTGGCTCTCGCGTCAAGAACGCAAAGATTCTTCCTTTCTCGAGCTTCGCTATCCTCCGGAAGATTTGACCCGTTGCTTTTCGAATACAACGTTCTTACAGCAAACGACGATTAAATCTGTTCTGCGTCGTACAATGGAACGACAACACGATCGCGGACGTTCTTGTCGGCTCGAACGCAAACGGCATTGGGTCGAAGCAGGTAAACGACTTTTCGAAGGCAACTTTACGCATCGATCCGGTTAAACGCGGCGTACGATCGCGATCGGTTTATCGCGGAGAGCGACGGATAGAGGTTGCATCGTTAGGGAGCTCCGAAAAAGCGAGATTCCCGGAGGAGGATTACGCAGAAATGCCTTCGTCGTTTTGTTCCAACGATTTCACGGGGTCGTGGTCGTTCCTCGTCGTCCCGACGAATTGCGAGAGGAAGCGGCGCCGCACTTAATCGGCCGAGAAATCAAAGGGGCTTAGGTACGAGGCTGGAGCCTTCCTCCTGGCTCGCGCGGTTCCTGCACTTTCCGCGTCTACTTCTTTGTGAGCCGCACGAGGGTGGCTCGACAATACTCGACGGGCCCGAAGGAGGAGGGAGCCGGAGTGGCAAGGGGTAGTTTGACAACGCCGTTTGCGTTGTGCGGAAGGCAGGGACGGACGTGCAAATTTCTTCCGTTTCCGCCTGTCGCGCAATAACCGCTCCTCCCTCTCCGGGAAGTGCGTCTCTAATAACGTGTCATTGAGCTCCGCTCGTCCTCCGAGAAGGACGATAAAAGCGTCTCCGTGGATGCGTCGTGGCGATCGTTCAAACCTGTACTGTCGACGTTGAGGACGTTATAGGGGAAGCTTGAGGATTTTCTTCGAACCGCTAGTCGGTGGTCTCCAAACTTTTCAACCCGATCGATCGGCCAGAAATCTAGCGCGATTAATGTTTTACGGAGAAAATAAGGCCTCGTGGAGCATCCAAAAAAAAGCTATCGTCGCGCATCATTTTCAAAACAAAATTTTTTTCGACGCACCCTGGGTCATCGCTCTGCAAACGAGGGGTACATCCTGGCATATATTTTTTCGAGCGTAATCCTCACCCTTGAAAGCCCGATACACCCCTGGCAGCGGCCCTGCGCGAGTGCTTGTTGACAGAGCGGTAGCGCGCGTCCTTGTAGCCCTCTTTTTTTTCCTTCGCTCTCAATGGCCCACATTTCTCCACGCAATCTCGAGCCGCGGAGGGTGATCGCGTCACGGGGTGTACGAGCCAAACCCGTTCTTCGCCCTTGAGCTGGGAAAAAATAGGGTTAGCTCCATTGCGCGGTGCCTCGCGCGGTATTGTCGAGGAGAGAGAAGGAGGGGGGGACCTTCGTTATGCCTCCATTATTATACTATAATGTTATATCGCGACTTCCGCCGATGGTCTGTCTCCGAAGGGGGGTGTTATGACCTGCCACGTGCGCGTCTGGTTTTGTTCCCTTATTAAGCGCTCACCCCGTGAGCAGCGACGTTCCCGTGCGTTTACATAGGGTGCACGTGTCCCCTAAGATTTTTCGGTGTGTTTACGGCCACGTTGGACGTATCTCCGGCCGTATCGCGTATACACGCTAGATTATTTCGTCCTTTAAGGAGCTCCAGTGTTTTCGGATCAAATACGTAGGCGTCGTGCGGCCGCGGTAATCGGCCTTCGTGGCGCTAAGAAGGACGCAGAAAAATAAATGGAGTTTAATATGTGCGTAGCGAGTACCGTTCGGGCGAATTTTTCGTCGATAGAGTCATTGGATTTGGGCAACGTATCGCACGAGGCCGGTGTGAATCGCTTGGTCAGCCGTTGACACTGTTTCTCGTGTCCAGGATCAACAGTTGTATGCGGAGGAACGCGCTTTGATATGCAACGAGCGACGATAATGAGCCTCGTACGAGCGCGCATTCGCACGTGTGCGAATATATCGCATACACGTACGAATCGATGCGTCGATCCCCCTATCGCGGACATTCGGTGTGAGCGGCACGTTGCGCGAATGTAAACGCGGCCTACTTTCGTTATCCCCTTATTCTCACGCGTAACAATTCGTAACCGCCGCGAAAAATGCCTTATCGGCAGTGCCGATTGCAAAGTAAGTCGCGGATCAAGGCGCGATGATATCGCCGAACCGTTGGACGACGGACCGTTTTCGTTTGGCACAAGCGCGGAACTCGTTGGAACGATCGATCGCGCTGCTTAGCTACGAGAAGTTAAGGATTTCACCTCGACCAAGCCATTTTTTCGCACTTTTTTTTCCACGACCTCTTTCGCTTCGATCTTCGATTACTCAACGATACCTAGCACGAAAGTGGTTACCGTTCGAATTCTGATTTATAACTTTTTTCAAATAATCTAGGCTACACACCAAACGGTGAATAGTATTGGCTTTGGGAATTCCACGCACCGGGCGTAGAACATAATGGCATTGCGAATTGATTCGACAAAAGAGTAGGACAAAAGTAGAACAAAGACCGTTGGGAATTGATTCGACAAAAATGCCAGCGGAGCACGAGACAAATTTTCGTTAAGCGCGCTGCCGGTTCGTTCCTGGCGGTTCGTTAAATAGCCATCGGGAGAAAACGTGGCCGCAACGCGGTCACGGATTTTTTGCAAAGGGGTTTCCCCCTGCTCGCCGCAGCCTCGGAACACGGTGATAAATTTTCGGCTAAGAAGCCGACTTAATGACCGAGTCTCTGCGCGCGAGTGGTAATTCAGTCGAGCTCTTTCACTCCTTATGGCGCGTCGAATCGTTCGAGAGGATTCAGCACCGTGGGCAACGCACCGATGATTTTACCAACGATATTCATTCGACGTACGCGGTGTCGAACGATCCTTATTGTAAATGTACACGTGCACTATACACGGGGAATTATCGATCGGTAGTTCGAGTGGGCAATGTTCTTCCAACGCGAATCCCGACTCGCGCGAACTCCTATCCTCGACTCTCTTTTGGTACAAAATTTTCATAAAACCGTTTTCTCCGTGAATTTGGCATCGATAAAGATTCGCTTTGGAAGTTGATTTCCCAGGTTATTTTTCACGGGCGTATGCCGCTCCTCCGATTGGATATCGCGCTTCTGCATTCGACCGCGGATCTGGTTTTATAACTTCTTCACTCAACGGCTGTATTCGTTCCACGGAATTTCCTCGAAAATGGTTGCCGCCTCGAACGTGCATACACGGGCTTCTTTGGCATCCTTCCGGCCGGTTTGCTCTCTCAATTTACGCTCTGCGCGAGTGTTTACTTCGAATTCCAAAACCGTGGGCACGGAAATAGATCGACTCGACGGCGCCGGGAGCACCAGGAACCCAGACCTTCCGTTCGGTCATCATCGACATCCCCGGTCTACGAATTCCCCGTAAACGCTACCGTAATCCGACGAGGGTTACGGCTCCTAGGCTATTCCGTTTTCTCGCAGGGGCTCGTTTTGCTTATTAGAATAGGAAGATCGTGCGCGAAACCGCCCAAGGTGATATAAATAGAAGCTCGTGCAAATATCGCGGTCGTTGCCACCGGTACGTGCCGAAGTCGAGTACCGAATCGGCTGAATTTCGATTCGACGGCCGGGCGGGCCGATTCCCCGAATTTTCTTGGATTACCCGCATCCGAATTATATTAATACCTCCACCTTTCGTGACTCCTGTACGGCACGTGCCCCGAGGAAGCCTTTGACCATTTTTCCGATGAACTATTTACGATTTTTCAACTTATCGCTATCGAATAAAAATACCGGTTATGACAAATATATATTTTCCAATATATCGTTCTTCGACGGTGCTTGCTTAAAGCGTAAAAAAAGACTGCGAACGGAGAGTATATCGTTCCGAAGCGTTTCGATGCCGTAATTTTATTCGACGAGTGTTTTCGACGATGCAGAAAATAGGGCGTTACACGTTTGAGCGAGTATATTCGACAGCGCCAGAGGGAAGTGTCGAGTTAATCCAATGTTAAGTCAAATCCGAATTCCGCTTTGTATGCGCTTCTGATCGGGGACGCTTGGAGGGGAGGAGGAAAAGGATCGTCCGTCGATCAGAGCGTTTCCACTTTCTTCTTTTTGTTTACCGTAGCGATTGCGCGAGTAAAGGCGCGGGGAACTTTTCGTTACGAGAGCACCACTTCCGGTTCTTGGTGACATGTCGAAGCGGCAAGGAGGGGGGTCGTTTTGCTCGTTAGTGTGTCACCGTGTCCGCTCCTAGCGGTACACCGTGCACATCGGATCGTTGTTATGCAAAGAACACTTTCTTGCCGGCGAATCGACACGGTTTCCGCTCCCCTGCGCGATTCCACCTATCGCTCATCCTTTACCCTACCGCTCCTTCTTCGCCTTCTTTTCATTTATTTTCCACGCCGACTGCCGAGACGTCGTTCGGTCTAGGGCCTACCGTTCGATGTGGATGTCCAACCGACAGAGCCACTATAGTCGTATAACGCGCAAAAGCAATGAACGGTGGTCGAGATTCGAACTCGAATCCTCCGCGCGAAAGTACGCGAGCCCCTTCCTACCGCTATTCGCGTGTCCAAAGCTGCAGCCCGACTTCCAAAGCCTATTCCGCGCTATACCCGCACGAGAGTTCTCATCGCTCTGGAAGAATCGTACCGTGTTCGTAATTCAGCGCGGAGTCGGTGACCTTTCGCGGGACATATCGCGCGTTAGCTTCCTGCGAGCTCAAATCCGCTGGAACTTTGCTAAAGGCCATCCGTGTGACGTCTTTGCAAATGCGAGCGCAACCTATATCAAAGACCGACCTTCGCTAGGCGAGATCAAGCCTGGGCGTTGGGCGAGGCGCCACTAGAATCATCGGCCGATTTATATTTCTTTTATTTTTTGTTTCGATCTTGATTTTTCTCCCGCTTTGAAATACTGGTAATATTCTATACACCGAGAGAGTACCCGTCGCACGCTAGAGGATAGGTTGGCCACTTTAAATCGGTGTTTTTAAAATTAATTTATCACTATCTCGCAATGCAGCACTGGCGGATAATGGGTTGATAACTCCGAAAGCAGGAGCGAATAAGAAATGCCAAGTAAAAACACGTGGAAAGTGCGAGAGGTCTCGACTCGTACGAAACGTCGGTTGCACGGCCTATCCATCCATGGAAATCGTGGGCCGTGGATCTCGGAATCTTTGCAAAGAGAGCACATTGGACGTCTGTTCGGCGCGGATAAGAATTCGGGCCGGCCGACGCCGAAAGGAATTTGAATAATTCTCGGCATTACCCCCATTCTCGTCCCCCTGGATATTTTACGTCCGAGGATTATACTCGACATTCCTCCGGGGTCATAACAAAAGGCAATCTCGCGTTAAACGTGCCGTAGGTAGCTGTCGCCGCGTGTCGTAACATCGGCACGACTTATAAGCATCCGAGCGGAATATAACGTGCGCCAGATAAATCCGGCGGTATACTATCGAAAACAGTTTAATATATAGCGATACGCTTTTATCTCTCGACAGAGCGCAATCGATGTGTGAGCGCGAAACGGAGAGAGAGAGAGAGAGAGAGAGAGAGAGAGAGAGAGAGAGAGAGAGAGAGTGAGAGGAATGGAAGAGTCTGAAAATATTTTATACGCGCAAACGCGTTTAGATCCGTGAACCATCGAGAAAACTCTATGAGCGATCGATTAGCGCGAATGCTATTTGCCAAAGTCAAAGAGTTTGCGATATTAATTAAAAGAGAGCGAGAGAGTTTTTCTTTTTCCACCCAATACTGCCGACGTCGCAGCGATCCTACGTTAATTGTTGTAAAGTCGTACGAGATCGAGACGAGTTGGATGAGCTACCAAAGGGGGGGTTACCCACGCGTGGCTCGATGGGTCTACGCGGTATCGAGGAGAATGCGTCGAGTGTCGGGAAGATAATTTCTTCCGGCTCTGGGATTTCCATTCCGTCGATGGTCAGAAGCCGGCGCGTTTACGATGGCGTGGGCGGGGACCAAGAGCGGGTCGAGGAGTTCCGGACGAAAGCCGACGGTTAACCCCGCGTCGAGTTCCAACTCCTAAAACTCGCGAAATATTTATAGATCGCAGCTGCACAATTGCGCGGTCCGTGCCGTGGGAGCGATCTTTCGCCTCCTCCTCCCTCTTCCTTCGTGGGAGTCTTACGAACGACTTGCGCTATTGCGCTTGTTCGGCTTCCACGCTCAACCCCTGTCTGACCAACCGAAATTTTCACCGCAATTTCCAGTAACACGATCTTCGGGATAAGTTTCCACGCTTCTTCTCCATTCGCCATAGAGATATCTATGGTTGGAATCCCGATGAAATTTATCTATTTACTTTGGTACGTGTTTAGAATATAGGATCACGCTTGCCGTCCGTTATGTCAACGCAATCGGCATGGGTGGGACTCGAAACTAGTTCATTCGTCTATTTAATTTTCGCATCGCATACTGGGATCGTTAGACTGGAACCTACCGTGTACGGTGAGCTACGACCCACGGAGACCGTGTTATGGAGTCGAGGATCGAAGGTAATGGGGACAATTCCTAAATCTTTCGTACCATGGTCGTGATATTGGCACGTCGCGACATTTTCTTACGAGCGTAAAGGTGTGTAAAAAACCACGGATCCGAAATTCGTCCGTCTTTCAAGAAAAAAACCGCGCTAACGGTACTGCGCAGCGTCTTTTCGATTCGACGAGCGCCTCGCGCTAGAGAAGCCAGGGGCATAGAAAATGGTGTCCAGCGTAATCCCGGGAGGAATGTCGTACGGGTATTCGCGAGTTTGCCGAGAAAATTTTCCGCACGTTTGCGCCACGCTTCCTGCACACGGAATACAATATATACCGGTAGACGGGCACCGTTCCGTTACCCACGTTTCGCTTTATTTGCTAATGATACGTTCTGCCTTACACCGCTGCACGTATAGCGCGGATATTTTTATTCGGCTCGAAGAGAAAGTAACGCGGTGGACGACAAATTGCACCGGAGGAATACCTTCCTCCTTCGAATCTTATGCCAGGGTGAACGGTGTACCTCTGTATTTAAATTAACGTTGTAAGGACACTCGTTGCAAAGATACGTTTCGAAAAAAGTTTTGGAAAAGAATTGCCATCATTCTCGATTATACGCGCGCCTTGGAAATTTTTGCCCCGTCGATGCGCTCCGCGATGCTACTTCGCTTGCTCGAGTCTGTTTTAAAAACACTCGCGCATTTAATCTCGCATCGAACCTGCAACCTCGCGTTTCACGAGGCTGGCAATTTTCGAGACGACCGTTTCTCCGGCACTGTCGAGTAAACAGCGATTTTCGAGACACCTCGGTTAAACGCATCCTACGCGTATCTCCGATCTACCTAACAGGACGGATCGCCATGTGTGCCGGCTAATGGCCGGTCCAAATTGCTTCGGTGGAAGCAGCACGGATTTTTGGGGTCAGAGTCGTTAAATCGAGCGTGTAGAACGTGGCGCGAGCAGCTGTGAAAATTTATTTTTCATCGGTCCTCAAACGTCCGCGACTCTCCAGCCGTCGTCCGTGCGTCCTCTTCTCCTCCCCCAGCCCCACCCGCTGGCTCGACCTGGGGTGGGGCAGCTTTACCCTCCGCCAGCGCAAACGGACTGGTTTTCCCCGGTTTCGAGAGGCGGCGAGGGATGAAACCCTTGAGCTACCCGACACCCTTGTCGACGTCTTCTCGCACAAGGGGTTGTCTACGGACTATGTTCGAAGGAGTGGGCCGGCTACCGCGAAAGAATGGACACAATGGGGCGGGGAGGGGGGGTGGGGGGAGGCGCGAACTTGGAGGCGTGTAAAGAAAAATCCGTGCACGCGTGTTCGGCCGCATTGTCGAGGATTTATCGCGGTTCGTTGTCGGAGCCGAGAGGCTGCGAACGCGTGGATGAGGAAAATCGAAGGGAAGGAGAGGAAGAGGTCGGCCTTCTCGAGAAAAAGGGCGGAGGGAGCTTGCGCTCGAAGAGCGCTTCACCTCGAGCCCCGACTAACCTTCCGAGAGGTTCTTTTCGCCGAAGGAATCTCGTATCGCGTTCTATCGCGTTCTATCGCGATACTCCATTTCTTTATTCCTTCGTTTACCTTTCGGCCTCGAAACGAAGGAAGTTTGTTCGTTGGGTACGCCGAATTTACGGTACACCCGTCGCATCGAAAATTATCCACGAGTTACGCAGAGTTACGCACGATTATCCCAGAGTTTCTCGTTTGTTTTTCTTACCCGTACCTCGATGGGACCTTAACCCCCGATGCGTTCGATCCTGGAGAGCCGTGAACGGGACGAGAAGTCGGCACCACGTGCTCCTCGAATCCCAGGCGTAAATCATCCTGGGACGTGCATGCACGTATGGACGTACGTGACGGCCACGATAGGAAGCACCGACGAATTTCTGACGCACATGTCCCGGATACGGGTCCGGTGCAGGGACGGAAAGAAAAACACAGAAACCCCGTGCGTGACGTCTTTCGAGCGTCCATAGCCGCGATCCGAAGGAGGGTGACGGCTCGACGTTTCGTGCTCCTAGACTTGGGAAGTCTTACATTCGCGGCTGGACGACAAAGTTAAATCACGCGGCAAGTTCTTACGCGGAATTGCCCGTGGAATCCACTTGCCGGCGCGGTTCGGTGAACGATGGAAAGGGGAAATAGAGCCACGTCATTGGAGTGGATAGAGGCTCGGACTTGGTCGCGAGAGAACCAACTTCGAATCTCGTTTATCGCTCGTGATTTTTTTTTGTCCGATACGTATACCGTCGCTGCGGCGACTTGGAATCTACCTTAAAGGGCAAAAATAAATCGAAGAAGAAAGTGGGAGCGTCGTTTAGGAACTTTGACGGTAGGTAGGTGGAAAGGAAAGCTGCGGGAATGCCTTCGGAAATGAGATTGCGTTTCTCGCACGATCGACGAGTCAACGAGGCAGAATATCGTACGATAGAAGCCCCCACCCGCTGCGTCAATGTGCTACATGCTCGTCGAACGATTCCTTCCCCCTCCCCCCCCCCTCCCCTTATCTTCCTGTCCGACCACGGTCGAGAATTAGGGGATGCTTCCCATTTCCGGTCGCCTCGGCAAGACGCAAAGTAGCCAAGGGAGCCGACGATGGGGCCAATGTATGCGCGTTCAGCGGCGCTGGCGCGACGGAGAACGTCGATCTCCGCGGATAAATCGCCTCGTCTCCCTTTAAGGAGCATCGAACGATGACCCTCCGTTGGATATTGAGTAATGGACCCGCGAGTTCTGACGTCGCGCAATGACGCACGATGGAGGCACGAAAAACGAGCCGTGCTTGGCGGGCGAATGGGGCCTGCACGCGCGTTGCCATCCACGAATGCGATCTTGGAGCTCGCGCTAAAAGGATGATTTTTTCTTCGCAGACATAGCCATGGACTGGTCGGATCACGCCCTTTGGTGGCCAGCTCGGAATCACTGGCTGACGCGGACGAGGAGCACCCTCGACCAGTACGGCGTGGCCGCGGATGCGCTTCTGCATTTCACGCCGATGCACAAGACTCTCAGGGTGCAACTTCCGGATATGCGTTGCCTCGACTGCAGGGTGGACTTCTCGGTCAAGACCTTTAACGCCGTGATCAATCTGTGCAAGGAACTGGGTAAGGACGACGATCGTTTTCCGCGCGATGTCCTGGTATCGGTGGCGCGGAGTCGACTCGGAGGCAGTAGGTTGTAGGCGAAACGACGTTCGCTTTCGATGCCGAGAGTCGAGGGAAGAGACGAATCCTGGTCGAATCCAATGCGAGAAACGCTTCTTCCCGCGATACTCGGCGGCCCGATCGACCTTTCCTTCGCTCACATCGACGATTTTTCCGTCGCGCGCTCACGGACGTCGTCGCTCCAGGTAGCGGCTCTAATAGCCGTTGGTAGTGAAATAAAATTGCTAAATTCCTCCGTCACGCGAAGGTCACGCGGCCCGTCGTGCTCGAAGTTCACAGCGAGCGCAAGCCGGGTTTTTAATCAAGGAAGTGGGTTAACGCGATAATTATAACGAGGGAATCATACCGGACGGCTTAGGAGCGACGGGCGGGAAGCGAGAAAAAACTGGTTCGTCGCTTCGCGGTTTGTCGCCGGGCTTTGGCTTATCGATACATTTTTTTCATGCCCTCCCGCGTCACAGCTCGCTCGCCGAATACCGTGTAATTATCTCGACTACCGATCACTCTCCTTCTCTTTCCCCTTGCCCGGCCCGCTCGTCGGACGACCTCGACGATAGCCTCGTGTACGTGTCATACTCGCTAATAGATACGGGCGAAACTCGTAACTCGTATATCGAGCGGTTTTTTTTTGCCGCTCACGAGTACGCACGAGGGACGAGCGGATAAAGGAGGAAGAAATGAAGAGTAACGGCAACGCGCGAGTCTGTCGGCGCGACCGGAGACGAATATTTTGCCACGATTTATACGGAGGGCGCGTATCGCATGTAAATCGTGGTTCTACGCGTCGATTCGAGGCGCTATGAATTTATATGCGGCCATTATTCGCAGGCATTCGACACCCGGAGGAGCTCTCCTTCTGCAAGCCCCTCGAGCCGAATCATCTCAAGTACAATCTGAAGGACCTACCCGCGAAGAAGAAGGTCGAGAATCAGAAGAACGGCCATTGGAACGTACCGGCGGACACGAACACCTTCATTCCCGTTAGCCAAAGTCCCAGGGGATCGACGGGGAGCCTCGACCAGAGCAGTCCCTTTATGTGCGCACCGGTCACACCCAACAACAGAAATCACAGTACACCGATCAGCTCGCCGGTCTCGGTGGGTAGAAATCTATCGCGCGAATAACTTTACGTCGGGATATCTCGAGGCCGTCGAAAGACTCGAATCGCAAGAGGGTGAATTTGGAGCGCGAAACCCGTATAGGATCCAAGATCTCGCGCGAGGATAACTCCGGGATAGAGGGGGACGGAGCCGTTATGGTAATAAATAATCCTCGATCGAGCGCACGATCGAGTGGTGGGAAGATTTATCGGTATCGGCCTATCATTACCGCTTTTGGAATCGTCGATCTTGGGTAGCTAATTCGCCCCTTACGAGCCGGTCACTCTTTTCCATACCAAAGTATCCATCGCATCCACTCGGAGGTACTTGACGCATCTCTCGAACGTACTTGCAGCAGACGGGTACCTGGAAGAGGAACAACAATTCCTCTGGCTTCGGTAGCACCGGATCCTTCAACGCCAACAACAGCACGATGAGTCTCGAGGCGCTGAACGGTGGACTGACGGAGTCCCTGGCGCAGAGCCCCACGTCGATATCGCCGGAGGTCCGAGCGAAGCTCGTCAAGCCGAAAACGTTGGTCGAGCGAGCGAGGATGAACGTGGCTTGGCTGGATTCCTCTCTCTCGATCATGGAGCAGGGTATACGCGAGTTCGACACTCTCAGGCTGAAGTTCAAGTTCTACTCCTTCTACGATCTGAACCCGAAAACCGACGCCGTGAGGATCAACATGATTTACGAGCAGGCCAAGTGGCAGTTGCTCGCCGAGGAGATCGAGTGTACCGAGGAGGAGATGCTCATGTTCGCCGCCCTCCAGGTATCTCCTCGGTATTAGCTTTCGAATTCGCCACTCGGTGCTAATTCCTTGGGGTAAAAGCGAGAGGGACGCGAAGCGCGTTTTTATTTTCGGGTCAAACCCAAAATACATCCCTCTGACCGATCGAGCCGCTTCGAATGAAACGTCGGCCGGGATTTGCTCGTCGACCGTAACGCGGACTGGACGGATTTATTTTCATGCAGTTACGCGATAGACCGAAATAGCCTTGCACGTCGCGCCGGAATATTATCCCGATCGTGCGAAAAAAATATTCGCTCGATCGGAACGGTACGATTAAAGGCCTCGCTCGATGCGCATAAATCGAGCGTATTTCACGCTCGTATTTGCCATGCAAATTCTCGAGGCAATCTTGTCAGGAGCCTCGGTAATTAAAAAAAAAAAAAAAGCGAGCTCCATTCCGTACCACTTCCATCGCGTCGCTCTCCGTTTTTCGCGTCTTTACCAAGAAACGTGTCCATTCGGGAGGACGGTACGTCTCCAATGGTTTCTCGTGGGACGTTACAGGTGCAAGTGAATCTACAAGCGAGCGTGCCGCAGCCCAACTACGACAGCAACGGCGCGTCCTCGCCGGTGGAGGACGACATCGACGCCGCCCTGACGGATCTCCAGGTTACCCTCGAGGGTAGCAACATCGGCAACGGTCCCAGCGACATCACGCAGGTGCCGGAGCTCTGCGACTACCTGCGTTTCTTCAAACCAAAGCGTTTCACCCTGAAGGCCTTCAAGCGTTACTGGTTCACGTGCAGGGACCTCCAGCTGAGGCTTTACAAGACGAGAGAGGAGACCAGCGGATCCGAGTCACCGGCCTACGTGATCAATCTGCGTGGCTGCGAGGTCACGCCGGATGTCCACCTCTCGCAAGGGCGCTACGGCATACGATTGGAGGTGCCCAGCGCGGAGGGCATGACCGAAATGTGGATCAGATGCGACAACGTGAGTGCGAGTCTCGACGAGTTCGAACTCGAGACGCGGCTATTTCTGCCGGCTATCGTTGCCTCGCTTGTTTCGCATCCCAGTTTGGAGGCCATCGGTTTAGCCGATAGAGATTCGAGTTCGGACGATCGGTGTAGATATTTCTTTCCGATAAGGGTCCTTCGTTTGTCCCGCAGGAGCAACAATACGCGAAATGGATGGCGGCGTGCAGACTGGCGGCCAAGGGAAGGAGCCTCGCCGACGCGTCTTACGAGAGCGAGGTGAATAGCATCGTTGCTTTCCTCCAGTTGCAGAGGCCCGCGCCCGCACCTGCGATCAGCCCAAGTGCCCTCGACATCGTGCCGGACGACTATGTTGCGCCGAGGTTCGCCAAGAAGATCAAGGGAAAGGTACCTACGACGCTCCAAATACGCGCAATCCCCAGACTCGATCCTCTGGTTCGTAAGGCGACGTAGGAAAGGTTCTCTCCTCTTTGCAGTTGGTCCAAAGGATTTTGGAGGCCCACGCCAATGTCAAGGACTTGCCTCTCGTCGAGGCTAAATTGAGTTACATCAAGGCTTGGCAGTCTCTGCCCGAATATGGAATTTCTCTCTTTGTCGTACGATTTACCGGCAAGAACAAAGACGAACTCTTGGGCATCGCTAATAACAGGTTGATGCGTATGGAACTCCACAGTGGGGACCACTTGAAGACGTGGAGATACAACACCATGAAGGTTCGTTGGTATACGATTCTTTGGACGAAAGCGTACCTCTGGAATATCGCGCGCAAGATCGACCGTAAGATTTCGCTACTAAGGCAATTTATTCTCGCAGGCATGGAACGTCAATTGGGAGGTAAAGCACATGATGGTTCAATTCGAGGAGGAGAACATTATTTTCGAGTGCCAATCCGCGGATTGCAAGGTCGTTCACGAGTTTATCGGGGGCTACATCTTTCTCTCGATGCGTTCGAAGGAGGCAAACCAGACTCTGAACGAGGAAATGTTTCACAAGCTGACCGGTGGATGGGTTTAAGCAAAGTCCTACCATCATGAAACTTTAACCGGTTCTAGCTTCTAACATGCAACGACAAAATGTATTTTGTGCGTATCACTAGGATCCGCGCACCGTCGTGCGTGACCTCTTGGAAACCGACTTTTATTCGTTGGCCGACGATTGTAAAGATACTTCGATCTACGCGTAATAGACGTTTTAACGCTATATTTGTAAATAGAGCATCGTACCGTTTCTACGCGATCGGGAAGGTTCGAAAAATAGCTAAGTGGTTTTAAATTGCGTAGGTATTTTGTTTTTCCAGAGCTCGCACAGGGCAAAATTTAACCGTTAATGCCATTTTAACCGCGTAGACGAGTTAAATCTGTTCGACATAACGCAACCGAAGGAACATTGCGTAAATGTAAATTTTATATGGACCGCGATTTTATACACGTTTAATATTCACTTACACAGAAGTATAGTTTTAGTGTTTCGCATATCTCGATATCAAATCGAAAGAAACACGCACACGACTAATTCCGTGCGCCATGTCCCCTTTACAACGCATTTCATATCGAAATTTCTCGGTAGACAATATATATTTTTCCACGTACGAACGATTTTTATGTTCTCGCATCTACCTTCTATCCGTAACACAAATACGACTCTTCTTTATTAAAAAGCGTATTTTGACCGCAAATCGGGACAATCTCCGTCGGAGCAATTTATTTTCGACATCGCAAGGTGCTACACCGAGGGAGATTGACTTTGACGTCGCGAAATATCAAATCGTGTAAATTATTTGTTGTTTTAATGTAAACTATATATGTTAAAAATATTTACTTGTATCGTTATATATTATTCACACATACACAATACCACGTTATATGTATATGTAACCAAAAATATAGTTTTGTATATTAATAGAGACTAGCTGTACAATAAACATAATTATTATTAATCCACGGTGACGACTTCTGGACTCGCGTTATTCGAACCGTAAATATCATAAATCTCTCATCTCCGTGTACGTTCGCTACACGATGTTCTCGATAATAATATCAAGCTCGCTTTCATTCTTTCCGCAATCCGTCCACATCGTACGCGTCATTAAACTCGTGGAATTCTTTATTTATAAATTATATGGTATATACATGGTATCAAAATCCATGTACATATTTACAATTGCTGTGTGGTAAAGATAAGATTATTAAAAAAAAAAAAAAAACGTAAAAACATCGGATTCGGTGGCGTCGCCGAGGTCGTCGTTGACGACGCTCTTCCGTCAGTCTCTGAATAGCGCATTCTCCGTTTACCGAACGCTCAAAGCTGGTAGCGCGTCCTTCCCGGAATGCTCGGTTCTCGAGGCGGTCTCTTGATTTTGATTATCGCAATGCTTCAAGCCCGACGATCCTCTGGGAACGACAGGTGCATTTCCTCCGCCAGCCGCACCTGCCCCAACCAGATTACCCACGCCGCCGCTCACCTGAGTCGAACACGGATACCTTGAACCGCGTACTTTGCAATTACCCAAGGTCGTCGAACTTTCACGAGAGCGAATGGATTCGGACCGAAAGATAATCGAGTCGTCGTTTCGCGAGAACCATACCGAGCGCTACTACTCTCAACGCTTGGCTTCGCATCGTGACCTATCGATTCGAGATAAATCATTTCGATAAAAAATTATCGAATCGAGACGAAGGACCAAGTTCGCGCAATCCCTCCCACGCGCGCGGCTCGTATTCAATTGAAAGATTTCACGTTCGTTCGTTCTCGTTGATGATAAACCAAAGTAATACCACGATCGCTCAACGGGGCTCGTAATTATCGTTATCAATGCGGATTAACCTGCGGATGAATAGGAGGCGCCGAATGTACGAGCCTTCCAACGAGCGATCCCGTCTTCTCCTTCCTGGCGCGCACCCACTCGTGCGCCAGGACCCGTTCCAGGGTCAGCCTGAGGGTAATATCCGGTTCCAGGATGCGCCTGACGATGCTTTTGGCCAAGGCGGAAACCGTGTCTCGCACTCGGGACCTGAAGACCCAGTTCCTCGACATCTGATCCTTCAGCAACTTTCTCAGGTTCTCGTCGTCGAACGGCATGGAACCGTTGAGCATTATGAAGAGGATTATACCGAGGGACCAGACGTCCGCCAGTTTGGGGTTGTAGGGCGTGCCAGAGACGACCTCCGGCGCCGCGTAGGCAGCCGAGCCGCAATAGGTTTGGCTCAGCACTCGCCTGCCCTCCTGATCCACGCAGAATCTGGCGAATCCGAAATCGGCGAGCTTCACGTTGAATTTCCTCGAGAGAAGGATGTTCTCGCACTTGAGATCGCGATGAGCTATGTTCTTGCCGTGGAGATATTGAAGGCCGGATGCCATCTGCCTGAACCAGAGCTTCGACTGCTGCTCCGGTACTACGCCGTTTCGCTTCATGAAATCAAGGAGATCGCCGTTGTCCGCGTAGCGCATGAAGATGAAGACGCGAGGGCCGCGCTGCAGGATACTGTGCACCTGGGTATTTTATTGCTCGATAACCGATCGCGCCCAATTCTAGAATTTCTCAATACACTCCCTGTACCCTTTGCGACTAAAGACGAGGAGAAAGGAGGAAAATAGGAATACGTGTTTGGAAAGCGCATTACTTGGATTATATGAGGATTCTCGATTTTCGTAAGTATCTCGAGCTCTCGAGGAAAGAACTTGTCGAGGAAATCTCGAGGTGCCTTTTCCTTGTCGAATATCTTACACGCCAGCCTGATTTTCTTCGAGCCGGATCCGTCCACGTAATCGGCCAGATGCACGGTCGCGTAGGAGCCCTGAGTAGCGGGGTATCGGGGACGTAGAATAAAAGATACCAAGAGGAGTATATACCGGTTCAAAAGAATTCTCCTCTTTTGCAAAGGACCAAACGTGCTCAAGAGGGTTAAGAGTATCGAGAATAACGGCCGAGGTATCGTCGTGGTATCGGTCGTGACGCGAGAAAGAAAGCGAAAGAGGCTGACAAAAGGCCGGGGAGGAAAGAGGAGAGGTTAACGAACAGCCGGAAGGTGTAGCCGAGGGGTAAATAACCTGTCCGATCTTCTTGCCAATGAGATAGCCCCGTTGCTCAAGAGCGTTCACCTCCGAGTTTCGGGGGCTGAGTCGCGTGGCCATGCCGGTGGCTCTTCATTGGACTTCCGACTCGTTGACAGCCAACCTGTTTCCTCGCGGTCCGCGGCCTGGTTTCTCTCGAGCCTCCCTCCGATCTTTCCGCACTCTCGCGAGCTGCTCGAATCCTTGCCTTATTCCTCCCGCGAGACGTGCCTTCGAGCGGCCCCCTGATCCGCGTCCTCTAATCCGAGCGATTTCTTCGGTAGGAATTCTTCGCTGGTCTTCGCGATAGGCTCCACGATAGAGTCCGAGATCGCCTCGTCGCTATGTCGATGGGATCGCGGCGGGATTCCGCCCTGACATTTCAAATGGCTGCGAGAACTAGAATTTTGACCGCCGTAACCAGCTTGTACCTGGTGCGAAACGGGGCAGAGAAGAAGATTCGGGTCTCATTCGAACGCAGCCATTGTGCTTAGAAACAATCGGTGCTCAACGGGAGGAACGGTCGATCTTTCGAGCGTTGATTCGATCGAAGCTCAATTTCGGGATACGTTCGATTCGATCGATCCGTTGGAGGATCGAAAATTCGGATGGACAATTCCCTCGATTTGCTTGGATATGATCCTCGGTATTGGATATCGTTCTCCATGATCGTATTCTCTCTCGGCTAGCCCGGGTTTGTATGGAATAAAAGTGAATCGAACGTAGCACGAGCGCCCATCGAATGGCAACCCGCTGATCGAGAATGGACACCTATCTAACCAACGCGATAACCGGTTTGGTATAACGTAATACGTAAGGAAATCTTGTAGTTCCGTATTCTTTCCGACGATACTTCTACGCTTTACAGTTTCCTACTTTTCCGATTATCTCACACTCGGCACCTGTATCGGATATATCCGAAAGAATACCCGGTAAAAGGTGCGCGGCAATTCTCAAAAATGAGACGATACGTCGCTTGTTTATATTTTTTATTAAACGTATTTATACATTGCGTAAAATCGCTTTACGTAGCTGGATCGTCACCCTTGGTGGCACGCGTGTAGATCAGTTGAGCATGGTGCTGCACGACTTGTTTGATGAATCCTTTTTGTTGTAATTCGATAAGTGCCCTTCTCGCGAGAGAACCACGAATCTTTAGCCTTTCGCTGACGATCGACGGCGTGATCAATTTGTATTGAGGTACGTCTCTCACGAGTTTTTCGTACGTGCCTTTGTCGAATAATACTTGATTATTTAACTTGTCGCGTACCTTTCCCTTGGACCACTTCTGCAATGATAAAGAAAATATGATATTACGACGTCGCATTGATCGACGCGAGGATCGAAATAACGGTTTGTCGAAGAATCTCATCGGTCTCATTAAATCAGTTTTTAACCTCCATGATTGGTCAAGGTAATGCAATCGTCATATGAGATTTTTAAGATGGAGAAATGTTGGGATAACGGAACTAAAAACTTTTTCGTGCATTTAAATATGTGATATCGAAAGTGCGAACCTTCTTCTTGGCTTTGCCGCCAGATCCTCCTTCCTTCTTCTTCTGGGTCTTTTGGGGCTGTTTCGAAGACCCTTTCGTGTCCTTTTTAGGAGGCTAAAAGAAAAAGAGAGTATTATGCAATAAAAGCATATTTACAACACGATTATGACACACGATGATAAACAATCAGGCTCATTAAATCAGTGTTATACTACCATGACTTTCGTCTATAATGAGATTACTCATCATATACAATATACATCTATGCAATCGTGGAAAAACAGTAATTTCATGCTTTTAAATATTTTTTGCACCGATGCAAGTGAAATTTTTTAATTGTCAACAAGTCAGCTCAACATCATTCGCGTACGAGTTAAGGTTAGACGTGTTTGACAACTTTGTATACTATACTCTTATTTCGTTCTAAATACCGTTGAAGAAAAAGCGTACAGAACAGCATCAAGTCAATGACTAACCCTGTAACTCTATTTTGATATCACGAAGCACGGCAATTAACACATTGTATACACCATGTGGAGGCTGCCACGGAGAAAGGTTATCCGCGTTGCTTGGGAGGAATTTTTTAATTTATCATATATTAAGCCACATTAACGCAAAGATCAGAAATCGTACGACATAAATGTATTTCACGCTGTGTCGTATTTCCATCATTTTCTCGGTAAAAAAACGAAAGGCATTTTCACGAGAATACTCACCATGATGGCTGTCGACTCGGAAAGAAAAGGGAAGTACGACGATCGCCATGTTGGGTGCTCAGCTCCTCGGCGCCCTCTTTGCCACTACTTTAATCAATGACTCGTTTAAGCACGAAAATATTTGAAATACCACAATGTAAACTTGAGTTGAAATACATTGATAAAATCGTGCTATTATTGTTTTACCGCAAATAGTTGATGATTTTCATGCTTTTCGATGCGTTTGCCAACGTATACGTTGGATTGTCAAACACTCACGAGTGCCTGCAGCGTGTTAAGCATGGCGCTGCCCCTAGTATTTTCACAGTCAAGATTTTTAGACTTTTGACGGTACAGCAAGATGTATTAGTTTTAAGGAAACTTCATGCAGGATCTCCAAATTGGTTTCGACTCGTTACTGGTACTCCACTTTACACGAAAAGGTAATTTTTTGAAAAATGCGAGAGAAAGGTTAAGGAGACTTTAACCATCGTAGACGTGTCATTTCGGTTTTTACATTTTGTTACTTATTAATGACAAATCCTTGAATCGTGTTTAACGTCCTGTGATTTTGACCCGACGATTACTGCGCTCCAGCTTGTCTGTCAATTCGCTGATACACGTCGGCCTGCAAAGGTGAATGTTGATTAGTTTTAAAGAGCAGATGTCAGCTTTAAGTCATACAATCATTGGAGTTTTCCTTGTGTATTTTATTCAGTGAAGTTACAGGACACAGTAATAACGAAATTTGTGTTTGTAAACATTTAAGAGGGTGTTTCTACAGAGTTCTTTTTTATGTTTAATTAAGATATCACGGTAGATATGGGCAGCATATGTATGGTTATTTGGTTTAAGCGAATGGAAAAAATTCTGTAGAACGTGTTCTTTGTATGTTACAGCGGTACACAGATATAATTTGTGGAATAGTATAAGCATACCTAAAGCATAATGTTACGTTATTTTATTTTTCAGGATAAGTTTTGTACACTGAAGCAGTCCTGGAGTCACTTCAAAATGCTTCCACTTTCGCACAAAGATACCCGGAATATTGGCAGTCGTCTAAAGGAGAAAATCATAGGCTGGAAGCGTCTAATTTTTTCTGACAAGAATACCAGGAACTTATTTTTCTTCCTTCTGCTAAACTTGTCCTTTGCATTCGTGGAATTGTTTTATGGAATATGGACCAACAGTCTGGGATTGATTTCGGATAGTTTTCACATGTTTTTCGATTGTACCGGCTTAATCTTTGGCTTGGCAGCGTCCGTCATCACCAAGTGGAGGGCAAACAAGCGATATTCGTATGGATACGGTAGAGCGGAAGTTTTGGGTGGTTTTGTCAACGGGCTCCTTTTGTTGTTCATCGCACTTTTCATTATGTTTGAAGCCGTCGAAAGGGCGATTGAACCACCAGAAATAAAACACGAAAGGCTCTTCGCAGTTTCCGTTATAGGACTAATAGTGAATTTACTAGGAATATATGCATTTCAACATGGACATGGCCATGGACATAGTCACGGGCATAGTCATGGACACGGCTCGGGACACAGTCACTCCCAATCCCGCTCTCATGGCAACCATAGCCATTCAAATTTAAACCACAGTCACGATCATCACGATATCGAGATGGAAACGTCGTTTGGTGGTACAAATTCGCAAATCATGAAGGGAGTTTACTTACACATTTTGGCGGACACTCTCGGTTCGGTCGGCGTAATAATTTCCGCAGTGCTGATGCAAATGTTCGGCTGGATGATCGCCGATCCAATTTGCTCTATGCTTATCGCAGTATTGATAGTGTTAAGTGTGCTTTCATTGCTGAAAGACTCTTGGGAGATACTCATGCAAAGACAGCCAACCGTGTTGGATAATATTCTGCCACAGTGTTATAACAAAGTGACCCAGATGGCAGGGGTATACAGTGTACAGGAACCACACTTCTGGACCCTCTCATCGGGCGTATATGTTGGATCCTTAAAATTAGAAGTGGCCAGAACGGTAGATCAGAAATATATTATAGCTCAGACACAAATGATATTCCAAGAAGCCGACGTGCGGCACCTCACCGTTCAATTGGATTTTACACCCGTCTGATCTAAGGGAAACACAAGGGTCGGAAGGTGTTCGTTCAAGTGCTCCAGAACTATATTTATTTGCGGTATTTGTCAGAAAAGAGCGAGAACCACTGCGCTTGTGGATAATGCTTTTGCTCTTCTCAAACACTGTGGTTGTAGCATTTTAAATAAGGGTAATCATCACCCAGGGTTGCAAGTAGTTTAAGAACCGAAAGCAATTTTGTAACAGGATTTTCGAAGCTGCTCACGCAGACTGCGCTAACGATTCGAAGGGGTGTATATTCATTTTATATTCGAAATGTATTATTTAACAGTAATACCTGTATATCACTAATCTAAGAAACGTATTAGCAACAATTTGATTTTTTTAGAACGTCGATCGAACGAATTACGAAGGCGATTTTTCATCGTCGTAAGCACCCTTTCCAAACGGAGGATCGTTTTCGATCGCATCAAATTTAGATACAATATTCTGCATCCGGGACCTCAATCCGCGTTTAGTTTTGCACATGATCGCTTAAACTTTAGGTTCGCACACGTTTGAAACTTCGAAGATTACACATCCATAGCAACCCTTAGATTTTTTACATTTGCAGGGCTGGTTCGAGCCACGTTTATAAAAATATTTCTAGATAGTTTTACTACGATTTACTTAACACAAAAGTATGTTGCGTGCATGATCGTAAATTGTTGTTGTATCTGAGCGTCCTAAATATTCACGATGTATCTCGTAAAAGAGTTACGCCTCGATCGGAGCAGCCATAACATTTGCTTGACCGAGCTCTAGACGGCTAGTCATACGCAGAAAAGAACAATCGAACATATGTGTAATCTTGTGAGATGTAATATCATATATTTATATTCTCGTCCCGGAGGTTGTAATTATTTGTGTTCCGTCCGCACTAACTCTTTTTCCATTATTTTTTCGAAGCCCGGAAATGATAGGTGCGCGACTCAGCACGTCCGAAATTTTCGTTTCACTTGGGCGCAACCCAGCATTTATTTTCATCGACCAGAGAAGAGATGCGATATAGGAAACGTGAGAATAAAAATCGACGGCTATCGAAACTGAATCGCCTGTACAAATCTACTTAGCGACGCTATGAAATAATTCGATCAAAATAGGCACCGCTGTACGGTGAACAAATATGTGTCACAAAATATCGCCGTCGCGCTTTCTGTAAATATCATATGCGATCGAGACCTCGGCCACATCGTCTGGACTTATTGCGCGCGTAAGGAGGAATACATGAGCGAGAATTGAATCTATCGAGCGATGAACTTTACAATTCGTCTTTTTTACGCATCCTTTTTCGATGGTAAGAAGAAGTAACGTAGGAAAAGCCGGCGATCAACCCGATCGCCGTCGTAAGCGAACAACGCCACGCCGATTTTGACGGCATTTTTCAAAAGGAGCATTTCTATGTACATATTCTAAGGATAAGGACTCTGACATTCCACGTAGTATATCGATTCGTGTACTTCCGATTGTGATTACGCAGGCCAAAACATTATTATCGATAGATTAACAATATTCCTCGCCAAAGATAGCGCAGACAGGCTCAATTCTTTCATCGATACTCGAACTCTACGATTTTGCACGGTCTTTACGATGGATCGATCGGTATCGCCCGAGGGAAGAAAGTCGATCCTAAGCACTGGTGCAATTCTCTACATTGTTACGTTTTACTAATATTCTTATTGCGCAGAGGAATGGTGGACGAAAAGAAAAGTACGCGCATATCCGATGTGAAAAGAAGTGTGTAAATAATAAAGAGATGACTTATATGGCTTTTCAGAGTTATTCGCGATAATTCTCGGGAGAATGCAGAGGAGGGAGTTGGGAAGGGCGCAGTTTTACGACGAACGTCAAACACGTATTACATTTATTTGAAGGATATGTATACACATATAAATACATAAATATGTATAATAAAATTAGTCGAGTGATTCCACACGCGTCTATCTGGAGTACGATCTCGTCGCAAATTTGCGCGCGGTGTGGCACCATGTTCAGCCTCGCCTTGTGTCAGGCTCGCCGTAAAACGGGTTTACAAATCTAACGTGCTCGTATGTATGTACATAGCAAACTATCAAAAATGAGAAATTTCGTCGAATACACGCCGACGCCGCGGCGTCCGTATGATTTCGGCTGACAGTTCGGAAGGAAGTCATCCGTGAGAAAACGGTAGAAACTGAGCTGGAAGCCATCGAGCTGGACCTGCTTCGTACGATATAAAGCTTAAACTTAAATAAATCTCGCCTTGCTGGTTCGGGGATTTCGGTTATGGCAGTATCGTTCGTGTACTTGGTACGTTAGTAGTGTGGCGCTTACTTGGGTAAATCCCGCAAAGGTGATTGCCCGCTCACGAGTTATCGGGGAATTCGTCCCTCGCGACGCTCGCGCAAATATTGTTTCGGAACGCGTTCTTATTCTAACGGATGAGAAATCCTCGCGATATCGGTGCGCGATATCGGTGGCGATTCGAGTCTACGTTACGATTTGGCAGTCGTCTTACACCTTAGTTCGTAAGTAACTTTATACAATAATAGCCATCGTCCCCTATACCGTTCGTAGATTTACCTCCGGATGTCTACCAACTATTAGAATTTACTCTATAAAATTTGACCAAGTCTCTAACAACGCGTACCCAGGTAAAGCCTCCTCGCCCTTGGATCACCGACCGCGATACGATCGATCGTAACATTTAATAATGTTGATCAGAATATACTAATAATAATAATAATAATAATAATAATAATAATAATATATTACTCTGAATCGTATCTTACAATCCATCTAACAACAACGAACGTATCTATGCAGTCGCAACAGCCTCTTTTTAAATATCTTTCGGTAGGTTGGTCTTGCGGTAAGTAATATACCCCTCGAAAGGTCTTGCTCTCCCCTAGAATTCTCCTCCTCCACGGTTTCGAGTACTTCACGTCGGCCAAGCACACCCTGGCGCTTCCTCGATCATCGAGAACCATCGAGCTATAACGCGCTACGATCTATGATGCATCCTAGGAGAGTGGCGCGACGCGCGGGAAAAGGAAATCACAGTAAGACGAAAATTTTCAAAGTGTCGGCTTAGTACGAATCACCTTTGACTCCCACGCCCTTTTACGCCGTAATACTTTATATTCTATTTACGCCTCGTATGGCTAAAATTTCGGTCGGCTTACGCGCGACGTACTCGGTATTCTCCTAAATCTAAGTTTATACCACCTCCATCCTACTTCCAGCCTCTCGAAAATACCTGCCCTCAGCACCTCGAAAGATCCATTCCACCGGATCGTTCCTCCAGGAACAATAAATACTTCCAGACAGCCGTACCATAAGACCGTGCGCGTCCCAAGCGCGTCTCCCCCCCCCACCCCCCACCACCCACCATCTCCCTCTTGTCCTCCTTCAGAAAGAGCTCGATATCCACTTTCGGCCATTCGTTCGCCCCCCACATTCGTCGTGGCTAGACAATCGAGACGTTTCCATGTCCTTGACGACCAGAAGGTCCTCGACGGAGCTTCACTTCTTCTTACCCCTGCCGCTCTTTTGGATCTTCGTGATCTTCAGCCTACAGCTCGAGCCTCCGGTGTAGATTACCTCCGCCCTTCCGCTCTCCTCCGCGGCGGTGACCAGTGCCTTGACCGATCTCACGTGGACGTCTTTGGCGCTTATCTCCAAGGACGTGCCGGGGTATCGATCCCTGACGCATTTTCCTATACTCGAGGCCTGCGACTCCGTCAGATCCACGCCATCGAGGCAGAGCCAGGTGAGGTACTGAAGGTGAGTGAGGATCGTCTGGACGAATATGTGCTCCATCTGCACCTTCTTCGCGCTATCGGTGACGATCAGTCCACTGGCCTTCAGGAAGCTCAGATTACAAAGCTTGAGATACTTGGCTATCTGTCGCATCGTCTTCTCGCTGTCCTCGAGGGTCACGCGCCAGAAATTGATCCTGAGGGATTGGAGGTTTCTAAAGTGCGAGGAGAGACAGCCGAAGAACTGCTGGAGAATCTTGTCGTCGATGAAGAGCAAGGAACCGCTGCTACCTCCTATCGTGGACTTGTCCAAGGACAGATCGAGCTCGCTCAGCGCCGTGAAACCCGCTAGGAAAGGCAGTAACAGCGGTCCTCGAAGCGCCAGGCGATCGTTCACTGTCACCTAGAATCAGAAATAATGCTCTCACCGTCCTTATCCGGCTACAATTTTTTTCGTTCCACGAAGAACGGTCTCCATGGCCGGATAACGAAGACGAATGCGCGCTTCCAGACGAATCTTAATCGTCGTAAATCATAGGGAAGATAATACACCGCGGTGGTATGTTAAATTCAGTAGTCCGAAAAACCTTTTGCTCCTTTACGCGCGCTCCCTAATCGGAGGGGAATCGTTTGCCATTTCGGTGCTTTAATGCGAACCAGTTGAAACATTGAAAGAGCGCAGAAAATGAATGGCCGTCGTGCCGTGCACGATGACGCATTATTCTCCGTGGAAATAGTCAGAGAGAGGGTACAAAATTCTACGATTTTTCTTTTTCTTTAAGCCTCGTCCGTTGTCTCTTCAAGGACGTTACCATTCCAGCTAGTATCATTCGTGCTTTCTAAATGTGCGCATAAATTGGCGCAGATCCGATTTTGACGCGACGCGATACGCGCTTGGGAGCAATAATCGACCTGAACGATCGTTCTTCGTCGAAGACATCGCGACATTCGATCGCTCGGCCGACGAGGAAACTCGTTCTTCGATCAAGACGAACAATCTTTTTTTGCGCCCAAAACGACCACCGTGCAAACCGCGGCCATACTCGAGGAATCGAATTACGAATTATCTTGCTTGGCCGAGTACCACTACCGAGGTATATCGAACCCCTGGAACTTAATACTGTTTCGTGCGTTCCGCTGGACGTCGTAATCGTATGGACGGTTACAGTTCGTACCGGATACATACGATACCTATCTATATTTACACCCAAGCGCGAAGTCAACTCGCGAATGGGTATCGCGATGCAAACCCGCATGATATTCTCGGCAGCCGCAGCCAGACTCATTTTTCCACGCGTTACACTATGTTCAACAATCGGCCACGGCGCGTTGCAGCGAGCAGACAGGATCGGACCCTCTAATTTTGAAGATTCGATCGTTTTCGTATATCTTTGTCGATCTCAGCCTGCCGATAGAATGACCGCCCAGAGAACGTATATCTCGTGAGAGGAATTAGGTAAGGCGAAGTGGATTTTTTAATATCGCACGGCCTATCGTGGATACCGGATTCCAGACTAAACGACTTTGATGGCCGGCATCGAAAAATCTAAACGAGGGGGAATAATTCGAGACGAACGCCGTGCGCCGGAAAGCCATTTCGCGAGTAAGTAAACTTATTGCTTTCCGCACAGGTAGGAGAACGGGAAGTGGGTGCGCGTATGCGTTGTAGATGCACTTGATACGGATACGATAAGGTACACGCTTGCGCGTAGTTTAGGCGTGTGGAGATGCGGTTGCGACACGCGAGCACGGGTAATATGAGCAGCGTAGCAATGGAAACTTCGCATAAGTACGACGGATAGAACGTGGAGCGTCCATGGGTAACGCGGAGGGCGGCCGGGGCATGCCAGTTGTACAGCGAGATTCAAAGAGGAGAGAGGGACCGAGAGAGAATGGAGCGGGGGACCAGATATGCGCAAAGATACACACGTGGACGGATTTGCATGTAACGGCACTAGTTCACCGTGCTTGCCAGCGGTTATCTTCGTTATGCCCCAATTCTTGAGCACTGCACTCTGTATCGCCCAATTAGGCGGCCCTGTTCTCCATAGAGATGGAACATTACTCTCGAGATCGTTGCGGGTTCCTTGGATTAAGAATCGCGAAGCAAGCCGGACGTATCCTGTTCTTTCGCGCTCTGTTTCGACCATTAAAGATATTCGAGCACCCTTCCACGCGGTTTACTTTTTCTATCGTACTATGCAATATTTCTGAGAGAAACCTTGCGATTAATTACGCTCACCTGTACACCGAAATGATGTCTATGTTGCCTCGAATGACAATATCGAGTATTATTATTATTATTGTTGTTGTTGTTGTCGTTGTCGTTGTTGTTGTTGTTGTTGTTGTTGTTGTTGTTGTTGTTGTTGTTGTTGTTGTTATTGTTATTATTATGACGCACTTAGCAAAACCAAGTTCGGAAGTCGACGGAGTCCGGTCGAGAGAGAGCGAGGGTCGCGTAGAAAAGAAGATTACTTACTTGAAAACCAGCCAGTCTGAGGAACACAATAGCAGGACAGGCAGGGGGCGGCGCGGCCCTCAAGAGTTCAGCACCCGCGTCGTCTCGGCGACCTAATCTCGCCAAAGGGCCTTCGTGGACGGCCAAATGTAAACGGGCGTTGCAAAGGCTCAGTTCGCGGACGTTCGTGTATCTCAACAGCTCCGAAAATACTGCCAGACTGTCGGACTCCTGAAGGAATAAATACACGTCCCATTTCAATTATCCGACCATCGCGCACGGATCCAAGCCATCGTGAGCCAAGGATTATCGATCGTCTGTATCGCGCATCAAAATACCTATTTGATAATTCCGTATAAAAAAGATTTATTTAGCTTCGATGAATAAAGAATTTTGCCATGCTGTGAGAAAGTAGAGAAAGGATAGACGAGGAAAGATATAGAGGTACCTTAATTTTTGATGTTTTTCTAGATTTGCTCATTGTCTCCGATTCCCTTTTTTTTTTGATCCAAAAGGCAAATGTCGTTGAAACAAAGAGGGGCGCCTTAGCGCACCGCGGCGCCGAATACACGGGCGATATTACATTGCTACGATAATAGATGGGAGTGGAGAGCAGGGGGGTTTAGAATGGCAGCTCCTGGGATTATGGATAAACGTGTATCGCCGAGAAAGACGAAGCTCCGAGGATAATAGAAGGTTAACAAGGTGCGACTAATCTCCGTATCGAGGACGCTCAATTTCCTAAACGTTAATCCGTGTTTATGCATTTTTCACGCAAAGGAACCAGCGTACTTCCGAATAAGAGTTTCGCGATCAAGTTAATTTCGATTGAAGTGCTTTTGGAACGAATTTTAGACATGCCGCATTGCCGCGAGTATCGCAATGGAACCTAATTAAACGAGGTCGTCGACGAAATTATCATTACCATGTCGTCGAAACGATTTCAGTACTCGACACACTTGGAAAATATGTGGGATAGTATAACGTGCCGTTTAAGTCAAAGTTCCGACCGACGATGGGAGGTAACGAACCGTGATCAAAACTATCGTTGGAAAATTTCTGTCGTCTATAACGTCGAGTACCGAGAGTTCATAATTGGACGCGATTCGACCTAATTTGACCAGCCGAGTGGACCTTTCGTACATCGATGTTTCGGAACGTGGTCTGGAAGTGGTCCTACACCGGCCCTAGAAGGTAGACTTTTCAGCCAGAACTTTACTTCACTTCCATCCCCGTGACGCCAGGAAGACACACCGCGGTTTATAATGCAAGGAACGTTGTAACGGAACAGCATGCAATATTCCGGAGCGACTGATCCCTGCGAGAGTTTAGCGGAAGCCGGAGAAAAGCAAACGTAGCGACGGAAGGAGAGCTTTAATGGAAAACTAAGCTCAGCTCTCGTAGACTTTGGGCGCGTGTAGAATAATTAAGCGTGCCATTCATCGAATGTAATTACACGCCCTCTCCTTGCAAACGTCCTTTGTCGTGGAAAATGCCCTTTGGAAAATTCTTCGTGCCTGCCGATGTTCACGCTACATAGGTTCTGGTCCATTAAGGGCTTTAACTTTTTTGCGGTTGGGACGACCTTTGTCGGTATGAGCAAATATCGGCCCAACTTCTCCACTACCAACCCCACTTTTTCCTTCGCATTTTTCTCTACCTCGTTGGATTGGACGCAGAGTCGAGGGTGGGTAAAGGCACGAGGACGTAAACTCGTGTGCCAGAAATCTTGATTTCAAAACTCGGTCATCGACTCTGGATATTTGCCATTTTGAACGTGGATCCTAAATGGCACCTTCGTAGGCTCGTGACAAAAAATGAATATATTCGTTTTCTCTTAATAAACGACGAGGCTGTAGGGGCTTTTAGCGTGCTTTCACGAGCAAGAGAAACGTTCGTGAACCGACAAAAGCGATGGAAGGTTTTAAATGCGGTCCAGGGCAAGGTTTATCGGGGAGCCGCCGAGATAACGAATTTTCCAGTGGTACGGCGTAGGATGCCAAAGGGTTAAAAGCATGGAATCAAAAAGGACCTTCCACGGCAGCTCGGATTAATCTATCGGGTAACCGTCGCGGTTGCATTTTCCTTGGACGTTGCACGAAACGATCCGATTTCTCGACTCGATACGCGAGGCACGCTCGAATATCCATTACCCCGAGTGTGCTGGGCAAACAGGGCTAGTGGGACGTTACGGACGACCCTCTCGGAGGGAAGGACAACCTCGGGAGTTCATTTATCTGGCTTGACCCAGCTGCCGTATCTCGATCGCGGGGAAAAAAAGTTCGTGGCTGATACGAGCCACCCTGAAAGCGCATTTGTACCGTCCGAATCGTTGCGCGCGTGTTTTTCGTCTCTCGCCGGTATCCAGGGACGATCCGCTTGTTTCTACGCGCATTTCCAAGACCCTCGTTTTCCCTCCGTTCATCTCCATGACAGATATGTGTAGATTTCACGTTTAAGTATAGCTCGGACGATCAATATCGTTTGCGGAAAGTTGTTCGACCGGTGAGAAGTACGCGGTAGAACAGAGTTAAAAGGCGGGTCTTCGATCGAACGGTTAATCGCACTCTTGGACATTCGCGGAACGGACATGGCGAAGATGCATGTCGTTCGTACACCACAAATATGAGATGAGAAGAACCGCGAAGGTATTTTAAAACTTTTATTTGTCGATAAGCGCAACAAGTGTCGGCTGGATTTTTAATCGACAGCCGGCGTTAGGTGGGATTCGGATTAAACTCGTTGCGAGTTAGACTGGACGGGGAGCGAGATGTGAGTTTCTTCTATTATCGCTGCGTGCAGATTTTCGCGGTAAGGATCCTTCCGGATTTTCTCAGAGTAATTTTCACGGAAGAAATATCGTGATTTACCGGATAACGAATTCGCGCACATGACCGGGACGCTAAAAATTGCAGGAATATTCCGGCTTCTCCAATTCCCTCGCCTCGTTGCTCTTTTCCGACAAAAATCATTTTACCGGGGTTTCGGATTTGCGAGGGGACTCTCGCGCCGGTCGAGTTGAATAATGTTTGGAAAATTGGCCGAAATTATGGTCGACGCCGTGGAAGGATCGGTCTCTTGTTCGCGAGAAATGTAATGAAGCCTTCTCGGTGAATTCGCGACGTTCGCCTTCGTTTCGTTCGTCTCGTCATTTGGCGAAGAATTGTTCGAAGGTGCCCAAGTCCTCGATCCTGCGGTGGCCGAATTTACTATTCGGTCGTAGAAAAAAGAACCTTTGCAAGAGAATTTCTATTCCAAGAGCTACGATACTCTAGAAACCACGAGTCTTTGCTAAAAATGCGTTCGATCGAATCTCGCTTACCGATTTTCTATTTTTCCACGCATATTTGTTTCCCAGTATTCGATGCTTTCGAGCTTACATTGGATAATGCTCCAAACTTCCTTATTTTTACGGTGATTTTCGAGGTTAAACCGGCGATCGAAGAAGGAGCTCGCAGGCTATTCCGTCGTTCGATCGGTAGAGCTAAGATGCCAAGGCATCGTTAATCAACCGTCACGCTGATGTCTCTACCCGAGGAATATGTTTCGATAGATAAATGTACCGTTCCCCGTTGGCCGATGGTCCTTTGGGACAGTCGGCGAATCGACGACCGTCGTCCTGGCCGTTTCCTCGAAATTATTAACGACGTGTCCCCGGGGCTGGTGGTCAAAGGGGCAAAACTCTTTGGCGCATAAATTGCACCGCTAATTCATATTGCAGGAAAGCACAACGCGGCCGCACGTCTGCGCCGGCATGGAATTTTAATTTTCACCGAACGAAGTCGCATTTGCCTCTACGATTAATAACGTGTTCCTGGGTTAATGCTCAAAGGGGCACTTTACGGCCTGGAGGGCGGAGGGAGGGAGAACGAGAGAGTAGCTGGAAAATATCGAGTGGAAAAGAAGGGAGGTGGATGCGTTTTGGGGAAAACGATTTTGTATAATTACTCGAACCGATTAGATGATTGGACGGTTATTCCGTAGAGAGGCGGTGTTATCTCTGATCCCTTTGATACTACTAGCGACCATAGTCGTCCAACGACCGATGCTCGCTATGACCTACCGGTGACTATACCCGCTCGCTCCTTTTTTCATCGCTTTCTCGAACTCGGTACAGCTTTCTTAGCTACATCGCTATGTCGCGTCTTAATTGGCTCGTGCAGTACCGTCATTTCACGATTCGTCTCGTCGCAAAGAGAAATCGTTCTGGCTAAAGCCTGTCTATTTATGCTCTCAATAGCCAAAGGATAAAACGTCGTCGATCCGTGAGCATGAAACGACCGATGAAGCTTGCCCTTGGCTCTTGGATGGATCGTTTAAAATCGTTTTCGTGCGATCGATCGAACCCCCTTTCTCTGTTCTTGATCGAGACACGGACGTACGTCTGAAATTAACGGCGCCGCGATTTGTTCGGCCTTGTCGTGAAAATGATGCGCTTTCCGAGATTCCGTTTCATCCCTCACGGCTTTTCCGTCCTGCGGTTGCCCCACCTGGATTTATTTTCCAGTTATCGAACAACTCCGTTGGGAGCCACGAAGCCGTGCCAGATCGAGACCCGAATTCGCATCCTGGAGATTCGGATTTTGGCCATCGGCTCTGAGTCCTCCCGTGCAATAATGTATGCCGTAGTTCCAGCTGGTTCGAAATCTCTTTCAAGCAGCGCCGCCGATACCGAACTACCTTGGCAGTCGGTACCGAAAACAAATAAACCGACCGACCAAACGAACTTCTATATCGAGAACTGCGGTGCCACGGTAAATGGAAGTTTCTCCGAGTGTCCCGGATATTTGAGAGCACGATTATCGCCCCTGGGTTTTTGCTCGCTAACGTTTTGGGTATCGAGCGTCAAACTTAAATCGATGAATACCAACGGACATATTTTGCTAAACGTAATAGGCTGGTAAACGCGGATCAATAGGCAAACGCCATAATCTCGAGTGGTTCCGCATTGGCTTTAAATATTTAGCGTGCATTAAACGAGCCAGGAGTAGAATAAACGACCGTTACGATGTATGCGCCATTTTCATGGAAATTTTCCGCGATGCGTTTCTCGTTGGCCATAGTCGTCCCGGAGAGGGAGAAACCAGGAGGAAGATCTGGAGAACAGTGCAATTTATTGCGCGCGATATTGCCCAAGACGCGAGGCAGAATGGGCGGGACCCTGTCTTGTCCAAGAAACGTACTTTATTGCGTCCAAAAATCGCTTACGGCCCCTCTCGCTTCTCCTCGCGAATCGAGCCGCCGGTAGATTTAAACCAGTTGGATGATCGCAGTCCGGGAATCCTTCTCGTTATTGTGCGTCGATTCAATTTGCGATACGTCACGAAATATTCGCGTAGAGGGCGTGGCCGATACCATTCGAAATCGATAACGCCCACGACTAACATCATCGATGGACGTTCCTCCATGTATTTTCTCGGTTAATGGGATCGGCATGAAATTAGTCGCGATAGGGAACCCACGATACGTTATCTTAATTCGTACGAATCGCGATACTCGTCTATCCAGAAAGACGATATTGAACTCGATGCTATTGAACGACGCAAGCTCGTGGAAGCGACTTTGATAAGCGATTACTCTAAACATTCGAGATATCCTCTTTATCGATAACGACTATGTTATACTTTTTTATAACTTACCGATGAATTCGGTCGAAGCGGGCGCTTCAACGAACGTCGATTAAAATAATGATTTAAATCGATCAACGTCGACGTAATTCACTTTCGTGGCAGAAACCCGTCGATGTTCGCCGCATCCAATCGGATTTGAACGTATTAATCTGTCCGCGATAATATTCTCGATAACTTTAAACAAATTGCTCGTGTCACGGAAGAGCTCCGATTCCACTTTGAGCAATGAAGGAATCGCATTGTGCGTTGCCCCTCCCACCTCCCCCACACCCTCTCGTCCTATGTATTACGCCGCGAAGTACCTCGAACGTTTCTCGTATCAACGCCCATAAACCGTGGCCTACTTCTCGATCGGAAAAACATTTGCTCCGCTTTGTTTCCGGCGATATCGCCACTCTACGCGGCCCTTTTATCAGTCGGAAATACCGGAAAACAAGGACGCAAGGGACAAGGCACCGGTAACGTTAAATCCAATCGAACGACGGAAGCAATTCGACGCTCGCATCAAAAAGGGCGTCGCGAGAGACGCGAAGAGGGAGGAGATAAGACGAGTGGATGGCCGGTAGTTTGATCAAAATAGCTCAACCGGTACTCGCGACTTTGCTTCGCCACTCTTACATCCGTTCGACGGCCTACCCGAATCGTGGCGCAGACGGTACGCGAGTATACTCGGCCCGATTCGGAGACTACGCGAATCTTCATTCGCCGCGCGTTCGGCTATCGTGTCATCTTCGACTTTTACGACTACCAACGGAGATCACGACGATGAGAACGAAGCGGTCGACCTAGCCCGCTGTAGCGTAACGTCGACGTGCGAAGCAGCCGTTAAAGCAAAGATCTTGCTTTCTCCGTCTTCGGCAGAGGTTATCGTGGAAGGCCACTTTACTCCCTTCGGATACCGGTGTTCCTCCTCAAATCCTCGCAATTCCAATTTCCTTTCCCACCAACCGTGGAAAGGACTTACGTTCGTCCCCTTCCATACATCCGTACGTTCTTCCGACTTTGCGTCCTTTGGCATACAGAAGACGCGCGGTACGCGGGGCCTCGGAGAAACCGAAGGAGACGGTCCGGCACAAAGAGAATTACGAGCTACGGGAAGAGTTATCGATTGGCATGCGCATTTTTCTCGGCACGCGATGCAGCGAGAGAGGGCGGGAGAGGGGTGGGAGAAGGCGGGTGGTGGGTTCGGTTCGATTCCACCTGCTCAGCTTTCTTTTACACTTGCCACGCATCCGCGGCGAGGAAGGGAGCGGAGGGGAGCGGAAGGGGGGCGGCGATTCGATGCGAGGCACGAAAGCCAATAGAGAAAGGGGGTGGCGAAGAGGGTCGGGGGCGAGATAGCACGGCTCATTGGCTCGAGATTTTTCGTTGGCGCCGCGCTCCTTCCATTTTTACGTGTACATCCATAACGTTATCTGGCCAGCGCCGGGCTAGAGCGGCTCGCAAATCACGTCGCCGGTGTTTTCCACGTACGCGATGGAGGAACACGGCACTGTACACGATCCTGTGTGCGGGCATATGCATCTCTGTCCGTGGAAATGGTTATCGCGAACCGATTTCCAGAGGCTCGAAAGGATCGCGCGAGAGAATTGGCTCCTCGAATTCCGTCCCCGGATTTGAATAATTTCCCCGGGAGTCGGCCGGATATAACGTACCACGGGGAGGAAGGCTCGAGAGTATCCTGCGTATGTACTACCGACGTGTAGGCGACGTAGGCTATCCGCGTACCTCGCGAATCGGTGGCCGAAGTAAGTTTCGGCGACGACACATTGGTCTTCGCCCCCGACGCTTCGAGAGATTTCGAGTACCTCGAAATACACGGTAGACGGCCACGAGGCTCTCTCACGGGCACGATCTCCATGATCGAACGTGGCGAAGGAGCTGGGATTTGATTCGCCTGCGGGAGTGAATTTCACGAAGGACGCTGACGAAGGGAGAGGCGCAAAATCGCAAGAAGGGAGAAAGCACGGGGAAGGATCTCTCGCATTCCCACGGTGCCTTTGCCGGGACGAGATCGGAGTTTCCAGGCGGACTGTCCCGTAATTAGCGAGGCTCCAAACAATACCAGTGGCGCACCCTCCGCGACCAACCCTTTTCGTCCTCTTCCATCGCACCCTCCAACCGGAATCGCCGATAATTAATTATCCACTTGCAGCGTGCACACCCAGTGGCGCACCTGCCTGGATTATTCGCCCTCGTGTCCTCGCTTCCTCCCCTCCTTTCGCGGTTCCCCCCGTTTTCCAGGATCCTCCATGCGCCGCCCGGCTACTCGTATCTCAGGAGGATAATGGCTCGTAGCCAACAATGCGCGGAGGAGGCCGGGGAGGATAAGTCGCGACCCGAAAGACCGTGGAGTTCGTTCGTATTATTCACCTGGCACGAAACGCGTACGTACGTCTCTGGATAGGTGTGCCCGTAACGCCGGCGCGTTTTATCATCGAATAAGGATGGTGATCCTTCCTTCCGTCCTTCGCTTCTGCCTTTCCTAATATATGACCAGCCTTGATTAGTTTCCTCGTCGGAAACCGAGCTCGACGAGGATAGCCTCGATCGGTCGTCAATTTCTTGCAACGACGCGCATCGTCGACACCTGTTGTACCAACCTACCACTCGATTACCATACCGCGCTCTTCCACTCTTGGCTCGGCTGTCGCGAAGGGAGCGGCTCCAAGAGCCCGGCCATAACCCCACGGATAACAAACGGTCTCGGTAACCGAGGTTCGACCGCTTAATGTTGCGCTTCCTAATGCCAATATTATAACCCGCTAATGGAAAAGGGGAAAGGCGCGATAGCATAATCGCGTTACGGGCTGAATTTTAATCCTTCGAATATAATATTTCAACGAAGATCTCGTGTTGCATCCAGCACGTATGACGTTCCAAATCCCGGCTTTTTCGCGGAGGAGAACGCGCCGCTTCTTCGAAACGGTGCGCGGCGTCTCCGAAACTTTTTCTCTCCCGGAGCACTTCGTTGGTGTCGTGCAGATTCTGAATTCCGACGCTGATATGCAGCAGCCTCCTAACTTCGGATTCCCACCTGGAGCCTGCCAAACTTTCGAGCGATTCTTTTTTACGAGCGACAGACTTAGCGTTGGTAGACCCGCGCCACCGCATCCGTTTCTTTTATATATGCACGCGTAGACTCCCCGCCAGTTGGCGGTTAACGAATTTTGCATCTTCTTCGCCTTACGAGCACCGTACTCTCCGCTTTGGTGCGTGGAATCGTTTCGTATATTGACCTAGACCACTCTGCGCGTAATATCATTTTGAGAGGTTGTAAATAACGGACGAAAAATAAATTAATAAATCCTCGTGCGTGGGTAAACGAAAATTATCGTTAAGAAAAAAGGTGTAGAAAAATAGGTTCTTTTACGTATCTCGGTATCCGTAAGTCGTTCGGAACCACGGGTCGTAACCCGTGGAGACCGAAGTTCGTCCCTTACAGATTCCAAACACACTTGGCGGCATCGATCAAGCGTCCATTTTTCCTCTCCCAGTCTGCCTTCTCGCTAGGATCGTGGCGAGACTCGGAGCCAAGGCTACCGAGGAGGAAAGACCGAGGCCTCGAAAGTACGGAGCGAGAAACTTTGTCAAAAGCGTCGGAAGGCTTTGCTCGATCAATGTCCCGTTTATGGTATTCCATCATTTTCCGCGGCGATCGGGAGGCGGATATCTCGGGGAAATTCGCCATTACGAAAGTCAACGACAAATATGCATTACCCTGGTTAATATCCGGCCTTCGGGCGAGATTATTTGAATATCGTAATAAGGCGAACGTTCGATCGAATTTGATATACCGAAGATCCGAGAAGCAGGATGGTGGTGCTAACTATTGCATCGTTAGCCCGCGCCCGGCCGTTCCCGCAGGAAAGGAAATTTCGTTTGGTCGTTAAGCTCGCTTTACCCTGTCGCTCGATACTGGATGCGGGGTTAAGCTTTCGAATGCGTGCTTCGATCGAGCTTTCTAGCACGAATACGGGCAAAGGAATTTTACGAGAGCTCGCGCAAATTCCGCCGCGAGAGCCAGGAGAGCGCTTCAAGTTTAAACGGAAGGCAAAGGAAGACGATCCGTTTCCTCTTTATACGGCGGACGTATATCTCAACTATCTCCTTCGCTCCATACCTTCGATCCTTGACACGACGAATCGCAATGTTTTTCGTACCAGCATCGATAATTGTAACGCGCGTCGCGAATCTCGCCAAAAATATCTCGACGTAAATACGAGTTGACCATATTTATTAAAGAAAAAAAAAATATATATATATATATATCAGGGGATTAAACTCTTTCTTCCCCGAAGTACCCTTCGTTCGCTTTTCACTACTCCGATCACGCCTGCCGCCTATTTTTCCCGTATTTTCCTTCAGACATTGGGGCGCGCGGCGTGCGTCCCTAGGAAGTAAATACCGATTTTTATCGATTCAGGTTCAAAGGATCCGCTCGTGGCACGTAAGCGCATTACGTTCCACGTGCAGGCCCGCATTATGCGGGGAAGCATGCAGGAAAAGGGCGGTGGAGAAGGGCGATGGGGGGTGGAAGGGGGTGGGTTTTTAGCAGTGCCGCGCACGAGCGAGCTTACGCGAAGTTTTCAGATATTGTTATCGAGACGGCTAGTTGAAATTCAGTTCCCTCGGCCGACGTGGCTCGAACGTTGTGCAACTTCGGCTTGCATCCGCCGGACGCGCGCGTGCCAGAATATTACCGTCCCGCGCTTTAGGAACCGCCCCCAGCCCTTCCCCCTTCCCCCGCCCCCGGGCAGGGATACCGACGATTTCTAAAGGAGTACTCGATCTTTCTTATGCGCTCTTGGCGAAGCGCTTGATCTCAAATCGTGCCTCACATTGCGTTGTGCTTTTGCAAGAAGGATTATAATTAATCCGTCCGATCGTGAGGACAAATGCTCCGATAAGACCTCGTTAAAAAAATAAATTCGTCGTCTGCACGAGCAAGTGGAGGGACAAAGAAGGACGTGCTCTAAGGAATACGTTTCGAGGCTTCTTTCTTTCCCAATGCTCTGCGACTCAAACTCGGACTCGGAATAGATAAGCATCCGTGATTTTTGCCAAGCATTTATGCACGATTCTACGCAGTATTTTGAAAACCAGCTACAAAGTCCGCGGATAAAATTTTTTAATTTAACCCGTATGGAGACGCGAAGTATGTGCAGCTCGTTCTTTGTATCGACAAAATCGAGAAAGATCGAGCTGCGAAAAGAAGGCGGAAAAGACGCTTTCAAAGTTCCGCGAGAGGGTCGAACAGACTCGAGGAACCGGTGGACTAACCTCTATCCTGAAGGTCCAGCCCTCGAGGCTCAGCAGCTTGAGGGTGGTGTTTCGCGCGAGAGCGTGGCAGAGGAGTCTCGAAGGATGATCGTCCAAGGCGAGTCGAGGGCTGGCCAGATCCAGGAGTTGCAGGCACGGTGCCTCTGTCAGGGCCAGCACCAGGGGCATCACGTCGGCCGGCCTGGAAGCACCGGCGGCTCTGAGAGCATCCAAATTGCGCGCCCTTCTGATGGTCTCCCCGAGGCAGCCGGCGTCCAATCCGCCCAGAAGACACTTGGACACGTTCAGTGATCTCAGCTTGCAGTTCGGTTCCCTGAAGCAGGAGTGGAAATAGCATCGATCAGCCGGATTGCGCCGAGGGGTAAAGCGAGGGAAGGAGAGAAATGGAGAAAGGGGGAGAGGAGGACTTTCAGCGGAGAAGAGTCTTCCGCGGAGAAAAGGACGAGCTCTCCTTCCGACGTTTTTCTTCCCGACCAGTTCTCTACGGGAGAAAAGTCGGAGCGAAAAGAAGGAGGTTCGCTGAATCAAGACGGTCGGCGAAAACCAGATTGTCGGGGAGAATGAGTTACCGCCACGGACTCTGATTACGATCTGGCGTCTGTTTCTTTTGATAAATCGTCCTCGTACGCGGGGGGAATTTACTCGTTGAATAATGCGCGATTTACGAAGGGTAATTACGAAGTGCTTTAATCTCCTAACGGGCCGGAGTTACGTGTAAATAAATCGGCGCTTAAGCAGCGGTAATTGGTTGGTAAATATGGATCGTTGATACTACCGGGGGAAAAGGTCTCGAGGGAATCTCGGCCGTATCGGCTTTCATCGAGAGAAAAGTACGGAGCGCCGGAAGACCTCGGCGAAGAAATGGATTTAATCAAAGCAACCGACGAGGAGTAATTACGCGAGATCGATGACTGTACGTCCCACTTAAACTCCCGCCGATGTAGTGGTCCGTCTTATTAAAGGAACGCTGTAAGATGTCGCCCGATCGAAGCTATTTCTTTCCTTGAAATAATGGGAGGAAAAATAACGGCAAACCCAGGGGGTAGTTCTTCGCGACGAGTACCTTCTCGTCGATTCTCCAATTCCTTTATTATATTTATCGATACTTTGCGTAAACGATTACTCGGCATTTAGAAATTGCATTCCTTTCAATTTCCCCCCAAGGTGGTGCGAGTAAAAATGCGTTTACGCGTTTTCCAGCTACGTACTTGACGTAGAAATTACTTTTCTTCGTACATATATCACGTACGTATTTATCAACATACCGATACGAGCGCGCGTAGCGATGAACGATATTTCTCAATTTATAATTCTCATTCGTGTCTCGCATTCGGGATGGGGTGCCAACGACGTTCCTCGTAGGAAATTCGAATTAAGGGGATCCGCTGTAGGAACACGTGGCGGCAGTTAACCGGAACGATTTAAGAAGAACGATTGTCCGCGCAGCCGCCCTCGTGTCTGGATTTAATGGTATCTACTTCGGCGATATTTACTCGGCTGTTACCACCGTACGTCTGCCGTTAGTCGAGTACAGCGTACGTCTAATGGCGTGCCTTTAATGGTATCCACCGGGAGTAAATTCGCTCGAGTACACTCGACGTATCTATACGTGCAAAAATATACTCCGCGGGAGTACGTGCCCGCCGTGCTTTGAATCGTGGACGAAAATCAACATTTTGTTCGGCGCCAATTCCGCAGGATTGGCCATCCGGTAGGGAAGAACCAAGTTGGCGTATCGTTCCCCCTTGTCCGTCTATTTTTCAATATTTACCAAATGTTCGGCGTTCGGCATGGAGCGTGCAAAACCTTTAGCTTCGCCAACGAATCCTAGTCGAACGATAAAAATCACGAGCGTGCGGAAAAACCGCGTGGCTATTCCACATCTACGCAAATATCTAATTTTCCGACAGTGCAGACCAGTAAAATAGCTTTGATAATACTGGATCGAAACGGATCCAACGGTGGAGTGCGTATTTAAGCGCGTTACTCGTAAACGGTTTAAAATTCCAGGGTAAGAGGGCAAATATAGGGTACAAGAGTAGGGGCGAGCTCGAGGGTCGATCCAGGGATGTTCTCACCCGGCGGCGCAACACGAATCCCTCGGGGCGAATCTGCCGAGCCGTGGCGCTTTGAGTCGTGGAAAAAAATACGCGGCATTTTAACGCAGCGCTGTCCAGCGCATAAGCTACCGCGCGATTAAATCGCGATCGTAAGTCCAACGTTCGGCGCGAGTCTCGCCTCGAGCTTAACTTTCGACAGTTTTACTACCGCGGATTTCCCCCCGATCTATGCCCCGCGGGACGTCGAAAGCTCACGGTTCGAGGAAGCAGGAGGAGGAACATTTTTACCGCGTTGACTGGCTATGGCTTTATTATGCCAGGTTTACTGCGCCTGCCGGCAAGTTATTCGAATTCGTTTTAATAAACGGCCAGCTGCACGATTTCACCGGCTTATCGGGCAACGATTTTTTGATCGACGCACGAGCTCTGGGCAAAATCCGTTGCTTTGTTGAGATCGTCCCGCGAAGGGCGCCGGGTGTATTTAATTAAAACGAGCCCCGTTTCGCAGAAATTTAATAGCTCTGTTTTGCGAATATCGGGACTTTTCGGAGCCTTTCTCGCTTAACGACTTTGGAAAACTGCCGATACTTCTGGTTGCGCGCGTATCCTGAAAACGAGAGAGGCGCTGGAAACCTAACGACTCTTTTGATTATCTTTAAAGTCCTCTCAGACGCTTCGAAAACAAGTTTGCTCTTTTCATCCGCGAATATTTTTAAACCCCGTGCATATCTTATTAAACGAATTTAAGATTTTGATCGATAAAAGATCGATAAAAATCCATGTTTTTTTAATTCCACTCTTTGCTTCCACATCTTTGTTTGCAGATACTTCGAGTACTCGGTTCTTTTTATAAGTATGTCCCGGATGAGGATGCCGCAAGGGTTGTTTTATTTTACACGCACCGGGTCCGTGTACCGCCGTTATTCTGTCGGAGAAGCTGCGAACCGGTGGAAGCGGAAAGGTCGTCCCGGGATGTAAAACGTCGATGAAACTTGGAACGAAGAAGAATCGCCTCCCAGGATCGCCGAAAAGTCACGAACTCGAGCAAGTTGAGCAAAGTTTTTGACCGCCGCGTGGAGCTTTAAATCATCCACGTACGTTTCTCTCGGTAAAACGAAATTCGCGATCGAACGAAACCCACGGTCGTCCGATCGAAGAGAAATCGTTCTCTACGCATATCAGAATCAGTCGTGGCCGGTTAATCCAATGGAATGCGCGAACGGAATAATCCGCGGATAATCAACGACGTGGATTACCTTCGATACGCGTAAATCTCTCGCTTATTTTATCGCAGGTTCCTAACACGGTATTCCCCTTACGTTTTTTAACGCACCGAGCGACATTCGGAGACGGTAAAAAACTTAAAATCCTGGGAACACCGCGGTAGACCACGGGATGTACGTGTAAAAAAAAAAGAATTCCGCTGGCGGCCTCTTTCCCTGTGTAGCTCGTAAAGTCGACGGGGCACTCGAGCGACCCGAGGCCGTATCATTTGTTTCCTCTCGCTGATGAAAAGGTGAAAAGAAAGAAAGCACTCGGGCCTTTATGAATCCATTTACCAGCGTAAGTCTCGACGTGCCGCGCGCTTCGTATAGAATCTTGGCACTAGGACGGAGCCGGGCTTCCCGTCGTCAACCCTTCCCGCCATTGTTTCTTCGTTTACGAGCCGAGCAGCCCTCGAATGCAAGACCGAAGTACCACTCCTTCCTCGGCCTTTATTCCGCGAATTTTTGGCCAAGAACAATTCTCCACGTTCCTCACGGTGACGAGCCGCCGGATAAGGCGAAGCGCGGAACTCTCGGCCCATTATTTGTACATTCCGCCAACCACGCTCCACGCGTCCACCTTTACTCTTATACTTATCACTCGCAGAGGCCAGCAGACCTCAAATCTCCATTACTTTCGAGGGAAATAACGTCGGTCATCGAGATTCCAAATATCCAAAGAATCGGTTCGCAGATATTCGGGCAGGTTCGCGTCCCGACGAGGTGTGACGGTACTACAAAAATGGCTGCCGATATCGATACGTTTCGCAGGCTCATTGAACGGTTCTTGACGGCGAACAAATTTATTTCACGTTGAACCACGACGTCCATATCGGCGGAGTGGTTGGATTAAAAGAGATCGATCGTTCCCCTTTACCCACTCCCCTCTCTAAAATAAGCGGATAAGGTTTTTATCATCGATAAACGAGCCGCTAGAGTCCGACGCGTACCGATTTTTGCCTTTCACGGAACTTGTGCCCGACGCGCATCGATTTGTGCCACGATGCACGGTGCGTCGCTCTTTTCGATCCATCAAGGCGACGATCGTTTCTAACGGCAAAAGCGTCGAGGGGTCGTTCTTTCTAAATAAGTACGCTCATCCACCTTTGAGCTTTAGCGTCCGCCAGGAGGGCGTGTACAGAAATACGCGCCTTTCGCGAAAAACTGCCGGCGTTAACTAATTAAGGCCCGAATTTCAAGCGTTTACGCGAAAGGCCCTCTCGCGCTAACTTCGTAACTTTGACGTTAAATTCTCGGCAAAGCACTTCCGCGTTCTTTGCTCTTCACCTCTCTTTTTCGCTCTCGTGACTTTGCACCGGTATACATAATGGGTCACCGGAGCAGTATTAAGGGGACGAATGTCGCGTCGTTAGAGGTTAAAATTAAAGCTACGGGTTCGTTCGTACATCCATCGATTCCAGTCACCGCGGGCTTTTACCTCACCTTCGTATTTATCCCTCAAACGCTCCAACGCCCATACCTTTTTCGAGTACGTTCCCCTTTTGTTCGGAGGGGAGGAACGCGGATCGTGGATCAAAAGGAGATTAAGAGAAGGAAAGTGGCGAAATAAAGGAGGCGCAGGATGTATGGCATCCGTAAACCGTGGGAATAATCTCGTGGATTATTTTTTTCTCCGGGAGTTCCAATTTGCTTTCGCGGCGAGGAAGGGCGACCGAGCGAACGCCGGCTATGTAGCGCGTTTTTAATTAAAAACATCAACCCCCATCGTCCATACGCCCTACGACCGGCATGGCCGCTGCAACCTACGCTTTGCCCGGCGCTTTCGATTTTCTCCGACGAACGCGCATATTTAAAAAAACGTTAAGACTCCGCCGGAAAACATTTTCCGCGAATTATAGTCGCACAGCGGCGGTACGGCGCGGAAGGGAATACGCACTGGCTACCGTAGTGGACGCAGAATAACATCTTTCAAAGCTACGGGACCGTCCTCGAGCTTATATTGAAATTACGACCACGCTGAATGCGCGCTCGATCGATTTAATTCAGTGCCTTTCTCGTCGAATCCATTAGCGCCCAATATGTTTTTAATCGAGATATATTTTTAATTTTCAAAAACTCGTAGCCGGTCGATCTGGTTAACGATAACGGAAAACCCATCTGTCCTCGATCGAGGGCGGACTTCGAGTCTAAAGGTTTATCTCTGGATTTTAGTGGTATTAGCGATTTGTCGTCGGCAAGAGTAATCGAGATTCTTCCGTCAGCGGTGTTTGTTTAAAGCTTTGCGCGCGACATCAACGTGGTACGTCACCGGTGATCGACGGTCTGTTCGTCGATGACACTAGATTAACGTAGCCGGGCAATGATGTAGTGTAAATCAATATTAGGTATAAATATTTTATCGGTGTTAGGTATCGCAAGCGCAAAAAATGAATCTTTGATTCTCTTTGTCCGCGGTTGAATGCCCCGGTGAAATAATGGTCGTACCGCGGCTCACCGAGCGAACGGTGCGCTCCGATCTTGCATCTGCCGCGGATGTGAAATTAAATTTCTGAGTAAATATCGACCGTACCGTTGTTTCAGTCGAAAATTAAAAAAACGCGGCCAGAGTTTTGCGCCGCCGTATACGTTTCGAGTTTTTCCAGCGTTCTCGGTGCTACCGATACGCAGAACTTCCACGCTGGGAGTTATGTCGGAACTGTGCCCGGTATGATTTTACGTCGAAAAAATATCCGGTATACGTTTATAACGTTTCGTAACGAGCAGCGCAGCTTGCTCGAATTATTTTTCGGCGATACGCTATTGGCAAACACGTTGATGCGTCGAATGGAATATTAAAATTAATAATATTCTCGTTACCCGGCGAGACCGCTTTATCGTATGATCGTAATTTACGAATATCCGTCGTCCGCGAATTTCAAAACGAGGAACGTTTTTTTCCGCATTACTCTTCGCAAATTCGTAATTCATTGCATTTAATATGCGCCTTAATATGGAGCCATGGCAAATATAACGTGATTTTACGCAGTATTTTAAATTCCACGAAAATTTTTTGGTTGATTCGCGTTGTTAATTTTTATCGCCATACGGTTCTACGATATTATACGATAGTAACGCGATTCAAGTCTCCTTAACTTTGACCATTATTTCACTGGCATTGTATATAAAGATCTTGAAAAATTCACGGAAACACCATTGTAATTTATAATTCATGGCGACAAAGTTCCGCGCTCGTGTAAAATCCTTCCGCGAGAATTAAAGATTTATCACCGTATTTTTAATTCGAGTAGAGCCACGTTTTTACCGTGATAGTCCAAAGTTCGTCTCGGCGATCCATCTTGCGACACGTACGATACGATCCACCCGCTTTTAAACGTCCCATTCGTTTTTTTAAAAGCTCGAAGATCATCGAACGTAGTTGGAAAAAGACGCGCCGCCCGCGTCCTTACAAGCGCAAAAACTCAATAAAAATTCTCGGTGCAGAGTCTATGCGAGCTGGAGTACAATAAACGACTTCCGCTCGCGCAGCGGTTCGGGCGGTGCGGGGTTATTTATCGCGCCGTGAAATCAACACCTCTAAGCTCTTGACTCGAGCGAGTTAAAGAAAGAACAGGAGGCAGGTGGCGGTACGGATTTGATCCCCCACCTTCGATGCAACCGCCAGGAATCCTTTTCGGGAGCGTCGAAAGGAGGAGCGCGGTAACCTTAGAAATCCAGAAAGAAATGGCCGTAATCCTTTTGCCTCCAAGACAGCGGGCACGTCGCTTTTAAAGCAACGCTCAAAGCAGCGATCGTCCGTTGCAACGATGTTTGGCCGAGTAGAAAACATTGAAACGAGATGGGATGTCCGGTGATGAACCGTAATCGACTCGCGAATTTCGATAAATTTACTCGGGAATTTATCTCGATACATCGATCAATATCGTGCGCACGAATTTGGTTTCGGCCGCTTTTCATTTTATCCGCGAATCCTCTCAAAACCGCTCTGTACGTACATGCTCGCGTACGAATGCGTGTACGCGATAAGATGCTCTTGATTTTATTTTAAACGCATCCTTAGTCCCGCGCATTGCATCTATACACGATAAATTTCTTCTTCTTGCCCAAAAGACCGTTTTATTCGGATTTGGAGCCTTTCGATAAACTCACCTAGACGGTTGCCTCCCGTCTTATTACTCCGCAACCCTCCACAAACTTTCCGATGCACCAGTATTCGCCAACATCGTATAGAGGATTTATGCGTAAAAAGGAAGAACACGATGGGGCACGTAGGTACGTTTCCCCAAGGGGGCGACAAGCCCGATACCCGTAATTCCAACGACCTTGGAAACGTAACCTTGACGTAATTTGCAACTCGACCCAAACTTCTTCCATACTGACCGCTCATTCAGAAGTAAGAAGCCGGTAGGGAAAAGTTTCCAGAGAGAACCCGCGTAATTTCCTCGACGGCCACTGCTGCTCGCCTCCTTAAGTTCCGTAACTCATTTACTCGGCCGCTCAGGAAGCAAATCCCTGAAAGTTCCGCGGCCCCGGATCGGCCGGCTTACGTTTGCTTACGGCTGCAACTCGCTCCCGTTCGGTCGGTAGAGCGGAGGAAGGCGTTCGTGGATCACCTTACGGCCCGGAGCTACGAATCGCCGCCTCCTTTTGTTCCTCGGGACGTTCAAACTTTCGAAGCCGGGCCAAAGGTACATACGACGAATTACCGCCGCCTCTTCAACCTCCTCCACCCCCCCCCCTCTCCCGCCACCCTCTACCCCTTCGCCATCCAGCACCTCTTTCTCCTTCTCCACGGCGCTATCGCTCGCCGAAGATACGAGCCTGCAAGCGCCAACTTTCCTCCGGGAATTTGCATAAGGTTCGGCTCTCTCTCAAAATTCCTGTTTGCAGAGGGATTAAGTTGCCCCGACAATTCGCCAACGGGAAGTCTCCGTGGACCCTACCGCGTTTTCTCTCGATACGGAAGAAGCACCAATCCCCGACGAGTCCCCGCCGTCGATGACGACGTCGATAACGACACATCGTTCTTGCTCCTTCCTCTTTGAACGATATGGCCTTCTTTAAAGACAACGTATCGACGTACGACACGTTTGTTTCTTTTGGACAAAAACGTACACCGAAAGGGCCGTCGTCTGCGCGTCGTATATTGCTCATTGCGATTTTGGCGCTGCAGCGTTAACCGTCAAATTTCGAAATCGAATAAACTCGATCGGCGACGTTGAAAGTGAGCAACGTTTTAAAATAAAGGCCGTGGAATCCGTGCCCATCCAGCGGGTTCGAGTTTAGAGATGCACGGCATTTCGTTTTTGTTCGAAATTCTGCATTCGGGAAAATTGGGTTTTACGAGCATCATTTATGTGGCATTACCGAAAAGCGAGTAGTGGCTTAACCATTACCGCGCGTAGTGCCGCTGTAACGATATTCAAATATACGCCACGTCGGCCGCGGTTTTAGTTTAACGGCTGGAGGCTATTTAAATTAAGAATTTCAGAAACACGCGGAACACGGCCGCTGTGCTTTCAGGAGGTAATTTAACTAACGATATTATCCGACACCGGTCTTTTGTACGTTTCGCCATAGAATCGCTACTCTTTTCCGTCCTACGAAAATTACTTAAACCGGCACCGACTTTGTGCCACGGCTTATGGACGTTATACGCGGTACGCCTCGGGCAAGATCGCGGCCACTCGCCATGTCGGATAATAGCAGCGCCGAGATAACGCCGGCGGAGAGTTTTTTTTTAATAAGGTTCAGGGTTTAGTCGCGCAAGGCTCAGCCTTCGTAACCACTTCGCCGATTTAAGATTCGTCCAGGTACGATGCCAATATCGGCGCGCGTACTATGACAGCGCGTCGCCTACAATTCGTCGACAAAACGTCCAACGATACCGTTCTCGAATACGCCTAAACTTTGAAAAATACGCTCGCTTCGTCGTTTTCGGGACTCTTCCACGACGAAAAGCCGGTAAAGCACTCGTCCGGAAAGCGGAAGGTTGCGGGTAGAAATTTCGGTCCTGCGACTCAGGGCCAAAATTGGACTCCTCGGCGCCTACGTCGAATCGGGAGACGAGGCAACGCGTACCGGCCGACGATCTCCGGAGCAGGCCGGAAGCAAAAGGACGAGAGTCGGAGGGATTCTCACCTGATGGCATTGAAGATCTCGTGGAAGCCGGTGCCTTGGTGGCTGGACGCGTCGCAGGTGGGGAGCGGATGCAGGAGCGGCAGGCGATGGCACAGCACGCTGTCGCTGTTTCGCTTGCTGCTCCCGTTGCTGTCCCTGTCCCGGTCGTTCTGCGGCAGCGGCCCGTTGGCGGCCGCGGCCCCGGCGCCGGCGGAGGCGGAGGCGGTGGCGGGCCCCAGGCCGAGGCCCAGGCCGAGGGGCAGCCGCGGCAGGGTGGCGGGCCTCGTTAAACTTCCATAAGCCGCCAGGGCGCCGCGGGGGAGCGAGGAGTAGCAGCGATTTAGGGGCAGCGTGCCCAGCGTGCTCGAGGCGCAGCCACTGCTACCGGAGCCCGAGCCGGAACCTGCGCAACATTTTACCACCATTTTATGTCCCTGCCAATTCCTTTAGATTCGAGGCCTCCGACCGTTGGAGGTCCGCGAGACGATTTGGGTGGACAAATCTCAATGTTATTCGCGTCTTTTATGCTTTACCGATAATAATACCAAAATGATATTCTAAGAAATTCTTATATCTTATAGGATACGATCATTTTTCCGAGCTTCTTCGCGCGTCTTCCTTTGAAAATGACGAGCTTACGAGTTTTCGTTATATCGCGTAGATGCGCGATTACGAATTTAGCGTTCGGCGAGGTCTAATGAGTTGGCGACTTCTAAAGCCCTCGATACGCGTGGCTCGCGTTGGTTCGTGGGCGTTCACCGCAATCCGTGCGGCATGTTTCTGCAGCTATGCGAATGTAGATCTACGATTATAATGCGTTTATCGAAATCTACGCAAGGTGGTGCCCCCGTTACGCGAGCATGGCTCGCGTCGGTTGGAAACATCGATCGGAACTCCTGCAACGTATTCCGACGGTTGTGCGGATGTAGATTTCCTCGATGTAGAAGGATATATCGCGCTATTAAATCCCTCGAATACGCTTACGACTATTCCGAATGTATCGTACGATTATTCCCGTGTTCCTCTACGATCGACCCAGCGGCGATTCGCGAAGAGATTACTCGAAACGAACAGTTCTTTTGATCTTACTTTCCGGTTCTACCTCGGAGAAGCTGTTAAATAACGACGACCTTTCGGCCGTGCTTTGCGAGGAGGGAAGTCGGTCGTGGCGTTGGGCCGTGTACGAGAATGCGGAGAGATTTCCGAGGGGCAAGTAAATACGGTTTAATCGTTATCCGAGAATCATGCAAATGAGAAGTTACGCGGCAGGATGCATTCCGCGATATTTGCTCGTCCATCCGGCGAGTTACAGTTTCAAGGAGGAGAGTCTGGGGGCGGGGGAGGAGGGGTGGGGGGAGGGGGGAGGAATATGAGATTTTCTGTCCGCCCATCGGGCCAGGACCGGCAATGCGATATTAGACGGGACGCCGTGAACCTTTAAGCGCATTCGCCTAAGTTTACAGCTCGTAAAGCCTTTCTCGGCTGGAATTAATACGAACGGAGTACATAAGCAAGAGAAGCTATGCCGGGAAAGCTGCGCGGCCGAATGACTCGTAAAATGCGCGACCGGCCTGGATCTACGGATGGTTACGAGACCTCCTTTAAACCTCCTTTACGGAAGTCCTTTAATACCTTAGACGCCCCGTCGGACATCGATGTTCGCCGACGAGCTTCGTCTCGGATCGTCGAACGTGAAGTATGCGATAATACCTCGATACCGGGGATTTCGATATGCGTAAACATCGATACAGATATCATTTCTCGACGATGAAAGTCATGGAACACGGTCGGTATTTTTCTTAAACTTTTAAACTCGTACGATCGCTCACGTGGCAGATTCGGCCGTATTTCGAGATCGTCGAAGAATTCGAAGTGTCGAGGGGTTATGGACGGAAACACGGCCAAGAGCGGAGAAGCATAAAGGCGTGCCCTAGGACGTGTCGGGTTCGGCGAATTGAAAGACGGCTCGTGAGAGAATTTACGAAGTTGAATTTACGCGATGGATGCTCGGCCGAAAGACGTGACAGCGCGGTAGAATTTTCTATAGAACCCTACGTCACGTTTTAAAGCGCAGGTACGGTAGTGCCAACGAAAACGGTAATACTCGTTTTATTAAACCATATATCCTCCGCCCCTCTGCGCTCGTAAATTTATATACGCGGCTACGTATCGAATTCCCTCGAAGCCAATGTCATATCTACGGTTAGCTTCGTATCGCCCGTTAAAAGTCAGAATTAACACTTTTTTCGCGGCGATACGACGAAGGTTCGCCGACGACGGATGCTACAGACGTAACAGCTTTTTGGTAAGGTACATCGAGCGTTCTTCGGGAAGTGCATGGAACTCGGCGAAACACTGGAGCGCATACGAATAGCGTATGAACAACGCCCGGCTCGTTTGAACGGCAAAATCATACTGTCTAGAAAGTTTCGAAACGCTTATAGGTGCCAATAGCGGTGAGGCGATTAAAGTGCTGCAGACTTGGCGAAATTACTGCAAGGAGCAAGTTCGTTAGGCGAGGAACATCGCGTTCTTCGACGAAATTCGGGAAGCTTCGTCCGAGAGCCGGGAGAGAAATTTGAGCGGAAGCGCGACCGAGCCATTGCCGAGGAAGCCTCGTTATTTTCACGGGCGTTTTCGAAAATCCTATCCCTGTCCATGGTAGGTTTAATTCCGAGCTCGCGGTGGATTCGGCGCGAGTTAACAAACTCCTTTTTGAACGTGATCTCGTAGAAGGCTGTGTACGTGCTCGCCGGAGAAATTATACGTCGCGGGGATTACCGGGAATTCGGGCAAAGCTCCGGAGATTTTCGCGCGGGTAGACGCGAGGCCGAATCCCAAGTTGAATATTAATTCCTCCCAAAAACTCCCCCAAGGTCGTCGAACGCTACCGTATACCGCGCAGCCCCGCTCTCCGCTGTCCCTCGGCGAATCACGGGAATTCTATACAAAATTCAAGGATAATCGTATTTTCGGTATATAATAATGCACGATGCGGTAATCGGGCTAAAAAAGTCTCTCGAGTCCGTACGAAAGAGAGAAAGGGAAAAAACACTTCTCCTCGTACGAGCTTATCAAGGAGCCTTTGTACCTGCAAAATTTAATATCGACCGTCCCCGTAATTTGAGTCACGTTTTGCCGTACATACGCGAACTCCTCGGTGCGCACTTTGAAAATCTCTAGAAAATCCTGTGTATATTTCAGAACGAATTCCCCATACCGACGTAGGAATTTTCGTGGAATCCAGCGGCGTGCCCGTTTCCGGGAGAGCCGGCAATGGTACACCGGTGCGCATACGTGCACTTTATTTTATTAACATACGTTAGAACTCCCGTGTTCCCTCGTACCGGCCCAGGCGAGGGGGATGGGGCGTTAACCCTCCGCTTCGATCTTCATATCGCCGGCACCGGGGACTCTGGCTCCACCGCGTTGCGCTTTCGACAAAAACCATTTGCCGCTCTAAAGCATCGTAACGGTAATGCTCGGCCGCCATCGGCCCCGGTACATTCAATGCCAACTGCCTCCCTCAAAATCCAATTTAATCCCCGGCCGAATCTCGCAGGTCCACTTGCCCAGTTTCCCCCGTCGTTCGGCACTTTTAGGGCCTCGCCGTTTCGCCATTAACCCTTTGCGGTCCTACGCCCGGGACGTCCCCTTCCCTTCCGTCCACGATTTTCAATGAAATCGCATCGAACTCTGGTCCGCTTTTCTATTTCCGGCTACCAAGAGCGGCCCTCTTACTCTCGGTTATCGCCCAACAATTACAGCGGTATTTATTTGCTCCGTAGACGCACCTTTTCGTCTACGTTGCTCCTATTTCCCTTCTCCTATACATCGCGTATGAGGCAATTTTAAGCGATCCGTTCGATCGGCGCTCTATCGTGCATTTGGAGGTACGATTCGAAGGTGAGCAGTGAGGTAAGGCGGTGTCTAGTTAGGAACGGATAAAATTCCTCGAATATCAAAGGGCTAAAAGTCGTACCGCGAGCTTGGTCGCCCCTCGGTGGCGCGTCGCAAACGAGCAGGTTGCTCGCTCGAATTTCAACCTCCCGGCGTTTCCGTCTTATTCAAAGCCCGGTGCTCCTTTTGCGCTTCTCCCGTTACACAGGCACGCACGCGAACCACGCCGAGGCTGGCCACCAGCCCCGGATTAATTACTCCTCCCGTACAGGGTGACGCAAAACTCGTGCGCCGCACTTTCTCGCCCGGATTATGACCCTGGCGCGTCTTTAATCGCGCGCCAAACCTGCTTTTCACGGCAGCGCCTTAAGTTTCGCCATTAATAAACGGTCGCGCGTAAAATCGAGCTCGGTTATGCGAGCAAACAACGCGGCTACGTGCCTCGGTAGAGCGCTCTGACCGGTGCAATGCCGGTACTCTCCTCTTTGGTCCTCGGTTTCGTCACGGATAATCTAGGTCGCGCCAAATGTGCCCCCTCCCGTCTTCCAAGCGAGCTCGTCGATCCAAGGACCGATTACCCCGATCATCGAGATATCGTGCCCCGTCCTCGAAGGTGCCGCGGAGTTGGATTACGAGTTGCGGAACGCGGGGAAAGTGCGAGGGTTCTTCGTGCATAAATGCGAACGTTTTAGATTTTTTCGGCGTGTCGTCAAAGATGATTCCGCGGATTTACCTTGGGTAGCTTCCAAACGCCGCTATAACGAGATAAATCGGCGATTCGGAGTGTATAAAGGCCTAGAAGTTGTTGGCAACGGTGATACGCGCTTCGACATTCCTTTCGGCCCTTTGAGGGCTGGAGAATTTCATCGGCGGATAATACCACGGATAATACCACGCTGGCTTCGAGGGTTAATAAGTAGGTACGTTAGACGAACGAAACGTTTAGACTGGGAGGCGTAATTTCAAATTTAATATCGATCGACGCTATTCATCGTGGGTTTAGCCCCTCGGTACGGATTCGTTGCGAGGGAATCGGTTAAAGCCTTCGTGCAAGGTGAATCGATTAGAAGCTGGCGGGGAAACCGAATAGACGAAGCTGTACGACTACGAGGCAATCTTTATTGGACTTGGAAGAGCGAGCGTCCGAACAGATTGGCGCAGCCTTATACGTAGGCGTTCCTCGAAGCTGTTTGCGTACAGATCCGCACTCGCGAGGTGTATCGCACCTCGACGGACGACCGGGACGAGTTGGCAAAATTACGACGAAAGGTGTCGCCAAAGTAAAATACTGCAACATGGACGGACCATTGTTTCGTATCATCCTGGAAGTTCGAACGTTTTGTTACGTACATTACGGAGTTTTAAGGAAAATATTGGTGCGAGAGGGGACGATACTTTGCTGCGCACGCTTTAACCCTGTATCGAGGCGCGTTAAATCCGGACTCGTGGAAAAATAAGGTCCGAAGGTGGATCACCATCGAGGTACTTTGGCGCCTCGTTACCGACTTTTTCTCTCGCACGCACGTGTGCGTGGTGGAAAAAAGGAAGGAAAAGAAGCGGAGGGAGCTTCTCTCCTGGTGGACCGCCAAGCCGAGATATTCGATTCGTCCAGAGAGCCGCAAAATCTCCGGCGACGCGCCCAAGAAAAATCGCTTTCCAATCGTCGACTCGAGCCTGCCAGGTGTCCGGATATCCTCCGGGATGTCCGTAAGCTCCCCGAAAATAGATCCTCGTCCCACGACCAGCCGCTCCTCGTCTCGCGGGGAAACGGAATACAGATTTCCCAAGGAGCGACTTTTTGCTCCTCGTCCCACCTAATTGGGAGTAATCGATTCGCCGAGAGAGCTCTCGCGAAAATTCTATCGCGGCGACGTACCTTTCGGCCGAACTTCCCAAAGCATCATTAGCCCGAAGGACTTCCTTCGAGCTTCCCAAAAGGGGAGGGAGAGTGAGAGACAAAGGCGGAGAGAGAGAGAGAGAGAGAGAGAGAGAGAGAGAGTGAGAGAGAGAGAGAGAAGGGTGGGAGGTGGAGCGGGTAAGAATGCCCCGCGTCTGGAGCGCCGATCGATCGACAATCTCGAAGGGCGAGGGCGGAGAAGAAAGAGAAGGTGGATGAGGGGAGGGGGAGAAGGAGGCCGAGGAAGGAGGAAGCGACGTTCCCCGCCTACCAAATGGAATCCGGAGTTCTTGTACGCGAATTGGCCTCCGAGGGCGGCGAGGTTGCCTCAGGTGTCTGTAATTGCCTCTGCCTGGGAAGCTGCAAAGGAACAACGACTACGATCCCCGGGTACATCGCCTCTGCATACAGACATCGCGTGTATCTTGTACACCTGCGTATACAAGGTATATATTTACCAACACTGCCGAGGACGATAACATCAACCGCGAGACGAGCCACCGTTTGTCTAAGCCAACGAGACGGGGGATGGGTCGTTTGCCGATGCTCGACTAGGGCGTACCGCTGCGAAGGGCTGCGTGGCGGCGGCGGAGAGGGCCGGAGGGGGAGGGGAGAGGGAAAGACGACGGTGGCAATGAGATCGGTGAACCTTTGGACGTTGCGTACGGAGCCAGAAGGGTCGCCGCCTCGGCCGGCGCCCTCCTCCACGTTTATACCTTTATTTTACGAGGCGAAGCAAGGACGGGCCGAGCGGGAGAAAGAGAGCTCTTTTGGAGGAGAAATTCTCGCGCAAGGAGAGACGAGAAGATACGTGAAATTTGCGGGCAAACCGGTGGGGAGGGGGGTATAACGATCGAAGGCTCCGGGATTTTCGCAAAGGACGGTAGTACGGCGCCGAGCGGAAGGAAGACATAGGGGGATGGAAAGGAGGCGAGGGTGATAAGAGAGTAGGATGGTTTGGACGGGCACGTAACAAAGGACCGCTGGGATCCAGTCGAGATGATTAATATGTTATTTGCGAGCGGAAATTCAGTTGGAAAGTGTCGTTTGCACGGCGGCACGAAGGTCGACGTATAAACTACCCTGCGCGATCCCGTCGGCCCTCCTTCGGGAGATAATCCCCCGTTATTATTACGGTCAACTCTGGGAACGGTTACGGCCTTCCGCGATTTACTCCCGGTTCAAGACGGCGGTGTCTATCCTGCCTCGATTACCGCGCGCCCTTCTCTCCCCTCCCCGTGAATGAGGCGCAGGAGTCTCGGTTATCGAAGACATCGCGCCGCCTTCTCCGGAGTACCGGAGAAGGACGGAGACAAATTTCGGAAACGGATCGGGATGCTATCGTTTCGCGGAGTTTCTCGGGATTATCCTCGATCTTCGAACGTTTGCAATAACGCCCCGCCAAGGCTGCTTTTAACCTTGAATTATCTCGTTCCTCTCCACTCGCCACCTTCTTTCGTTCCGATCGGTACGGGGGTTTTCGACGTCTCGCAATGTCGAGCCACGCGAACGAACTCTACACGGTCGTATCTTCCTCGCGACGAGTCCCGGTGTGAAAGCGCTGGAATGTCTTGGGAGAGTCCGCCACGGGAATTCTGGACGAGCCTTGGTATTAAAGGCGAGCGCGTGGAAGGAGAAAAATGCCGGGGCGGGGGCCCGAGTCGCGGAAACCTTGCGAGGGCCGTGTAAAAAACTAATTTGGAGCGAGCCGTAAATCGGGGGACGCTCTCGACGTCCGTTATCCGCGACACATTGTCGCGTCGGTGGCGCAGCGGGAGATTGCAATTTTGCTTGCCGGAAAAAATCGTCCACTTCATAAATTGGCCGCCCCACCACGACTTCCTTGCGTCCGCCCGTATTCGCGGTAACTCTGGCCAATGGTACGGCTTAAAGTTCCAAAGGGCCCAACTTTCGTTCCTGCCGCGATGTAAAATACCGGCGGAACTTCGGCACGTCGATTTACGTCCCGTAGCTCGAAAAGCGGGCTAATTCTATCGAGTCTCTAACTCGAAACCTCATAGCGGCTTAATGGCCGGCCCGCTTTTACGACCCTGGACAATGCCTTCCCCCGGTCGTTCTCGACTTATCGTTATTACTGCACAATACTCCCTAGGGAATCGACTCGGCGTCGAACCCTTTACTTTTGCTCCGTTTCCGAGGACATTTATCGCGGTTCTACTACCTTGTAGAATTGTACCGTTGCATACGGTTGCGAAATATAATATAATATCGGCCCCCCTAACCCTGGATCGCGTTAATGTCGCGAAGTTCACGATCTTACGATCGACATTTGTACGAGACCCCATCGTTTGTATCGGCCGCGTCGTTCGGTCGCATCTATTGTTTATCGAACCGTAACTCTCGCAAAAGTTTATCCCGAAAGATCGATAAAAACGTTTGTCCAAGTTGAGCGCAAGGTTTTTCTCGAGCGCTACATTTTGCGATGGCTTTGTAATAAAGTAACTGGCGCGTAAAGTATCGTAATGTAGAGTTACGGTAACTCGATCCTAAGGTACGGGGTACGTACTTATCGTGCAAATTCGGTACGCGCTCACCGCACTAACGAGAAGCATACGTTTGCTCGGATACGGTAACGAGCCGCGTTACCGTGGAAAGGCCCTCGAAGGACTGGATATTTTCCGCGCGGAAATTCTCCTCCTATTTTCGTAGCATCTCCGCACCTGACCTGCGGATAATTATTATCTCCCATTATTCGCGACGCATCGACGGGATCTTCGCGCGGCGCGTTGCCAGCGAGATGACAAATCTCGTCGTAGCTTCGGCCATTCCCTCCTCTCACCCCCCCCCCCCTCCGCCCTCCCGAAGCTTTCACGCAAATTGACCCTAATGGCCGTCGAATATCGCAACGCGTTAACCAACTGACGTATATTAAAATTTAAAACACCCGCCGCGGCTCTTTTTAGCGTGCTGACGGCAGCTCCGGGCCGGCCTCGATTAAACGCGACGCTGAATTACGGCTGGTTTACCGGCCGATCGTTGATCCGGCCGTCTTAAGCCTCGGGGCTTCGTTAAGCTCACGTTCCCGATTAGGGCCCTTGATTGGATGACCGATGAACCGCGCCGCGCGAGTTTGACCACCTTCGATGCATCGACGCGTCGATACCACTGGTCGAACGTCTCGCCGCTAGGCACGGAGAACTCGGAAGGGGAGTTGCTCTCGATTTACATATATTTTAATAATCGATACAAAGTTTAATAACGAAGCTCTGCACTCCTAAATTTATATTGTTCCACGTTCGGGTATTATATCGCGTATATCCAATAACATTTTCCCGTTGGAATAATAACTTTGCATTGGATCATTTTATGCCGTCGAAGGACTTGAATTGCGAGAGGATTCATTTTATTTCCAAAAGGATCGATTCGATTTACGCAGGAGGAATTTGAAGAGCAAAACCTGTATAAAAGCTACCGCTGCGGAACTATGTTACTTCGGAAAGTGCGTACGCAGTTAATACGTAGCGGTGGAGTTTTGTATAGTTCTCTCGAGTAAAGCGGTGCCTTCGAGCGAATAGTCTTAGAGCTCTGGCAAATGCGCATAAAAAGCATATTTTTAGCGCTAAAACGTGTCAAAGCGTGATCGCGATTATAAGTTATGAATCGTTTAATCCGCCAATGTGTTTCGGACAATAATAAAGGGCGGAACTTCCAGCTCGGTCGTTATATTTCGAGGAAGTTCACGAGTTACGTGCCTGTAAAAACGAGTCGTTCGCTGGGTACCCGGGAACTGATGGAGAATAATGGTATGCGTCAGAAATAATGATCCGCGGGTAGTGGACTATCGCTAAAACGTTGGGGGATCGTATATCACCGTGCAATGCTCGTCGCTCTGCCAACCGACGATCCATTTCTATTATTGTTCGAAATACCGTCACGGGTCAAAATATCGTGCGTCAAACGGAAATATAACCAAACGGTAAGATGATCTCCGTTAAATCTTCCGGATATCAAACCGATCGAACGGTTCGGAGATCGAAAGTTCCTCCCCACGCCCGATTTCCGCATGCGATCGATTTAGCTTCAAAGTGGTTGTATTTTGAAGATTAAAAAAAAATGATGGCACGTACCTAGTGGTCGGTACCAATCCTACACACACATATATCCTAGTTTCGGAATATTAGCTATTTTGAATAATATCCGCAACTTGTCCGAAAGCGCGCGATCGAGGTACGACGAAAGTATGATAGGGTTACAGGCGCGATCGATTCGAGCGTTGCGCGAAGCCGTGCGAGCGGTGCGCGTGGATGGAAAGAAAGTTCGATGGAGAAGCGTGAGAAGCAAATGCGATCGGCAAAGGTTTTACCCATACTGATTCCAGAGCTGGAGGGATCCTCGTTCTTGGCGCCCCAGCTTCCGGCCAGGTTCAGTGCCAGTAGCGGCCTCTCCTTCAGCAATTCGGCCACCGAGGCCAGGCCCTCGCATCCGCAGCCCAAATGGGGCAAGTGCAGCGCCTGCACTTGAATGCAACCGCGAAGAGCATCGCAGACCCGGGACACTTGTTCGCCGGACAGATTCATGTCGAGGACCAGCCGTGCTAGGCTGCTAGAAGCGTGACTCAGGCCACGGCAAAGGGCGTTTACCACACATTCCAGCCTGAAATCCGGTGTAGATAATTGCGTTAATAATTGTACCTGCAACGTGTGCACACGGGTGAATAGGTCGAGCGAGGTGTAAGAGCTTTGCGACGATATTAGCCGAAAAACGAGACCTAGAAAACCCTTTCTCGAATTTCCTCCTGGCTTTACTCTCTTAGTTTACAAATTTGGCGATATAAAATGTAGTGGGAATAAAATACTTTGATGTATAACGCTAAAAGGTCGAAACGTGGCAAAATGTTGGCGCGTACACGCTGTATCGCAATATCCGTAATAACGATCGACGGTCGATGTACTCTCCCCGCTTCTTCCAAATAAGTGTAAAAGCACGCTTTAAGGATATTCCCGTTTTCCGGTTTCGGACATGGCATGCGGCACGTCTCGGTCCGCGCCCCGATCAAAATTCAACGAGGAAGTTATTCAGGGAAGTTCGACGATGTAGACTTCGTTGAGTATATTTATGCATGTATAATGTACATTTCGCTGACTATTCGCCATTATTTCCCGTGGCTCGGTACGCAGCAGCTGCGCGTACGTACCCGCGGTTATGAAATGGTACGGACGGTTCTTTCCCTCGGAGAAATGTAAACGAGGGCCTGGATTTTCTCCTGGCGTTATGTTCCTTGCCGACGAATACGCCCAATGACGCGACAAACGGAAAGTTATGAAATTTTGCGTAAGAGCTATGTATCCGTTGGTTACGCGTCACCGATGATACGTTATAAATTGCACGCAATAACCGTTCCTCTTTTTTCCTATCGCTATTTTTTATACCCTTTATCGATATTTTTGCACCCGTGTAAAAACAAAGGACGGAGGGAAAAAGATCGGGAAAACGGGATTTTGCTTTCCCGGGAGCGTAAAAGGAGTCAGCGGGAAAGGTTGGAAAGCGCGAGTTTGACAGTTTTACATTGCCGACTGCCGCGTGGAATTATCTTCGGGCCAGCCTCGGGAAAATTCTCATTCCGGCGTCATCGGTAACTCCATTGCAGAAGTGAGATCTGGTCCGACCAGACGCGTCTATCGCCACTTAGCGTTTCTACGCCGAAATATTCCGGCGCGCGTCCATCAGGATTTTCACGTCAACGTCGTCGACTCGTGATCGGATTTTACGAGTCGACTCGATTTTTTCCGGCCGCGTCTCTTCATCAGCATCGACAGGCGGACGAGTGTTCGCTGTTTGACGCGTATCATGGACGATTCATCCGCGATTCTCCGTGAAATTTATCAACCGTGAAACATGACGGATGCCCGATCATCCCGCAGAGGCAAAAGGATAAAAATGACTATGCACGCTTTTCGGTCGCAGGGCGTACCTTTTGAAGAGTTTGCAAGATTAATTAGGCCTTCGACTTTAGCGAGCGTTCTCGGAAAGTTTTCGAGAGGAATTCGTATTATTTAGAAGGTGCATTAGCGTGGATCGTAGCGGGTTGCATCGTAAGAAGGAAAATGTTGTACGGGCATTCCTCTACGAAAATAGGGTCATAGGATTTTCCCGCGATGGGAGAAAAATATAATTTGCACTTTTGCTCGAAATTTAAACTTGGGCGTGGACTCCAATCTATGTCCCATTCGGAGGCCCAAATTTGATCATTTGTCCACAGATCGTACGATCGAACAAGATCGTAATTATCGTAACGTTTATTCCTCTCTTCGCTCGTGCCTCTACTCCGCTCATGAAATTACGTTGGTCGGACATTTGAATGCCGGATAGCACGAGTCGTTGGCGTACCAAAAATTTCGCTTTCAATCGGCTGAGGGGGCAAAACGATTCGCGCGAGTGAATCGCGTAGGTTCCCCCAAAGTGGCGCGCGTATCCGATTTCGAGTATGCGAGCCACTCGAGCCGCGCGAACAGCCCGAGGACGCTTCGCATTTATTCGGCCGATCGAAGCTATCGCGTTTCCACGCACTCTCGACCTTCTACGGGAGAGTAGAGAGAGAGAGAGAGAGAGAGAGAGAGAGAGAGAGAGAGAGAGAGAGAGAGAGGCGGTGGTTTCGAGACTCGATTCGAGAAGCACACCTGCCGGCATCGGAGGGCCGGAAGTGAACGAGGGAGTCGTCGCGAAGGAACTCCTCTGTGTGCGACAATGAGCTGCCGCGAGCAGTTGGTTAGACGCTCCTTTGCTTCGTTTCGCATCGACGACGATCCAGGGCTCTCCAAAGATTTATGACGCGCCAGGTACTTCATAGACGATCGAAAGATTCTGCCAGTATTCAAACTCGATACGATTCGAGTCGATCGAACCAACACTATCGGTTCGTTTAATACCTCATAACCAACGACGTTTGGTCTATTTTTAAATGCTCGATATTTTACAATACGTTCCTTCGCGAATCGGCATGGAAGATGTTCCCTTTTCCTTCGTACGCGTAAGACTTGAATATTAACGAAAATATTTAAAGAGACGGACTCTCGCGGAACGGAGCATGGGTCAAAGATCCCTGGTCTAGGCGATGGTACGGCGATAGGGGCACGGTGATCGCGTCTAGAAGCAGCCGAAGAGGGATGAAAACGAAAGCGTGGAAAGATGCCGGCTACGGACACGAAGGTTGAGAAAAGAACCGCGTGGAGGAGAAGGGGCGCAGTGGTGCACCGAGGAGCACTACTTACGATTACGGTTGTCCGTCGGGAGGAAACGAGGGAAAAACAAGGAGGATGTTGGTAAGCCGAAAGAAAGAAAAGAGGCGCGTAAAGAGGGGTCGTGGACGCAGTCTCGAGCGTGGGGGAGGGGAAAGCGCAACAAAGGAGGTAGAGAAGGTAGGAATAGGAGAGGAAAAGAACGGGCGGAGGGTGGAATACAGGGTGAATCTGGTTAGGTCTGCAAAAGGTCTGCTTATCCCGCGTCTGGGTTTCTAAAACTGTACGTTTTCTTAATCCCCCAACGTGCTCGGGAGAACCCACTCTACGTAACCCCCGAGTGGTTACCAAAAAAGCCGACGTTTCTTCCCATTCTTCTCCGACTTATCGTGCCACGACTTTCCTCCTTCTCCCCGAGAGCAGTCTCGCGCGGTTGCGCCACGTGGAATCTTCGGGCACCCGAGGCAACATAGGCTCCGCGAATTTTTCCTGGAAAACGTAATCCGCGCCGCGCTCGCAATGCGTCGCGGAAATTTTCAATAGCGATCGCGGAGTAACGCGTCGGGCGCGTGGTCTTTGCCTTGGACAAGTCTCGAGAGCCGGGAGAATCTCGAAAATGCGAAATTCCCAACGATCAAGGCCCACGTTTTCATCGGATTTCGCGAGGCAAGAAAATTTTGCGTATTTCTGGTGCGATTTATGAGATAGAAACGATACGATATTTTTCGGATCGGAGTTAATTCCCGGGGGCTGAATTCCCGGTCCACTTCGTTCGACCTACTTTGCTGGGGGTACGGGTTTCAACCGTGGTTCTTATCTCCCTCTATGATGTACGCCGCATTTCACGCTACAAGGAAAATACATTAAAACGTATCTTCGTTCGCGGAGATCGACGACGTATCTCGTTCCATTATTTACAATTTCAGCTCCGCCCTTCCCACCGACGTATAAACGGTACATCGGTACCGGCCTTGCTTTTTGCCTCGCCCAATGGACGGACGCTTGGGTAAATAAACAAACATTCCGCGCCAGCCCCCCGGTCAAAGTCCGATCCTCGGTTTTGCCTCCGCTAAAATCCACGGATCGGAAGCTCGCCGACCCGAAATTCAATCTCAGGGCCATTTGACCATCGTTCTCGATTAAAAATATTTGTTTCGCCACGAGGAGAATCGCGAAGGAGCGTCGCCAAACGAGCGTGTTTTTTTTTCCTCCGAATCACGCGCACACGGAGCTTACCCAAAGTTTCAAAGGAATGCGAGGAGCGGTCAAAACTCGTTGACCGGTGTTGGTCCGCAGTTCCTTCCTCCGCGGAAACTGCGGCCCGAGTCTGATGCGAGTACGCTCGAGCGCTTCTGCGAGTGCGAGGAAGCGGCGCGGTTATGCAAATGCTTGGCGCGGGGAGAGCACGCGGTAGATTCGGCTCGACCCGAAGGCGAGCGCCTCTTTTTTCCACCTTCGGCCAGCCTGGCGCACCGCGCCGCCCTGGGGAAGGCGAGCGTCTTCTCGGCTCGCATTCTCGCCACGCCGGCCGCTCGCTCGTGAGAGCAAAGTAAACTTTTTAATTTGCTCCCCGACCCTCGGACGTCCGCAGCCTCCGCGCCGGAGGGAATTTCCCCGACGTCTGACATCCGAGAGTTCATCGCCGAATGTTTTCGCGGTGTCGAGTGGCCGGCGCTTCGCCCAAGTTAAATTAAAATTCGTCCGGCGGCCGCGCCGCCCCGCGCTCGCCGCGTTATGACGCCAGTTGGCCGCCCATTGCCGGCGCCACGTCACTTACATTGCTTTCCGCCAACCGCCGAATATTTACCCGCCAGTAGGCTCTATTTTCTTCCTTCCTTTCCTCTTCACTCTCCAACGGTCGATCCGATTTAAGAGTTTGAAGGTTATTCTAGAATTTCGGCCAGCCAACCGTTTCGCGGAAAGGAATTCGAGAGCGAAACTTGACGCTCCACCGTAATCCGTTGATATACACGTTTGTACGCTCGAACGAAGCGTCTCGTTTCCAACAACGTACTCCTCGCGAACTCGCGGGCGGATCGTTCGTTTTTCAAAGACGGGAGAGTCGTGATAAATCTTGTCGAGTTTACGCCACTGGTCGTCGTCGTATCGCGCTTCTCGCACTCCGAGCTGGTTCGCGCGTCTTTTCTATCCTCCCGAACCAAATCTGGAAATTGGTCCTTCCCCCTTTCACGACCATATTTACTTTCACGAACCACGAGCTTATCGTATTAGGAGCGCGTTTTATCCGGAAAGTAGCATATCGTGGAATTTATACGGTCTCCTTCGAGGCTATCCTCGTGGCGCGAGAGGAAAACCGTCGGGTTTATTGGCTCTCGCCAATTTTCATCTTTCCGAATAAACCATGGGCGTCAAAGGCACTTTCGGGGATTTCCGCGTGTTTTCGTCCGGATCACGGGGAAAGCAATAACGAGCGGTATCGAGGAAACTTTTCGGTCTAGCGCCGTGTTCCCGCGGATACACGAAGGGACCGGATATGGACGAAATGAGTTTTTAGCCGAGGGGTATATGAAAGGAGCGACCGAGCTATATAAAGTCTCTCGCGCGCGTTCCCGAACGCGGTCCTTTCCGGAGCGAGCCGAGCAAATACCCTTCCGCGCATTGTCCACCAGACCCGAGACGCGTTCGCACGCGCACACGCGCCACGGCCAACTTTTTGCCTCGAGCCAAGCAATAACTCTTGGCCCGCTCTTTACCGATATCGCGCATCGAAGGAAATTTTCCAAATAGCACGGTCGACGTCGAAAGCGACCGCACCTTTAAAAGCCAAACCCCTCCGAGTCGGGGCAAGGATGCTCACCTGTCGTGGGCCGATTCCTCGAGACACGTGATGACGAGCTCAAAGTCGTTCAGCCTCTTCTTACCCAGAACGCTCTTAAGGTGTCCCGCCATCTTCTGCGCCTCGTCCGCGGGGAACTCCTGGCCGAGCAACGAGGCGATCCTGACGAGCTTGACGCTCTCGTTTCCGGCCAGGGCCTCGAAGAAGTCGTCCAGGTACCTGGGATCGGATCCCCTCTCGATCTGGAAGACGACCTCGAGAGCCTCGAGCGTGCAGGCCGGGCTCTCCAGGATCCTCGCCCAGCCCTCGAGCTCGAGGGGCGAGGTGTGCACCAGGGGCGCTGGCGGGCGCTCGTTGGGCGCCGGGCCAAAGCCGGGCCCGGCTCCCACTAAGCGACAGACGGCCGAGATATTCCCGTCCGACGCGCCCGCGGCCTTCAGCAGCGAGAAGACCGCCCTCGGCGGCACTTCCAGGGGGCAGAGCTGATTGAGGATCAGGTGCGTCTTGGGGCCCAGTAAGCCCGCCAGGTGGCCGATTATGCCGGGCGGCAGGCCCTCCAGCTCTCGTCGCAGAATATTCGCGTACTGCGCCACGGAGGTGAGGTAATACGCGGCGAGGAACTCCGCGACCGCCATGTGAATCGGCGTGTACAGCTCGGGCTTCCTCCTCTGGCCAAAGGTCAGGCCCCTGGTGAGGAAGCCGAGCCTGGTCACCTCGATTCCTCCGCCACGGGCCCTCAGTTCCGCCTCGGTGTAGCAGCACCTGCCCTCCCTCAGAGCGGCCAGGGAGACCTTGCCGTAGTCCTCGAGGCGCTTCCTGCAATGCCCCGGGATCTCCTCGGTGTACGGGATGGGAGGGTCGAGGCTTCTCTTGACGATGCACTTTACGGCTGCCTGGACCAGCGCGCTCGTCTCGGATGGAAGCCCGCCGGAATCCTGGTAACGAGAGGGAATATTTATTCCTCCCCCCTCCTGCTCTTCCATTAGCGCGAAGCCCCGAGCGTGTGCGCGGACCGGTATCGAGCGCGATGAAATCATTTTCCGAGTACCTTATGGTTAGAAATACACGGGAAACGCGGAGCCAAGCGCTGGCGGAGGTTATTCGGGTTTTAAGGAACGCTCGGAGGAGAGTAGGTGGGAGCTACGGCGGAGGTCGCTCGGAATAATGCTCGAATTAATTATAAACGGTCGATGCGACGATCGTTAAATATTGGCTCGCCGGAAAAGTCGCGCGACGCATTTTCCCGTGTTTTTCGAGCAACTGGTCGCCAAGATGCGTCGGGAATTTTCCGACGAGACGATGTACGTAAAGAGGCGTGTGTTCGCAAGTTATTCGATCCCCCAACTTTGACACGGAACGTCGGCGCGAGAGGCTAAACCTCTGTCCGAGTCGTCGTTCCACCGCTCGGTGGACAGGATCGCGGTCCAAGAACGCGACAACATTGGCATAAACCAGGAGCGAAGATCGTGGTCGTACCTGATACAGACAGCAGAGCATGATCCAACCCAGGGGGTGCTGTCCGAGCTGCTTGACCGTCTGCGGCTGGACGTTGAGCGCCTCGAGGAACTCGCAGGCCTTTTCGGCGATGTCGTTGTGAATGAAGTACGCGACGCAGAGCCTCTCAACGTGCGGCCACTCGAGGCCGGCCAGGTGGATGCGCCTCTGCACGAGGGGCGAGAGGGCCGTGGAGTTGGCGGGCGAGCAGGTCACGAGGATCCTGGCGTCGGGGAAGAGTCGGCCCTCCAGCAGATCCGCGGCGTCGCCGAGGGACGCCCTGCCGCCCACGCACTCGTCGTATCCGTCCAGGACGAAGAGGACTCGGTCCTCCATGAGGTGCAGGGTGCGCCAGACCTGCGCCACGGCGTCGCCCAGCGCCGCCGCCCTCGGGAACAGCTCGCGGCTCAGATAGCTCAGAAGAGGACTGCCGCGAAGTTCGCGAAGAGGAACGATGAGGGCCAACGCCGGCCCGTCGCCCTGAGTGGCCCATTGGTGCAGCAGCCGAAGGCAGAGGGTCGTCCTGCCGCTCCCCGGGCCGCCCTCGATCGCCACGCGCCGCGGCGCCTCGGAGACCGTGCCGTCGCTCAGCTGGAATTTCAAGCTCGAGACAGGATTCAACGCTCGCCCGAAACGCGGAGCAGACCCCCTCTCTAGCGAGTAAACGCACGGTGCCCCTCGCTACTTTCTTCGCCGGATTTGCCTTGCCGGGTAGTCGACCACCGGTTCGGCCACTCTCTCATGGCCCTATCGTCGTCGATTTGCCTGGCACGCCAATTTGATCCTTTAAAAGTTATTGCGCCGGTTTTGGAATTTTTATACCGGTCAGGAATTCTGCCGAGAGAACGGAGCGATTGGCGATGATCTACGAGGAGAAACGGAGAGAGGCTATCGCATATCCTTGAGTAGCTGCCAAGCGGCGATACGGCGAGAGCTAAGAAATTTGAAGAGCGCCACTTAGGAATTGCTCGCAGTTGGGCGTGTTTAAATAGAGAGAGTGGGGGGGGATCGAGGAGAAGCGAAAATGCTGGCTCACGGGGGATATCGGGGGAGGTCGAGTGGAGCTGCGGGAATACAAAGAAGGGTACGCTGAATTACGAACTGTTTTCTCGTGTACACGGGAACTCCTTCGGCCGGGGATAGACAACTCGAGCGAAATAAGGAGAAAAAGTTAGCCGCTTCGTGACCAGCTTCTCGGATACTTCTCGGTTTCCCCATCCCGCCACGCCAACCAATTAGAACATAAAACCTCCCGCGTGAACCGCTAATTCCATTCGATGGATCGGCCGACTTTCGGACTTTCGAGCACTCCGGAGACCTTATTGCCCTTTACGCCCGCCGCTCTTGTCCGATACGCTTCTGCATCCCCCGCCCGTTTTAAGCGCCTTATTACCCACCGGTATTAACGATCCGACAGCGTTCGTGCACCGCGCTTTCGACGTCTCTCCGGTCCTCGATTACTATCCGTATTATTACGCGCTACGGACGAATGGGCGAGCGATATAAGTGCAAAACTACGGATTCGACAGCGAGAGATCACGATTGAACGTTCTTTTTTCAAGAGCGATCGATACCGCTCGAAATGATCATTTTTCGAAATAAAAAGGCGGAAAGAGAGGGCCGGATAGATTTCCGTTACGGTTTCCCTCGCGTGGGAATAAAAATATTTTTGCGGAATCCAAAGCGTCCCGCGCGCACTTGGCCGGATACGATAATTAACTCGGAAACAATGCCCAGAGTCCTGTCCGTCTCTTCCAAAATTCTCTGTCGTCGAGTTCGAACGACGGCGCGCTTCGTTAACGAGACTTGACGATTTTTAATTACCGCCGCGCGATGTCCCCCCCCCCCCCCACCCCCTCCCTCACCTCCCCTTTCTCTCTTTGCCTCTTTTTCACCGGTGCTCTCGCCCAAAAACAAAAAAAACAAGGTGCCCTCGGCGAACTATAGAAAATACGGCGGGCTTTTCGGGAGAGGATTTAATCAGCGCACTGCGAAACTGTTTTTTTATGTTGCTTTGAATGCGCTTTGTGCGCCGGCACGTATGCCTATTGTTCGTGGAATTTACCGTTTTCTCCCGGTGACGGATAACCCGCCCTCGATCGTGCGTTCGCGGTATAATGGTCGCCGTCTGCGATCGATGCCCAGTACCCCTTGATTTTTCACGCGATATAGGGATCAGGGTTTAGGTTGATCGATCATTCCAAATTATCCGTAATGCTATACTCTATTTTACACGGGCCGACCATCGAGGCGCTCTTCTCGCTACAGCGTGCTTCGTACCGTCCCGTGTGTTCGGTTATACTTGCACGCGCATTCGCTCCCACTTGAGTGCCTATTCGTTCGTCGACGCGGCTCTTTTGCCGATAAGAGGGATCGGATACCTCCAGAAATCCTGTAGTAGTTACTCGCCGTATAAGATCTGTCCCTTGCGTGGATCGAAAACTCGACGAAAAATGCGCGTTTCGAACAAGATTACCGCAGCTACCGATTGATTCTCGTTATCTTTGTCGGTAGCCCTCCTACCTCATAATTGTTTACGAATGTTAAGATATACCGTTAAGATTCGGAAGGCAAAAAGGTATCTGGGGTGTGGAAATTTGAATCGTCTCGCGGTATTGCGAATCTCACCCCGATTCGACGAGGTCGCCCGATGCGTGGGCTCAACGTTGGGCGCAAAAGTATTCGATGGTTTGAGCATCGATGCATACAAATATGGAAGGATTTCGGCCTGCGATGCACGGACCGCGGTTATCGAGTGGATCGGGCCACGATTGTTTGCCAATGTTATCTCGGTCATCCATCACGTTGTACGAGTCGATTAACAAGGTTGATCACGGTCCTCGGAGCCTCGCGAAAGGGTTTTTGGAATACACGTGCGAATGGCGCGGCTCGTATGGAATGCTGGATCGATCCGATCGATTCCAGATGACTCTTAAACGTCGACGGTGTCGCCGGTTTATAGAGCGAATCATCCGGCTCGAAACGAACGCGAAGGTATCCTAGGTATTTCCGTGTCTCCAGCAATTTAGCCAGTGTAAACCGCGGAAACTACTTTTGAAGTATACGAAGCAGGCTCAGAAAGATGCAAGATAAGGATGCGACCTTATTCCGTATACTTCGAGGTTTTCCAACGCGCACTTTAAATTCGTCCTCTTACCAATCAACTTGGGCATCTCTGCATCCACGTGCTTTCAGCTTCCGCGAAGGTACGCGTGCCTTTACTCGTTAATTCTTAAGCCGATTTTGTAACTATCCGTCGCCCTCCGATCACCTCCTCGAGCATCTTATCGATATTCAAAATCGATCCAAACTCGCAATATCGCTTTTCATATATGCGAGACCGATCAGGGAGGAGAATATCCCGTTACGCAAACGATTTCGACGTAACCGTATAAAATTTTACAGCGACTCGTAGGACGTCTCGACCGACACCGAGCAGATCTCGCTTCGCGGGTTGCGAGGCAAAGGCAGTTTATCTCCGCGAAACATACGTCAGTGTTCTCCGCGCACGTAAAACTCGGAGTTGTTTCGCTCGGTCCTTGCCAAAGATAAGTCCACGAAGAGTGCAACGCCGCCGGGGATCCGTACGAAGGATCGTGAGCTCGTTACCGGATAAGCTCCTCGCGCTCCGGCAATACGACCTGGATCTACCTATCGATCGCGCCATGCTCTCGAACCGTCGATCGAACCCCTTCCAACGACTCCTCTCGGTCTCTACGAGCAGCACCGTGTGTAGCCACGTTTATATTTGTTACGTTTTAATCGCAGCTCGGGGAATCGCCGAGCGTCTTTCGGCGTAAAGAACGTTCACGAAAGTCAACTGCCAGGGGATGGAGGGCGAAACGGCGAGGGAGAGGAAATTCGACTCCTCTGTCCTGTTTGTACACGCTTCCACCGATCCGCGCGGACACGCCGGACAAAGAGATCACTTCCGGCCCGGTACATCCAGGTACGTTCTCCAGGCTCACCCCTGTGTATCGAAAGAATGGGAATACACCGTTCTCCAAAAGGATTTCTCTCGCTCTCGTGCCATTTATCCTCGTAAATATTTCGGCAATCGCGATAGGAAAGATCCGGGTGCACCGTTAATTTTCCTATCTTAGCGCGCGCAGCCTGAATTTATCGAGGCTCGTCGCCTTGTCGTAGAATACGCAAGATTTATAGAGGCGAAGCGCGTGGAATGACAGGAATCCTTTTGAAAAGCCCTGTAGCATTCCGGTCGATGACGGCGCTGATCCGGAAAAGTGTTTCTCGCCTCGTCGATCCTCCGGGAAAACGGAAGCTTCTCCCGATCGATCGCCGCTCGCCTCGGAGCGGAATATTCATGTATGCGCGGAAGAACGCGGGCCGATGATCGTGGCACGAGAGAGCGAGCTCGATAAAAATCATTTCTCGGCGTAATCCCCGAGAGGCGAGAGGTTCGTATCGCGGAGCTATATCGCCGGTATGACGGCTAGAGGCACTCGTATCGGACTTTTGCGCGGGAAATCGGAGGTTGCATCGCGCCCTTCTCGTCCCCCTGCTCGTGCCACGCGACGCGTACACAGCGGCTGCGGTCATTCGGAATCCAGGTTGAAGGGTAGGTCCTACCCGAGGGAAAAGCAGGGAGAGAAGGAAGCTTCTTATCGCGTTCCAAGGGCTCGTACATCCCCCTTTGCGAGTTTCCGTCGCGCTTCTCTCCCTCGGTTTTTTTACCGCAAACGCTTTTTGCCGATGACCGTGAGGAAGAACGTTGCTGGATCCATCGAGACTTCCCGGGAGAGGCGTTTTGCCAATTTCAAAAAGAAAATTACTCGAACGAGGGGAGATTTATCGAGGAAACTCGCATTCCCGTATTGTTACTCGGTCGACGAAGCGCGGAAACGGCAGTTACGCTTTACCGGATTTTTTCCCCGAGCGTCGAAGAAACAAAGGAGCAGCTTCCTCGGCGCTTTCGCTTATCTTAATGGAGAGGAGGGAAAAAGCTGGTAGTCGGAAGAATTCCAGGAGGATGGCCGAACGCGATCGTTCGAGCGAAGGACTCGACGGCCGTAAATTCCTTCGTCTCGGGTGCACAGAGGGAAAAAGTCCCTCCCTGCCCCTTCGGGATGCAGCCCGGTAAATCTGGTTATGTAAATCCCCGCGTTAAAGATCCTCCTCGCGAATAGATTCATCGCGGGATCTCGATAAATCTCTCCTCCGTTGCCGTCCAGGTCGGCCTTGGCTGCCGCGCCGATCGCGGAGGAAGACGGAGATATTTGCCGTTTATTTATAGGCGCGGCGGTATTCGCAGCGGGACCAACGTACGGCTGACAGCGACGGTGACATTGCGCCGAGGAGAAGAGGCGCTTGCGCTCCGAGATGCGCGCCGCGCAGCCGCGAATTTCACCAAAATCATGGCCGAGAGTAAAGAGAAAAATATTTTTTTCGCGTCGAAGAAAATCCGCGAATCGTGCATCGTTTACGCTTTATCCGGACATGATTTTTTTGAAAACAAAATTAGAATTCGATCCGAATTATTCTAAGGCGATACGTTACGTCGGACTCGGTAGCGTTGGAAAGTGCACTTTCAATAGTTTTTCGTAGTTCCCTGGTAGCGCATTCGAAATACGCGATCCAAATATCGTATCGGTTTCGCGTCGAGAGTCGAAGAGAGGCGAGGCGAGGGTTCTATCGATCCGGCCGGTAATCGATGGCGGGCATTAATTAAGCGCGTGATAAAGGGGCGAGATTCGACGCGGCGACGATTGGTCTTAGGTCGGATATCGGTGAATAAATGCGGGCGTAGCCGTGAGTTTTGTTGTGCATTTAGCGAAGAGTTATCGTGGCCGGGCCAGTGCGGATAAAGGCTTTCGAGAAACGTTAACGAAGCAAAGTCGGCCGTCTTATCGGGTCGCGACAGAACAATGCCTCGTTACGCCAAACAGAAGAGCGGCTGCCCTCGCTCTTGATCGCCGGCCACATCTCGGTGGCGCGATTAAGGCCTTCTTTATTCGAGGATCGCGGGAGTTATGCTCCTGCGCCGCCACTCGACCGGCGATTTTATCGAGAGGAGGAGAAGTCGAGGGTGAAAAGCATCCTCCGCTTCCTTCCGAACGATTCTCTTTTTATCCCGATACATTCTTTCGCCTTTCCTCCTTTCCAAGTTTTCCGTTCGATCTCTCGTACGAGGATAGGATACGCGCGAAACAAACGTGCGAGAGGAGAGAGATTTGGTCGCACGAGAATACCGATTTTTTAGGACAAACGCTAATAATTCTTTGCAGTCGAATGTGCGAGTCAATCCTCGTCGGTCGATCAAATCTTACTCGCTAAATTGGGAAGTTTTTCTCCCGGGTGCTAAATACTCGTTCCAAAGAGATTGGGTAAAACTTCTTTAAATGCGGTATTGGTCAGCTACCATTTCTCGGTGGCGTTCATATTTTTTTTCGAAAAAGAAGAAGAAATGTATGTCTCGTAGTCGAAGGCGAGGGTGTTGAGCGAGTCTGCTAACCTTTGAGATCGAAAGGACGGCGTAAGCGAATCATAGGCGACAACCGTTCGCAGCCCCTTTAAGCGTACGGCAGAAATATCGGAGTTGACAGGGGCCAATATCTTTTCCCCTGGTTTCACGTCGCGGCCGATTCTAGTCGCTCCTCGAGAAATTCTCGCCTTTTCTCTCGAGGTCCGTCGCCGCGCATTCGTCCCTCCTCTCCTTTATCCCGCGAAAGCGTACCATTAAGGTAATGCGTTTCGGTTATGGCCAGAGCCTTGACCAGTCGTCACCTTCTCCTCCTCCTTCTCCTCCCCGATCTCCTCCCTGCTTCGCCACCTCGATGTGTTTCCAATTCTTGACTTCCATTGTTATCCGGTTACGTCCTATTGGATTAAAGCCAGGGTACTCGTCGTTTAAGAAGGATTTTCCCCGAAGGTTTAATTCACTTAAGTGTATCGTGCCCCGCCGCCTCTGCCAGGCTCAATCTCCGCCTCCCCCTCTCACCGTATTCTTCATCATTTATCTTCCTCGTCGTTAATCTATTTTGCCCTGGACAAAGCGCGCCGCCTGCTTCTTCAAATCGAATATAGAGCCGCGGCGTGATATGCGCGACGTGTCGTCAACGCGACGAAATCGAAATTCGCGAAGCTACGATCGATACCGAGCTCGGATTTTCTAGAATGTAGAATGAAGTTTTTTCTTTTCGACCGACGTAAAAAATAACGCTCGCCCCGATTTAATACAGCGATTTGATATTCGCCCAACGTATCGTGTTTCCCCACGTAGAACCAAACTCTTGGCTCTACGACGCGGAATCGTAGATCCCTCGCGATGATACGGATAAGAGATCCGAGAGCGGCGAACTCGGTACAGAGAATAGCCGAGTGAATTCCGGCGACTCTTTCCTACGGAGCGAAACGACGGCAACTTGGCTTTTACATTTTGAAGGGAAGTTTCACTCGGCGCGAATGAAGTTTGAGGCTCCGACCGTTGACGGGATGGGAGAATGTCGTCAGGTTTCTCGCTCTTTCGCTCCTTCCGTCACTGCTCCCACGTATTATACCGAAGGCACGGCTACGCTGTCGCAATTACGTAGTCGATATCATGCAAATTTGAAGCCGCGCGACGATCTTCTCCGTTGTTACGATTGATAAAGGACCGAGTTGCCGAGTAAGGAATTTGGGAAAAAGTTCGAGCGCGACCGGTGACACGCGTAGAATTCGTTTCTCAGCTCTCGAGTTTTCCTGGCTCCGCCCTCAAAGTGCGATCTTATAGCGAAAGCATATGTCGAGTCCAATATCGATCAAACATCGTGGCAATCCTCCGTTCTCACCTCGTAAGTTCACGATGTACGAACCGGCCGAGATGCTCGGGACGTAACGTCGTCGAGTTCTCGAGCTTCTCTTCGAGAAGCAACGCGCGCGATTACGATAAAACTATCGGAGCGTGTAACGATGATATCGCGATACCTGTATTTGCAGCATGAGCTCTGCGTATGTACCCGAATGTGTTTGAAAAATAGTCCCCGGTGGGATTTAATGCACTTGATTTTCCGTTTTCCGGAGCTACTGCCTGAATTCTCATCGGGAATTTGCTCTCGCGTCTGGTTTCTTTCCGTCCTTTTGCAGCGTCCTTCCCGGCGGGACTCGCGAAAAGTAGTCGTCGTGGAAGTTTTACGAGGGCCGCCGACAAGCCGGCGCGGCGTGCCGTGGGGACAAGGTACTGTTGGCCCAACTTAAGAAAACCTGTCAGAGGAATGCGGGTCTAATTGGCCGGACGAAAAGCGCGCACCTCTGCTCTCGCGTATTGTCGCGCCAAGCGCGTTATTCCGCTTAAACGATCACGCGCGCTAATTCGACCACTCGTGAGAGGCACGGGATGAGAAGTGCATCGATGCAAACGTGGAATCGTGGTACGCGGAAACGATTACCCAGGTTTCCTGTAAACAAGGAGATCCTACTCCTTTGTTAATGGTCGCGTGGATGGCTTAAACGCGAGGACCGGAGGAGCGTCGAAGGCGAGGGTAGGCGTGCCAGGTGAAAGACCCGCTTTGACCCTGCGCCGTCTCGTCAATTTTCCGGGGTTTGGCCAACGCTGGTTTACCAGCGGCACGATTTACGACACTCACCCTGACGGGAGCGAAGATCTGGTCCGGCTTGATGTTCTCGAGTCTGCGTTCCTGCTCGCTCTTGTGGACCAGCTGCAGGTGCGGCTGAAAGTGTGCCGGACAAAGGGTGCCGAGCGGAAGCGGCGACGCCCACGGCGGCAAATGGGGCGGATCGCGTGTGCCCAGCTCCCTGTAGAAGGTCTTCAAGAATCTGCAAAGAGGAAGCTTCGCCGTTAACCGTGTTACGAGCGCCCACGCTTACATCCTCCTCGACCCCCTCTATCCACACGCTCGATTTTACTCGTGTATTTATTACAGGATTAGTCAACGCATGGCCCGTGGTCGTACGTAACGAAACGCATTTTTTGAATGGTATTTTAAGTAATCATATTTAAAGTACACTAAATCGCACTGGAATTAGTAAAAGAAATAACGTTCCCCATAATTACACGGAGAATACGAAATGCACAGATTCTGCTGGTTTATATCCATCGCGCGTATCGATGGCGTTATTCTGATTTTTGCACGACTCTTGAAGATTTTTCGGTCGTCATCGCGGCTCGCGTTGCGATTCGAGTCGGCCAGATCTGATTTATTCGAAACAGAAGCCTTCGGTAGGCGAATGGGATAAGTGAAAAGTGGCGATTGTAGGAGAGAGGGGACCAAACGTGGTTCGACGGGGCAGAAAATGACGCGCGCCAAAGAGTAGCGGCGCGTTATCCGCGGATGAGGTGACTAAGGCACGAGATAGCTAAGGCAAACGCCCAGAACGAAGTTTCCAGACAAAGGAAGCTGCATCGACCGTGCATTACGCCCGAGTGCTCGGCCTTTTGACGTACCCCCGCCGCCTCGGCTTCTCGAAGAAATTTCGGATGTCAAACGTCTACGCGCTTTCCGACGCATTAACGGTTCTTCAAACGCCCTTGCAAAGGACAATACTCGACTCCCAGTGTTTCCTCTCAGCGTCGACGAAGAACCGGAGCAAAGCGACGAGAAAAAATCGAATTCGTCGATCTCCTAGGAGGCGCAAGACCTGACGCTCCGTGCCGTTCAAAATTCGGATTGTGGTACGAGCGTGGCGTTAAAATTCAAGAGAGTTTGCCGTAAATTCAAGAGAGCCGTAAAAGGCTGAGTGGTTTTACCGAACACGGCTCGGTCGTCGATGGCAAATTTTTGCCCAAGTAACCGGAAGCGCGTGACCGATCATCCTGTAACCGGAGCGACTGGGAAATTTCCCAAGAGGACAAAACGGCGACGATATTAAGTGGCCGTTAGACGTTAGACGTTAGACGTTAGCCGGTAGACGACGCATACGCGTACGTACACACGCGCGCATATTATACGTATGTATGTACATCGCGCGAGATCGATGGCTCTCGAACGAAGCTCGTGGGATCTCGGGTGCGATCGCGAGAGGAAAGGCCGAAGGACGAGAGAAGCTAGCTCCCGAAGGTTTTACGGCTTCCGCGCGATCCCTCTTAAAGGTTGTCCTGATTTTATGGGCATCGTTAGACTCAGCGTCTGTCGGAGGTACAAACCTCGAGCGTACATCGTACAAATGTTGGCCCGTGACTCGCCGCAAACTGCGATCCATGGCAGAGCCGCCCCTAAATCACCGATACGCCGTTTCCTCCCTCTCCGGCTTTATCGCCGCATCGCCCTTCATATTTCCATCAAACCGAATACTCGCTATTCGGCGTACGCGATTTAAGCGGCCATCGTAAGAGAAAAGGGTTACGTTATGGAATTCACGAACGAACCCTTGCTATATGATTCCGTTCTAGGCAGAGTGCATAGGTCAGCATTCCATCCGAGCAAAGTTTTTTTTTCGCGGGAATGGAAAGAACGGTGTTATCGACTGGAGATTGGTGCGCGCAGGACGAGCAACCGGGACAAACCGCTCGAGGAACAAGATTTCCTTCGTAGCGTCGGAGAACGGAGCGCTCGAAAATCGAACTCACCTTAACAGCCTTCCTAAGGGATCCCTTTCCGGAGACGGGGGTCCGCAGAGTCCACTTCCGGTTCCGAGTCTTCGCGAGGAGGCACGTGCGCTCGATATGTATGCGGCCGGAGCGGGGGGAGGACTGCAGGGTGGACAACAAACGGGGCTGCTACCCCCCGGGGTCGAGAGGGTGTAACTCCTCTCCAATTCCTGTAACAGTCCAAGGAGGAGAGAAACATTGGTATGTTTTTGGAATTCAAATCTCCGTACATTCTTACGGGTTATATTTATCCTGCGGTCGTGGGACGCGCGAGATGTGGGCGTTGAGATCCAGGTTGAGATGCGACGAATAGAGCATCGTATTTTAAGCGGTACATTTGGTTTTTATCGCGCAACGCACGAATTCGTCATGATCGTCGTTGCTGTAAGCGTGCTTTTTGGGATAAAATAGGTATAAAGTAGTCGAGTAAAGCGGAGATAATGTACGATCGTGCTGGAAGAATTCTACGAACAAACGGAGATTACGTTGGGAGCAAGGAGAGGACCTCGCACTCCCCAAAACAAAATTGGACTTTTAGTTGTAGCGTATTCGTCGAGTTTGAAATCCCATCGCGCCGAACGACCGCGGAGAGGAATACGGAGTGGGACGCGGAGTAATCGATTCTGATATCTCGTGGAAATCTATAGAGCCAAGGATATTTGTATTTACGTCGGTCACGTTGGTAATCGTAATAAAACCGAAATGGTGCTTACGCTCGTCGATATCGGCGACCTTTGGTATCCACACCGCGTTACTCCCGGAATCGAACGAGCCGCGAACAAAGAATCGGAGGGATTTAAAGGGGTGGCTCGCCAAGATCAGCTTTGTTTCCTCGGCCAATGCCTCGGGCCTCGGCCCTCTGCATTTCATCGGGTAAAAAGCTTTCGCCCATACACCACAACGGATGGAAGTCGGGCGTCTTCTTAGGACCGCCCCCTATATTTAGCCCCGTTTCTTTTTTCAAAGTATCGAAATTCGATTTTTCGAAGCACCTGCCACTCCATTCGCGAGATGCTTCTTCGCGCCGTAACTCGAACACGCGTGACGACTGATCGATGGAAAAACGATTTAGAGCGGCCGCTTTCCTGCTCGTCTTTTCTTCCTACCTACCGGCCCTCCTCCTCTCCTCAGCCAACCTCCCCAGCCTCCCACCAAAACTCGACTCGTTTCCATGAATATCGACCGAGAGAGCTGGCTCTTTAGCGAGGAATCGCATACTCTGCCGACCGATCGAAATTAGTCGGGGATAGTGCAACGATCTGGCGGTGACGGGACTTTCCAAGAAATCGAGGCGTTCCGCGCGAGCCTTCCGCAGCGACAAAAGAAAGAATCGAAATCATAACTTTGAGACGGCAGTTCCCGAACTCGGTCCACGACTCGTTCGATGGCTTAACGCCCCTTCTGTCGCGACCTACATCGGCTTTCATACCGCTCGCGATTATTGATTATTCCCACTCTATCATCACCGTCGACGCACCTAAATCTCGACTTTTTTCGGAGCTTCGAAAGTTTTCGAAAAACCTGCCAGGAAAAGTTTCGATCCTAGTGCCGCTCGAGGCTCGCCAAAAGCGCCGTTCATCCTCCCCTCTCTTCTCAAATCTTTGCCCCGTGTATTAACGTGAAATCGACTTTTCTTCCTTTCGACGTGAAATTGGAACGTGATACGCGCCGCGAATATTCACCGTGCATCGCCGTACGATATTTACCATATACCATCGTTATTTTTACCGGACATATTCGAGCATCCCAACAAAGTAACGTGGTAAAATCTCGAGAAAGTACATTACCATAAAATGACATAGGTTCTGCGAAGAAATAAGTGATTTCCGTGGTTTTCACGTTCCTGGCTTTAGAACGTGTTAAGGGGTAGAATGGGCGCGTTGAACGAAAAGCTGTGGCAGTGGATGCGGAAGAGAGGGAAAGAATTGGGCAGACGTGGGACTTAGATCAGGGGCGTACGAGACGCGTGGTCCCAAAAACCTAGCATTAAGTGGCACGTAATCGTGCAAATTGCAGCCAGACGTGTCCTGGCAGAAAATAAGATGTCGCGGCAAATCAGGAATCCGAGACGCGAAACAATGGCATCATTGCAATACAATGGGGCTGAAATTGAGGGAAACCGCGAGGACGGAAGGGCGGCGGGGCCATCGGGGGTAAAAGGAGCCCGAGTCGAGAGGTGCACCCGGCTGGAGGATCTTCGGAAGAGCCCGCGTTAATTCGAGGTAATTGCCGCTGGAGACAACAAAGGGCTTCTAAGCGCTCGGTATAGAATCTTATTAGGAGAGGCTCGGAGACAGAGGAGGGAAAGAAGGCTTCGCCGAGGGAACGAAGGCGGCGAATCGCGAGTCCTCTCGCTCGTTAAATACCGCGCAAATTCGTGCGGTATTATTAACCCGTCCGTTCCTAGCCGTCCCACTTTATTCGCGCATTCCGCATTGATCGTATACTTTTACTTTCTTCGCGTTTTATTCGCACACTCGTCCGTTTTTGGACAACGGATTCGTCTCCCTGTTTGTCTCGTCGATTCAAAAACTATGCGAGCCCAGTTTGCTATCGACCGAGCGTCGTTCACCGGATTATCATTGCCTCATTGAGTTTTTGCGGGGATCGATTAATTTGGGAGAAAGGGAGAGCGAGCGAGAAAGAAAGATTGGTAATTTGGCGATTGCTCGTACGCGATGCGCGTTTCGATCGTACGTTCCGGTTACCTTGCATAATGCGCATTTTGAACAACGCTCGGGGGCGCGTGCCTTAAAAAAGTAGCTGATTTTTCACTCCGCAACCGCCGATTAACTCTCGTACGTTACACACCGTTCCACTTTAGCGCCGGTGATGGTTTCCTCGGAAATCGAATCACGCTGCCGGTCGTAATTCCCGGCCGGTAATTTTGCTAAATGCGCCGAAATAATTCCAAAACTATGCTAAAAAATGAACGCGGCATTCGAATGGCGATTACGAACACGTACGTTCGGCGAATAAAGTGATGCAACGCGAGCCGTGCGATAAAATCGCTTCGATTATAATTCTCGCGATGCGTTTGATTTTGGAAGAGCGCGAGAGAGATCGAAACGCGTTCGTTACTGCATATTTGTCGATAATCGCGTATCTCGCTCGAGAGCCTTTTCCCGGAAGAGGGCCCTCGAATCGACGCCGGTCAAATCTGATCGAAATAAAACTGTATCGAACGTTCGCATTGTTCTGCCCTGCTGTCGGATTATCCCGGGATTATCGTTACCATTGTTATCATCGGTATGATTGTTATTATATCGTTAGCATCGCCATTATCGCCGGTAGGACACGTTGCAGGGCAAATACACGATACGTGCTCGTGCATTAACGCGCGCCCAATCCGTACGAATAAACGTCCGACGATTATCGGCTTCTCCCTTCTCCGTTCGCCCGCTTGGTTAGCGCTTATCATCGGCTAGACGCATCGAGTAGCGTTGATGCGACGCGCGCTTGAAGTCGTTAAAAATTCGCGAAAAAGAACGAGAACGAAATCTCTTCGAGGACCGGGAGAGCGAAAGAAATTGGCCCGTTGGCGAACACGGGCCGAGGCTTCCGGCGTGCTCGGCCCTCGAAGCAAGGCCGGTGGTATTCCACAGAGTCGGGAGACAATCGCGCGTGAGAAGAATCGATGGCGAAGGGCGAATCGAGACGGAGGGGCGCGGCCTCGTGGATTTCCGCATTAAAGTTCCATCAGCGCCGGAAGTTAATTTAATCCCGATCCAATTAAACCGGATATAACGCTAAGCCTCTTCGCGGGCGCAGTTAGGCGCCTGCAGTTAACGCCCCGACGCCGGCCACGGCAGTTAACCAGTGCGTAAATTGGAAATTGGCCGCGCGTCCAATAAATATGGGATTAGCCAATAAATCGGCCGGAAAACGGCGATGCGTTATATCACTCCGCGGCGCGTAGAGCCGGCCGAATCAACCTGCCTGGCTTTCGCGCGCGCTCGAGTGCCACTTGCATCGATGTCCGTTCGTCCCTTTAATAGGACCTGGTTAAAAATAAAAAGGAACGGAGATGCCCCCGAAATTTCAACTCCCGCATAATAGATCCGGTTTTGGGGCGAACAATCCCCGCGACGCATCCTCGCGATAACGAAATTCGGTATTTCAAACGACGGCTCGAAGAGATCCCAGGCACCCGTTTCGAAAATAAATATTTCGCGCGAAATTCGTTTATTCCATTGTCGATCGCCGATGTACGCGGGGCAAAGGACTCGTCGGTGCAATTTTTAAACCCGTACAAGAACTTAATCCGATACCGCACGGCGAGCTACGCGATACCGTACATTGCACGCCACCGATAAACCATGGTATGTGTCGCGTAATCAAATTGGTTAAATATCGGACGGAATTACGCTCCGTATCTCCAACAAAGAAAATCCGAATTTTTCCTCGCCGAAACTCCAGTGTACAGTTTTTTTTTCCCGGATAGGAGGAAGATTTAACGCGTCCTCGACCGACGTCCACGGTTAGGATCTTCGAAGCGCAAAGGTCGGAAGAGGGAGAAAGATATTTGGCCCCTCGCTCGAGACGCGCGAAACTGCCGCGAATTCTCCCGTCGACGCAGCAGTCTCTCCGCTTACATATTTCACCGTTGGAATTTAGTCGGGCGCAAAGTCCTTCCTAAGCTTTATGGACTTCCGTGTTTTTACGAGAGCGCCGCGCGAACGTTTACGCCGGAGTGCCGCGATAATGCGCATCGGGCCGCACATATGTGCACACGTTATTATGTAACACCGTAGACAAATATATTTACGTAACGTAAAGGGGCGCATCCACCTTCGCAAACGAGCGCAATTTATCGCGCATGAGATACACGCTCGCTTCGCGGTATACGGGGTGTCTCCTCCATCGTGGATCCGCGCGAGCTTACGCGATCCAAGACGCGACCGAAGGGACGTGATAAGCGACGCGCCTATCGCGAGTACGATGCAATTAGGAAAGTAAAAAAACACGATACAAAGAATATAAAATTTTGATCGGCAAAGAGAGAGGGTAATGTAATCGCGTGAGGCGAAGAGGAGCGTGCGCAAAGATCGAATACACCGCTCGTTCCTCGTTTTCCAAAATTCGAGGTTTTATTCCCCACGATCCCGCAGCGCTTAAAGAGCAAAAATAACGGCTCGTATCTCGACGTTGTTCCGCGTCCCTTCTACTTACAACCGTAAGCTTAGAGTACGGTATAAAAGCCGTGGGCGTGGATCGGCGAATAAGGTAGTTTAATCGTACGACTCTAGCGGAACGGGACGCGGCGCGTTGTCTCTTAAACGGTTGCACGCTCGGCAACACCTTGTGGAAGCCCATACGCTTTCGCGTTTCAGCGAGACATTGACCTGCCTGGTGAGCGAGGGCTCTCGGAAAAGAAGCATTTTTCAACGTCCCGGAAACAAATGGCCCATGATACAGGTCCACCCACGTCCGGCTCGGTCGAACCGGTCGCGCGAGCGTAAAAAGCGCGGGCCTCCTCCTCGCGTGCCAAGCGGCCGCGTTTATTTGCGAGACGTCCGGCCTTTCCTCTCGGCCAAATTCGCCGACGAGCGAGCTGGCTTACGGGGCAGCATTGACGAAATTGGATCGGGCCGTGCTAATCGTCGCCGATGAAGCGCGTGCCGCGCGTCGAGGAATTCGCCAAGGGCACGATCGATACGTCCGCAAAGCGCACGACGATGCTTTGCCACCCGCGGCAGTTTCTTTTCAGCGAGACTCTTCCAACATCGTGCGCATGTAAAATCAGCGCAAAGTCAGCTTTTCGGCTCGTCGTGGCGAGTTTCAGACGTTGCGCCCGGACTTTTAGCGAGAAGAGCGCGATGCGAATAAACGTAGGAGCGTGTAAAATAAGGTACAGCATCGGGAGTAATTCGGAGCGATCCATCGACCTACAGCCGGATGCCTGTACAAGGCTTAATCGCGTAGGTGATCGGGCCCGTAGCTCTTCGCGTTGGAGGGAGGATCGACGAGGCGTGGAACATCGAATCCGCGCCAAACCTCTGGGCGGAGATGTCGCGTATCCTCCCCAAAGGGCGGAAGTTGGGTTCGCAATTTCTCAGGAGAAACGGGTGGAAAATAGGAGTTGCCGATCCGGCCTTGGAGGGTAAGGGATAGGCGCATCGAAGTGCGCCGTGGCACGAACGAGGGATCTGTCGATGGGCGGTGAGCGTATTAGAAGTCGACCGCGTTAATTAGACAACGTTAATTGGGTCGACACCTCCGGCAGCCCGGGGGTCACCTCACCGACGAGTAACCTCTCGTCGAGCTGAATTCTATTCCTCCCTCGTTTGCATGCGGTCTCGCTCCTCCTGGGAGGGCGCGGAGGGGCGGTATGCGCCGGGCCGCCGAGGGTGGATGCCGGCAAGGGGGTCAACGTTCGAGGGATTTCCTCCGTGGCTGCCGCCAGTTTTCCTTTAAACTTTGCCTCTTCCTGCCTCGGCCCGGGCAGCACCTCGTGAAAAGCGCGGATTTTGTGCCATCTTGCACGTCCTGTAATTGCAGCGAGATCGGAAAAAGTGGAGGTTCTTATGACGGTGCCTTTTCTTCGCGTCGTATCGTTTAGGGCTTTTTAGAATGACGCGTATATGTAATTTTAAAGAAACGTGTATAACGTGGAGCGCGGACGAGTGTCGTCTCGCGATACAACCTTCCGGTTCGCATCGAGGTGTATACTTTGTTACTATCCTATAACTGCTTTTTGCAATGAACGTATTTTTATGTAAGAAAGGGAACCTCTTCCCGGTCTCCTTTCCCACCGACTGGGGTTGTGAAAGGGAAAACGGCGGGATCGTGCGTGTCGAGTACCGTGCAAGGATGCTTCAAGATGCGCGGCTTAATCGCCGTCGCTTCGTATTGACCCTCGTGGGTCGCGAAACTGTCCTCGTCGCTAAACCATTATTCGTAGGTTGCGAGTTCCTTTGAAGGGATCTTTGGAAGTCGAGCTTTCGAACGGTCTGATCCATGGTATAAATTTGCTCTGAAAGCGAAAATGCGGCCCTCGAATAAATGCACGTATCAATGTCGCTATAAACGGGTGCTCGAGTGCCATTAAGGATTCTCGGGTAATGAACCCGCAAAATCCCGTCACGTTGATCGTCGACATTCGCCCACCCTTACGTCGTATCGGAATGGAAGGTTGCCACGGTGAAAATGGAAATTTCAGAAATAGACGGCCCTTTTACCGGCCGGATGGCTCGAAGCGGATGGTATGCGAGAAAGTAGTTTTCCCCTTTCCCGTCGGCGCGTTTATTTCCCATGCCATATTGATTTTAGCTATTATACGCATGCCCGAACAAACGTAACGTCGAAAATACGTTTTATATTAATCGTTCATTTTTGGGGGAGCGTAAATCCGATAAAAAAATTGCAATTTCCGTGGCACGTGAAAAAAAAAATACATATGCGCGGGAGTACGCGGCGGAACTGAAACGGTCCCGGGAAATTGTTTTATTTCGTCCGCGAGTACTACGGGCGGACGTAAAGTGGAATGATAAACGGTAAGGACTCTAATATTTTATCGTACTTCCAACAACCGTATTGTGTACCTACGTAAATGCGGCTTCGTTTGCGCGCAACTTGTCGGCCAAATTTCCCCTCCAAGATACATTTGCTCGCGCTTCCAAGTTTGGCCCGGTTTTTGCGCGATTCCACGTTTAATACCGCCGAGAATGCGACGCAAATCCATTTTTCGCGCCAATCGCTTTTCAAACTCTTCCTTCGAATACGGATGACGAAGGACGAACGATTAGATGCGCAAAAAAGATCGCGCGTAACGGTATAGTTAAAGATCTCTACCCGCCAAACTTTTGTCATTTTTCAAAACTGTTCCCCCTTGGACGATGAAAAGATTATCCGCCGTCTATCGACAAACCATGGTATTCGGATCGGTCCGTTTCGGTGGCTCGAAATAATCGCAGCCTTAAAAGGGCGAGCTTACCAATTATCCGTTCACAAGCCGTAAAACTGGCCGAAACGGTTCGAGCGTGTTAATTTACGAGCGCATTAGGGCGGTGAGCATCTCGCCGGTCGTAATTAGCAAAAGGTAACCCGCGCTGTTACTCCGCCGGGGCAAACAAGAAAATCTGCAAAATAGCCGCTTCTCCCCCGTTTTTTCCGTCTCCGAAGGAACAACGCGAGCGGAAGTTCGTTAGTCGAGGCTCTCGGCAAACGAGCGATTAAAGAAATATCGATCGACAGCGTTATTAGAGGGGCATTTGATTAAACGTTGGTCCTCCCGCCGTGGGCTCTAGAGCCCGAAATTAGTTTTAACGAGAGAGCGAGGACAAGACGATTTCGATGACGGCGGTGAAAGCACGAGGGGGAAAATCATCGACATCGTTGAAGCAACCGTATGTCGCATCGGACAATTTCTAAGGCTTCTCGGAAGTGCGCCGAAAGAAAAGAGCTCGAGGATTTTTGAACCAGCTATCGACGCTTTCGTTACTTTTCCCCTTTTCGTCCATCAGAATCGAACGATCGATTCGCTGCCAACGACGTCGCGGATCAGAAAAATCGACGGATATATCCTGGTGCAACGGTTGCGGAAGCCAGCGATAAAGAGCGCAACGCTCGCGTTACGGCCGATCCCTATCGAGTTTCTAAACTTTACTGCCGGCTCGGCCATGATTACGGCGATAAAAATATCCAGAATCGCTTTGAATGGCCGGGCCGGCCAAAATCGGGCATCGACACTATCATTTACTCCCGGTGTCCATACAATTTTTACGTTCCGCCATTATTGCCCGAAGCATTCCTAGTTTATCCGGCGACTTCAGGATTTTCGGTGTTGCGACAAACGACCCACGCGGAGCTTCGTTTATCGTAGTTCTTATAACTCTGGTCATGCAGGGATGTCCAGAACGGCAGTTAATTTCCTTGGGCGTTGGCAAGTGATTCGTATAGAACAGGTATACGAAGGAATTAAGGAGTAACGATGGATAAAAATGGAAATACTTAGCACCATTGTCGGAATGGTTAATCTCGATGCTTTGGTAATAAACGTGCTTTGCTAAGATCGGAAAGTATTATTATCGTTTGGCTAGAATTCGAATCTTCACCATGTTTCCGTCATAAAGCTAAACGAGCTTGTTCGCGTCCGAGGACAATACCGGCCCAGGCCAGCCCACCTCCTGCTCGGCTTCGGGCTTAACCGAGAACCAGCCACGGCAGAGAATTTCCGAGATCCTGGGTATCAATAACAATCGCGCCGCTTGCACCGGAGCAAATCGTAGGAATCGTAGGTAGGTTCTACCTTGATGTAATTGCGAATGCGTCGACAAAGGAAAAGCTCGGCCATCGAGCCTTTCGGCTTTCCGCGAGTGCTTCTCCCCTCTCGTCGCTGTTTGCCGAGCATTTAACCCCAGGATCGAGCACTTGGACCCGTCCCTTTGTCCGGCGTCACCCTTAAATATTCATGAATCATCTCGCGACGAACCGAAAATCCGCTTCCTCGCGACGCCCGTGCGTACCATCCTCGAGGCTTCGATCGTGCAATACGCGACGCTCGTCTAAAGTCCTGATTTTAAACGCGCGTTTTTCGGTCCGTAATCACGACCAAAATTGGACATCGAGATGCCTCTTTTCTAGGCCAAATATTTCAAGGATTGGCGTTGAGAGAATCCAGCCTTCGACCGGCAGACTTTTGGGCCGACGACGTGTCGCTGGTCGAGCGGGAAAAAAACCAGAGGAGTGAAAAAAATGGGCTCGGTCGATGGCCCACGGACGACCGCCACTTTGGCCTCTCGCTGCGCCCGATGCGATCCATCCGGTAATATTTTTTGCGCAGGGGGATTACGCCGGTCCAGTGGATAAAGGAGGCCCGTAATGTCAGTCGGGCGTGCCCACGCGACGACTTTTCTCCCATTCTACTTTCCTACTTCTCTCTCTCTCCCTCTCTCTCTTTTTTTTTTGAGACACGTTTTTAGCCCGTATTTCCCTTGCGCGGGCGGGACGCAAAAGTGGCTCGGATTAAACGACCGATTCTTCTGGATTAGAGAAACGGCACTCGAGCGAAATGACTAGAAATACACGAAGCCGTTACGTTCCGGGAGGAAAGATAGTACTGTACGATATTTGAAAACTCTTCGCGTCCGAAAACACTGTTCGTCCACTCCGCGCGGATGAGTTTGAGGTGCTCGAAATTTTCGATAAAAATCGATACTCTATAACGGTGTTGTATTCCCACGCATTTTGATTATATCCCGCGCAGTATTTTTCTTCCATCTCCGTACTAGCAGAAAAGTCCAATGGTCGCCCAAGAATTCTGCCGTTGGCCCTTCCCGCGTTGCGCATTAAAGAGATCGAATTGATAGGGAACGAGCTGACCGTTGTGTACATTACGACGTTTACTTCTCGCTTCTTTACAGCGTATTTTTATCCCACGGTCGCTGCTAGACGAGCGGTATTTACATCTTTATTCGCGCTACGCGTTTCGTCAATGCGGCTTTTAGCGAAATCAATCGATGCTCTGTCGAGGCCCTAGTATCCCAAGAGCCTTTCAACCCAGAAAAATGAGCCGTATCGTTTTATACTCCTCTCGAGAAGATCCGTTTACCCGCCAATTTTCAAGTCTACGATCGATGCATCGCTTCTTGCGAGGATAAACCGAAATGGAGGTGCGAGCGTGTGGGAGGTACGACGGTCCTGGGAAGAGCATCGCGGTCGCGGAGTGGAATCCCGAGAAAAGGCCGAGTTTCGTCGAGACGGAGGAGCCTATTGTTGGTCCGCGATGCGGAATGAGGGGAAGGCGAAGCGGTATTTTAAAAAGGCGGAAGGAGGCGCGAGGCGCGCCCGCGGTTCGCCAACATAAATGACGGCCAAGGTATACAGGGTGCGCGCGATAAATCGACGATTATTTTGCATCTTCTCGCTTTAGGCGCTTCTTATTAACGTTCGAAACTTACGTTTCTAAATTGACGATATAACATTATTGTTTTGGATGTAAAGCGCTAAATCCTGGGAGCAACCGTCGTATCGAAAGAATACGACGTTAAAGCGGACGTTGCTTTAACTTCCAACAAGATGGTGTACCGGCGCACGATCTTTTAGGCTATTATGTAAGGAGCACGTGTAACGGAAAAGTTAATAAAGTTAATAAAGCGTTCCAATAAAGATACCGTTCAAAACATTATGATGTCCACGGGTAAAGAAATGATAATTAACGCGCAGTCACAATTCCGTAGTCGAGTCGAGCTTACCATCGCGCCAAATGGGAACTTTTTTGAAGGATTAAAAAGGTAATTACCGTGCTTATGTGTTTAGGTATAAGAGTCAATTTATTTTGGAACATTACGCTTTTGCGGCACGTTGTTAATCGTACAAAAACCTTTCCAATTTATCGCGCGCACCCTGTATACCTACCTGGCTCGAACGGGTTACAGGGGCGAGGGCTTCGCGACATTTACACTCGTGTAAACGTCGAAACGAGGTAAACGACCGGCGTCAAACACTCTGGCCGGCTCCTCCACGGCTTTTAAAAAGTCGTCGACTTTGACCTCAGCGCCCGTACCACCATTTTTCCCTCCCCGGAATACCACTTTCCTCGAGTCGCCCTTCGTTTCCTCGATTTCGCACGCCTTTTTTTCTCGCCGAGATCGTGCCCATTATTTATTCGATACAAAAATTACTTTGACGCCCATGTCAAAGTTAATCCTTCGTAGACCTTGCCAGAGAGCGACATACATTTCGATTGCTTTTTTCATCCGTCATTCGAATAAAGCGAATCTCTGAAAAATTATTTTTACGTTCAATAGAGACTCCTCGTTAATTTTCGCTCGTAACGCGATAAAACGCTATCTCATTATTAACGTAATTTGGAGTTATACCTATTTGGACACATATTATTTATGCGGTAATGTTTTGACGGTCATCGACGGAACCGCTGTAAAAACGAATTCAGGATATATTACCCATATCATCGATTACGTAAACAACGGTGTTTTGGCCACGATGCAACTCGGAAACGATTCCAGACTCGTCGATTAACTTTATACGTTTAAACGTTCAGGCTCGTTTATCGATCAAAACCGGATGAATACTGTTCGTCGGCAGAGGAAAGTGTAAACGCGCTAAAATGAATACGGTACGTACGCGTTCGCGTTCATCGATACGAGAAAAAATAATTGAAACCTATGTAAATAATGCGGATTTATATCATTTTATTTACGCGATTGAAAGTATGCCTCTCGTAGAGGCATATCGCAAATACGAACGAAGCGAGCGAAAATGAACCGTATTTATAGATGATGGCGGAAAGAAACGGGGCAATTTTAAAAAATCAATTTATCTCTCCAATTTCAAGCCGGATAGAAATGCGCGTACAAAGCTGACATTTCCCCGTTCATATAGCATGCGAAAAAAGTATTCGACAAATTCAAAATTTCCTCGATAACCACTGGCGACCCTTTCCTCTCGAGATCGTCCTTTATCTTTACTCGTTTCAGGGTACACGAATCGTAGTGCAAGCCTGCGAGAAGATATCGGTATGCGCTTCTCGAGTCACGCGTTCTACGCGTTCTCCTGGCTTTCATTTGGGTCCCACGATTATGACTTTTGATTATGATTCGCGAACGCGAAGACTCGCAACTCGTAACGATCGGAGGTAAATTTGATTTGTCAATGCCCAAGAAAGTGTTTGAGCAACGATAGTTAAACCAACTCATTCGTACTCGGAGTGTCAAAACGAGCAGAGGACATTGGAAGCCCTCTGAATAATATACGATTTCGTAACGGAAATGAAAAACATGATTTTCAGAACGGACACACCTGCGGTATGCTTCGTAATAACATTATTATAGCACACGCCCGTCTGTTATCGAATGATCGACAAAAAAATCGATGGAATATCGTTAAAGCACGGGGATACGTTTGAATTATTCACAGGCTACGCATAATAAAGTACGGTCTGCAGTTGCGAAGGCGTTAAATTACGCGCCAGGGAATTTTAATTACGAGCTAGAATACACTTGGAAATTACTGTAATAATTTCCTTCAGCGCCTCCTCTTGCACGGATGTGATGTTCCTTCGTCCGCGTATCGTTCTTGGCGTTTAGCTTGCCAGATACTACGAGGAGTGCGGCAAGAATTTCCTTTCATAGTCGAGAAGACACGAGGGGGTAGGATTAAATTGCGAAGGCGGAGCTTTAGAAGGCACACGAGCGAGCTAATCGGTCCGCTTTGTCCCCATCGAGTGACCGGCAAATGCGCATGGTGTTGAAACGGAAAGGACCGAAATGCAAGAAGTGTACGAGACGATTTGGTAGCTTCAAGGCACGTAAGTTTAATCCGAAAATGAAATCGAGATCGAAGTAGCCATGGCGAACGAAACACGTTCCAAGCTTCGAGCTTTTCCGCATATTTATTTACCCTCTTATCGTATCATCGAGGAATCTCGAGCAAGATTTACCTTCGACCCAGATTATTTCTATCTCGCCGATAGAGAGCTACAAAGAGTGGCTCGATGTGGGGCCCTCGCCCAATTATTCGCGGATGCATTCTATCGGAGCTTAATTCCCAAACGACGTCAAACACGTTGGAAATGTTCGAGTATATTAACCCTTTGCACTCGGTTGTCCAACCAGGTCGGACATTGAAATACCAACAGCCTATTCACCCGTCCAATCGGGTTGAATACATTCGAACGAATTCTGCCATTCGTGAATTAATTTTACGTCAAAATTGGAATTCCTTAAATCTTGGAATCGCCCATATCCGATAGTGACGATAAATCAGAGACGATCGATCGCAGGGCAATGATAAAACTGTTTTCATTTTTACCACTCGGTCCGTGGTATAATCGGGTATCATTAAAAATGCGTAAGCGATAGTGAAAAAAATTCGTGGATTCCCGGTGCGGCCACACGACGGCCGCTTTTTTCCTCATACCTTCCCCTTGATAATAATTTTCGTTCGCGAACGATACCACGGGAAAGGAGATATCAATTTAATCTTAATTTATAACATTCAAAAGAATACGACGGGCCAAAGTGGAGAATATTAGGATTTAGATAGGCGGCCGTACGACTAGGAAAATACAAATTCTTATTTTTATATCATTAAAATTACCGCCATCCGCTACCCTTTTACTCGACAGTCCATTGTCGATGTATTTAAACCAACGCGAAATATCGGAACGATGATCGTGAGTAATTGGAAATGGGACGGCCGATCGAAGTTACCGAATGAAATATACCGGTCTCGTGTCGGCGAACGATCGGAACCGAGAGAAACGAAATTGCGCAAAAGGTAGCGGATATCGATTTTGCGGTCGGCACTTAAATGGCAATATCATTACGGAATACGGGGAAAATACGAGGAGTAGGTAGATATCGGTGACCGCGTCTCGTATATCGAAATCATAGACGACGGCCCATGGCCTTTTTGCTCGGACACGTATATCGGTGTCGGCGGTCTGCCGCCCATTTTTTAGCTCCTTTAGCGCTCGCGCTTCTACAGCTCCGTCCGGAGGAAATTATTCGTCGTTTCGGAGCAAGACCTTGGCTCTTGCCCAATTAAGGAGAATTATCTCGGCACCTGGCACGAATTATCCCAGTTCGGGACACGGGTATAAGTTACGAGCGTAAAATATTGTTTCGTTCTTAAGGATGCAACCACCGCCGATGAGATACCGGCAGGCGCGTTCCTTTTGCGAGAGATCGAATCTCGCCTTTCAAGTTGTGGAAGCTCCGCATTGAAACTACACCGAACGTAAGTCTTTCCAACGTAACTTTGTTCGAAGGAGCGATCGTCATTCTCGATCGGATCTAACTCGACGAGCACCGGATCGAAGGGGCAAAAGATTCCGCATCGTTGAGAGGACGGTGATAGCTCGGACTTTTTTTCGCTCCCTTCTCTACGAGCCGCTTCGTCCGGCCCTTCCTCTTTTGTACCTTTCAGGGATCGGCGCGCGGCGACTTTACGGCGGCAAGCGATAACTTCCGGCGCGCCGATCGAGGGTGATCGGTGACAAAGGACAGCAATTAACGGGCACTTTGCGGCGCTGCCGTTGAATGCGAGTCGAACGCCAGTGCCACCCTCGCCCAGTCGCTCCGCCACTTTCCGCCAACAATTCGGGCCGCGCCACTACGTCGCGTCGGTTAAAGTTTGATAACGCGCGTATAACGAAAATTCGATAGTGTACCGGCCAACCTCGTCGATGAGCGGATCCGCCCACCGATGGACGGACCGCTCCATCAAAATTGGTCGGGCGTGCGGACACGAAAATTTCTCAGATTCCCGAACCGCGACGTTCTCGAAATTCAATCTCCTAAATCGAGAAAATTCGGCGCCTTTCCAGGAGTTCCGTGCCTCTCCTCCTTCCCCTCTGGCCCTCGCTCCGTTCGGTTGCCTCCTTACTCGATTCTCCCGTCCTTCTCGCACTCTCTTCGGAATTATCTCTCCTTTTCAGCGTCGACCCTTCAAAACGTTCGATCCAAGTGCTGTGGCGATGAAAGTAGAGCGCACGCGGCGCGTAGAAAATTATCCGATCGGTCGAGCGGCTACCGTTTTTCAAGTACGTTCAGAATCGTGCGCACAACGCTATCCGCGGTCGCGTGGAAAACTCACCACTGCCGCTTATTAAACCCTACGGCACCGTGGCAGCTGCCACTAGCTCTCGGCTCTTCTCGTACATTCGCACGATAAACTCACGAGGAGGCGCGCGTAATCGCGAAGTTGAGGATTCTGCACGCGCCTCGCGCTCGTTACGCAACGTTCGTTGGGTACTCTGCTCGCTCCTCGGGCTCCTAATTTGACGCAACGTCAGATTAGGTTCTTACGCGTTCGGCGATGCCGCGAGGTCTCCTCGTGGGGGCAAACAAATCATGGGTGCCCCGCGGAGGAAAGGCAAACAGCGGGGTATGCATTATTTATCGCGGTCCAACCGCCGGCAACGGGAGTCTCCCTTCAATTTACGTCGCATCCCGAATCGAGTCGAACTAACCGATGTTTTCAGAGTAAATCGGAATTGTTGCTGCGGGAACCAGCCGTTAATAATCGGACGATGCTTCGCAGCCTCGGTAAATACGCGCCTGAATCGTCTACCGACGCGTTGTTATTCCCTGCCCAGGTCTGTACCGCGAAAGTAGAATGGCCAATGTCTGTTTTGGTAGCCTTTTTCAAACAGCGAATTTCATTCGATGGATATTTGTTTTTTGCATCGCATCGTACGTGCACCGTCACGGTGCAAGGTGATCGGCTAACCGCTAAAAGGCGATCGGCGACGGAACTCTGGACTCTTCGCGAGTCCGACGAATTTTTAATTTACGCTCGCGGATCGCTCTTTCCCGCGACTCGATTCCATTTCAGATAACGGAACTTTTCGTTCTTGCTCGTCGTTTAACGAACTTCGGAACGAGCATCTCCGCGAGCACTGTCGGCGAAGAAGTTTGGCCAGTTCCGCGCCCCTATCGTTCCATCACCTCTTATATTCTCGACTTACTTTAAACCACCGCGTATATTAACCCCTTGCGCTTCAGCCAATTCCTTGATGCGTTCTACCGGACGTATTCCACGATATTATTGTGGTATCTCGGACGAAGAAAGTGCTACCGCTGATCCGTCATCGGTAAGTTATGCGAGTACAGTTCTTTCGAGGGACGAGGATTAAACGACAAAGCGATTACGGTCCTTGACGTAGTAGCGTTCGCAAAGTGCAAATGGCTAAAATTCTATCAAAAAGCAATAACGTTCGGAACCTTCGGAATCTTCTTGCCGAGTATATTTATGCGGTACTGACCGATGGAAGGTTGCCCGAAAGACGCGTGCTTCGACGGGAGGACAAGGGTGTAAAAGCAACCGGTGTCGATTACACCAAGGCAAAGCTCCCAGCGGGGCGATCGAGGCGACGTTACAAAGCGCTACGTGGATTCATTTTCCTCGGATTCGGGCCGAGTACGTCCGCACAAATACCCACTGCGAGGTACGACTTTACGCGCACTATTGCTACACGACTAGTTTTACTCTGGTTCGAATTGTTCGACCGTTTTAAATGTCGGGCGCATATGCAAACGCGATCGTTTAAATCAGAGTTGATCGAGTATGTACGATCTTTGTGGAATACGATTATTGCGTCCTGGGAAACGCGTAAGATGGATAAAAACGTTTCGATCGCGAATATAAATGCGAAGGAACGAAAATCATTCGACGCGGATTACTCTTTTTTGTTCGGTTAACGAACGTCGAGCGGCTCTTAATTTTATATTTTTACGCGCAATGAGTTGCAGCAGCAATTTCTTATTTTACTATTAGTCGGAGCCGATTAAACGGTCGGCTTTTTAATCGAACCGTTCGATTAGAACAATGAGCTCCGCAGCTCGAGAATCGTGACCGAAATCAGGACGAAATTTAACTTTCCAGCGAGGTCGTAAACTTCCCCGACTCGAATTGAAATTTTTTAATCGACTTGCGGAAAAGTACCTCGACTCGAAGATGGAAGGGGTCGTAATGCTTTCAACCCTCGGTTCTCGTGCGTTCAACCCCCGGGAACGAACCTCCGCTACGGCCTGAAGCTTCTTAGGATGCATACGCTATCGGAGAAGCGAGAGAGGAGTGGGAAGAGTGGAGATGGGGAGGGGGGAGGAGGTCGGAGAAGTAGGAGGAGAGGAGATTAACAAAATAATTCACACGCCACAACGTTAAAAGCGTCGACGAGCCTGGCAGCACCATAAACGCTGATGTGATTTACGCGAAGCCACGTAACTTCCCCTGCTCCTCCCGCCACACCCCTTATTTTCTTCCTCTTCCCTCGCTTCTTCACCCGCGAAACCATAACGAACGATTCATCGACCAGTTTACCGAATCAATGTTGACGGAGCTTTACCAATCGAAGAGCAGTGCCGGTGTACGATTTTGCGTATCGGTAAACATTCTCACGCGCGTCCTTGAAAAGGTTAATCTTGGCGTTATCGCTGCGTCGCTTGAAAATCAGTAACTCCAGTTTCCAGGCCATCCGGAAATTTTACGATACGAGGATAAACGAACCGTGGCGCGGATCGGCCGATACCCGTTAATTATGTAATAAATTTGACGCGACTAAGCATGCGTGAAAATCATAAATTACCCGCACCGATTGTTAACGATATACGGATAAAACAGCGACGCGTAATTATTCTGAATATTAACTCGAAATATTAATATAAACTGCAGGGCGTGATTATTAATTTATTTTATAGCCGCCTCGCAGCGCATTCAGGCTAACGGGCGACTGCCGTATTATCCTGGATTGACCAAACGGATAACGTATTAGCCCTACGAGCCGATATACCGTACCAACACCCTGGCCGCCAACTCCCCGAGGTGTACTTTTCCTACCGATTCCTTTACCCTATTAACCCTTTTGAAACCTTTTCGAGGATTTTTTAATCTGCGGGACTCCGGAGAGTGATCATTTTCAACTGGAATCGTGGAATGGATAGTGCGGTGTACCGAGACCAGAGAGCTCGCGTTCTACGTCCGTATATTCGGGAATGTATCCCCAACAAACGGCAGTGCATCGAAAGCCAGAGTGCTATGCGCTGTGATTAACGCTTCAATGCCTAAATATCCTCCGCCGCTTCCTACTCTCGTTCCTCGATTACGCTCAAAGCGTGAAAATCGTTGCCGCACTTCTCGCTCTCTCGGTGCGATAAAAATTGTATCCCTCGCCATTTGCTTCGCATTCAACGAATCGCTTCGGGCCGTTCGAGCCGACGTTTGGAAAAGTCCATTTCTACGCTCAAATTACTTTTTCTTTTATCGCGCTTTCGAGATACGGTTAATTCTGACGATTGTCCAATCGAATACCCACGTATCCCGCGTCGCTAAAACGTGTCTCGATAAACCGCTTGGCTCTACTTTACTGCGACAATCTGCCGTATTGATATACGCTATATAATTATGACGGAGCGAATATTTTAGAACGCGTAACGATCCTTATCGGGGTGCGATCGTTGAATGTAATAAACGACGTCATTGAGTTTTGCGTCGAAATCGAATCAATTCGCCGGGGAATTATCATAGCGGAACCAAGATTTGTGGCGGATCCTTTTCGTTATCCAAGCTTGGTCGTCAAATTTAAAAATACCAGTGCGGAAGCTCTTTCTTGGAACGTTACCGTCGCGAAATTCAACGAGGTTGTTACGAAAATTCAATCGGCGAATACATCTAAAATCATTGACTCGTTCTACGATGGAGTATCTTCGGGCATGTTATTCGATTTACGTTTCAAACAAAATTTTCTACCCGCACGATTAAATCGTCGAGAAAAAAACCGATAATACGTTTGCCGCTATTAATTCTGCAGTGGTCGCGCTTCCGAATGTCGCGCGAACGTTATTGGTAATCCACTTTAAAATTAACGACTCGCGTCGATTCAACGATTCACACGCACACGGCGCATAAAATACGCTTTGCAACGATCAGCGTGGTAAGATTGGAGGGAAGCCGACGACTACTTCGCATGGACGACCATCGTCATCCGGGTGAGCATTCGAGGGTTAATATACGATTTTTAGATTCCGCTGGATGGACTCGAGAGCGTTCGAATCGAACTACTTGGATTCCGAACGACGCTGGTCCGGTTCGCCAGTGGAGGATCGTGGAGAAAGGCGCGATAACCTCGACGGCCTCGATAAGGCCTTGCAATACCTCTCGGAGTCTTCCCTACCTTGACCTCGTCGATCGGCTCCGGCGGCCTTCCCTCTTCCTCGTCCCTCCTTCTCCTCTCCTTATCCTCGGCGCGACTCTTTACCAGGCCGTTTAGGCTCCTATAGGACAACAGTCGGCACATGTCGCTGGTCAGGTCCGGCAGACGGTTCTTACAGTCGCCACAGTGGAACTTCTGCTGCGGCATCTCGCGACACCCGGTATGGCTATCGGCACCGCTCACCGTACAGTCGCTCTGTCCTCGAGAAAATCGAGCGTCTCTCGCCGGGCGCCGTTCACCATTTTTCTCACTTTCGAAGCGCGCTAAGTAACGCGTTTGGTGAAAATACCGTTACCGAGGTACACTACCGTCGATAAGTCTCCATACACCCAGCCCATCCGGACGAACGGTCCGTCGGTCTCACGACGAGCAATTTTCTCGACTTCATAGCGATTTTATCAATGTTTTGTACTTTACACGGAGCCCTCGTACCGCTCGATGCCGGTGTAATATTTCCGATATGACGCGATGAACCGGTCGTGAAGAAAACCATGCTCGTACGACGTTTCCAGGTGCTGTTCGCGAGTGTGTATATGTCCGGAGATTTTTCGATGGTAGTGTACGCAATGTCGTCTACGTCGATCCTTGGATAAGGGCAGGCTATCGCTCCTTTCACCATTACGTCTTCGAGCGTTGGAATCGATCACCACCTTATCACCATCGCGCGGTGCTACGCGTACTGAAGTTTTCGCACGTTCGGAAGCTCTTATATAAAGAGCCTTTGGTACGCGCACGCCGACAAACGTTCCAAATATTTTCGAGATCTACGATCGAAGAGTACAGCGCGGCTCGTGCGAACGTAAGAAAGCGTTGCCACTGGCGACGAGACGCTAGTGCCGTGGACGAATCCTGCGAGGCTCGTGTTTACCGTAAATGTACTCTGTATTCTCGTAGAACGAAAGGTGCTCGGGGCTTTATCCATTTCCCCGACACGCTCGAGTATACTCCTCGAATAAATTCCTTCGTTTTCTCAAAGTTCGGCACACCCCTGAACGCTGCCAAATGTTTTTCGACAAAAAAGAAGAAGATACGTATTCGTTCATACGTGGCTGTTCGGAAGAGCAAGCCTCGAAGTTTGAAAATCCATTCGTTTAGACAGTACATTAGCCGGCTTTTGCCCGTCGTTGAATGAGCGTCGGGAATAAATATTCGCGGCTACCATACGTTCTTCGTTTGCGATTTTTACATTTTTTATTTTAACGAATATGCATCGTCGTGGAAAAAAAATTCGGATGCATTTTTTAGGTATTTCCACACTTTCAGCGACCGATAAAATGGTAAAACGCGTTTACAGGTATCGCCCAATAGCGATAAGTCGAAAAATCGAAGAAAAGAAATCGAAAGTAATTTGTCGAGGAAGCGATTGGAAGCTGATAATCCGTGCCACGATCGACCGTAGGAGCGCACGGTAGTTCTTTGGGAAATTGGGTCGATCGAGAGAAGCTGCTCGTCTCCGGACTACTCCTTGGCACCGTTTCGTGAGACAGTTTTCCGCCCCGCCGAGGCATTCACCCGTTGTCCCCCTTTTTTTCCTCGTTTTACTTTCGGCCTCGTACGACCGCACGGGCTTTGAGCCGTTGCCCCTTGTCCCTTTCACCGCGCAGTGCAGTTTTGAGCCACACCGCCGCGAAAGAAACGAGAAATCTCGGACGGATTTTTCCTCGTGAATGGGAATACCCGCGAGTGTGAGTCCGTACGAGCGACGAAACGGACTTCTTTCTTACCGGATGCTCGAGACGCGCGAGACATTCGAGGATACTGTTTTTGGAACGTCGAGCAGTTAGCTGGGATAGAGGGCTTGACCGGAAGTTCGTAAATTCCTTAACTTCGAGGAAAAGAAGCGTGCTTGGAAATCATAACGAACGATCGTGACCGTAAAAGGTGAGCTTTCCGATTCTGGATCGTTTACCTTTTCCGCAAAAGAAACTAAATCTTCTTACGCTCGTCGAGAGCTAATTACGAATGATCGAAGCGACTGTCGAACGTTGCCCTATCCGACTCGTGCTCGAGCGATCGAAACGAACACTTCGGACCGTACTAAGTTGGCGCACATGGCCAAGATGCGGGCAATGAGGATGCTTCGCATATTTTCGAAGGGAAGCAGCTACACGCCGTACATCTCGAGATACGTACGTTAGCGTGGGCAGAGGGAGTTTGGAATGCGTCTTGTCGCGAGTCTGGAAATTCAATGCTATCGATGTGCAAGGTTGCGATCACTTTGGTTCCCCGCGCGATCTCTATCGGCTGCTAATCGGCTTCTCGGTTCGGGAGGCACTCGCGCGGCGCGTGTCTCGCGACACTTGGCGTCGACCGCCTCATGGAGGCAAAGGGAGTAAGTCGAGGATAAGAGCGGTGAGAAAAATCGTACGATGATCCAAGAGCGACTGGATGGAAACGTCGAAGGCAAAGCCGATCGGCGTTCCGAAGGTTTAAAAATAACCGCGGAACGTGGACGAGGTCACTCGGAGAAGACAAGAGCGCCTCGAAGGCTGGGCCACGCATAAATGAATTCGAAGCGGTTCGTCGACCGATCTGAGCGAGGAGGCGTGGGATAAAGGATCGTTCGAGGAGAAAATCATTTTCTTCCATATATTCACGGTACGGAGTGCCGTGTCGTTCGTCGTAGGACCTACCGTTTAAGCTGGGTTCGGAAGCGGCAGAGTACAATACGCGTACTACGGAGAATATTTTTCAAAAGCGATGGGTGGGATTCGAATTTTAATCTCCCGCCTGTAGTCGGAACTTTTATCCACCGCATCGTCGTAGCTGTGAAAATCATGTTCGTAACACGATTCGCACCATTTCCGCGCCAGTTTTACGGTTTCGGCTTTTGCGATCCCGCGATGTTATCCCCGCCCGGCGCTCGGTTAATGATTCGATAGCCCGATATTCTAATTAGAATGATTTATAGATTCGCAGGCTGCTTGCGCGGAATTAATAATCAACGTTTCATACGCGGTTTAATTAATAACAAAATTGAAACGCGGTAGACGCGGTACCACGAATATTGGATGCTTTGATAAACGCGTCATTTTGACATTTACCTCGAGCCTTTCGCGCGATATGGACGTTCTTGTTTAATCTCCAAGTGAGTTTTCGTTGATCGATTTATCGTTTTTTATTCGCGTTCGTATTTTGTACGGATTCGCGTATCCGGGACTCTTGAAATTTTAAGGCAAAATACCCATTTCGGCGCGCAATAATAATTCCATAGCCGATATTCTGGTTACACTAATTTATAGATTCGCAACGTACACGTGCACGATTAATAATCAGCTTGGCACGACCAATCGAGTTAATGATATTATAGCACAGAAACAATACGTGCACGGTGACGAGATATTTACTCCGCGTTCGTCTCGTCGCTTTTTTGACGTCAGATTTTTTCCCCAGACTGTGTCGCTACTTCCGTATAACCTTTTTCTACCGGTTCACGGCTGTCCACGGCATTCGAAATTTTCAGCCGGATTACGCTGGTATTGGGAAACGAGAGCTGAACTTTGCCAGCGTCTAATAAATAACGTTATATCCCGTCCTCGAAATCGCGGACGGGTACTTAATTCGTTCTGAAGTTTAAGCCACGCCAAAACGCAATAACAGCCGCTTCTCCGATCGTCGCGCTGAAACGCTCCTCGGATCCCCCCCCCCCCCGCTAAATTAACCGTCGATTCTATGGTTACAAAATTAATTAAATCGTGCGATTTCCTTTCGAGCAGGTTCGCGGTTATACGCTCCCGACCGCTCGTGTTTGCTCCGGATAAACTACAGCGCCTTTCAAAAAGAACGGTGCAAAGGTAAAGCCGATTTGTTATTTCATACGCAAACGCATCGTTCGTCGATGTCTAAGAAAAATAATATGAAGGATCGTTTAAGAGAATTATACGATTTCCTCGTCATTTCCGACTTATTCTTGTTAAAAATGTTTACGAGACCCAACGACGACATTTAACCGAAGAGAGGAAGATTTTCGAGAGCCCTTCCTCGTTCGGTATGTCCTGATCGTAAAACGATCGTCTCGAGATTAAACGAACCGGTAATTGTTTCGTAATTGACGTTGCTCAAGAATGGATCTCTCTTTCTTTCTCCCCGATAACCGTCGACCGTTCTCCAAAAGCCTAACCTCCAGAACTATTCGCTACTCGAGTCTCTTCACGCCGTCATCGTTATAAGGAGTAAAGATTCTTTTGAGAATAACTTGATCACACTTTGGCTCGTCTATTTTGAATCACCGTGTATTTTTCCAGACCGAGCTACTCCCGCCGCGTTGGCCGAAAATGTACGAGGCGCGAATGCTTGCACGAAGAATGGGAGGAGAAAAAAGGGAGGGAAGAAATTTGAACCCGTTTCGCGGTGATTGGGAAGTGGAAAAGGAGGGGAGGGGGTTTAACGGCGCCTAATTGCGGGTCGTTAAGGATTTCGCGTAGACGATGAGCTTCGGTTCCTGCCCGGCCAAAAGGCGCTTCGACGTTGCCTCCCTCGAATACACGACTTTACGCTCTCGGTGCACGAAAAAAAAATCTACCTCGCAGGAAATTGGCCACACGCGAAGTTTTTCGATCCGCAGGCTCTTCTTGCTCGACGAATTGCACCGCTAAAAGTAGCCCGTGCATCAACGAGCCGTTCCAAAAATCTTTGCGCCGCTTTACTACCCTCGAGCGTACCTTCGCCGATGATTTTATCCTTGGTCGACCGGGTTTAACTCCTGATAACTCTTGCCTCGACGTACTCCATGGATAACGCGTTTTAAACTTTGAAAACAGGATTGAGCGGTGAAGAGAGGTAATTGATAAACCCTCCAACTAGTACGTTAAACCGCGTTATTACTCTTCTGTTACGGATTTCCCATGTCCTCGAGTAAACGAAGTTTCAGCGGTGGATATGAAAAACGTTTCAAATGGAGTAATTCCGCGATGTAACGCAAGTACGATGTTTGTTATGCGATAATACATTTCGCTTTTGGCGACATAGGAGACGTTTCGTTCACGCGAAAGGGACGCAGTACCCTCATCTTTTCGCGCAAGTACCAGGCAGTGTCCGTCTAGCTTTATCGACGTATCCACGGACAAACCCGCGACGAAAGAAACGCGCCGTGCTTATGTACCATTCTTCATTACGGTCACCGGAGGAACGAGACTTGCCCCGGCTTCTATGTCGCTACACGCTCGAACGCCACGTGTCAATTTTTGACACGTTTATCCGTTTCCATCAAAGCAGGTAGTAAATTCTGGGACGCACGGTATAACCAGGTGTGGAGGGTGGAGGATGGAAGGTGGGTATAAAACTGGCTTAAACGCCAGACGGTTCCCGCTCGCGATAATCGCCGTTCCACCGGCGAGTAATAAAGACGCGCCTTTATCGTTATTGCCGCGGCGTCTCGCGTACAGCTCATAGGAGCAGAGGGAAACAAAGAGGATTCCCGGATAAACACGAGCGAATCGTTCGCGCTGGCCGCGGCGCGCAGGCTAATTAAATACAGTCCTACGAAGGCTCACGAATCGCTCTACGCACGAACTTTCTCCACGCTCCCTTTTGACCCTTAAATACGATTCGAATTTCGAGATACGAACCCCGTTTATCCTCGACCGGTGTATCGTGTACGCAGAGGCGCGCGTAGCCGACCACCCGATAAATCCTTTCCCGATGCAATTTTGCTGCAATTTGCAAAGCCGAAAAGCTGCTTAATCGATTAACCCTAGCGGGAGGAGAACTGGGCGTCGAGGTACGAAACTTTCGGGATGCGAACCTCGGACTCGAAGGAATCGAGTTCGTAAATCGGGAGGAACAGTACTGTAAGGTGTCTCCGCTATACATTGGCGGCGATTTCTCGGCGCTGTACGCTCGAAGAACCGACCACCCTCTCGCTTCTTTTGTCCGGCCGTTACGCGAAGCGACGACCGCGGCCACGATCACGGCCCGTGTAATCGAATTCCACCGCAATTAAGAGGCGGTTGCCCGGCGGAACGGCCAGTTTATGGTTTATAACGCTCGCGAGAGGGTTGTAATTAGCGTCAAACGAGCCAACCCTCCCATGCTTTTGGAAAGCACGCTCGATCCGATCTCATCGTCGGGCGCGGAGTGTCCGTTGAGCGCGGAAACTAACTTTTCTCGTTAAGTTCGCGGGGTTAAAGATTCGAGCGATCACCGTGTTTTGTCGGGGCTGGCGGAGTGAGCGTCGAGAAAGAAAAATTGGTATATCTCGTTTATCGTAGGTCGACGATCAAATCCTCGGTCTCGCGCCGTTCGCGTTTAAAAACGCAGAGCTCGAGGGGCAAAAACGTCGATTCTTTGCGCAATGAGAGTTTGAGTAAAGGAAGGAGGATCGTCGTTGCGAAGCGATCATCGCTAGGGACGATTACCCGGGGCTGTTCGTTGACCTACCGAATGTTGGCTCCGCCTCGACACGCCTCGTATCTCCGGAAAGCGGCGCGGGCCGAAATTGAGCGCGACGAGGGCATCTCCCGAAGAGGGCAATGCCTGGCGTCTCTCGAGGGCATCGCGAGCCCGGGATATAAAGGATAATGCAATCTCGAAGGTGTCTTATCCACGGCGGTACTGGGGCGGGACAAGTGCAAGTTTATTAGAAGACGCCGACTCCCGGGAGTATGATAGGCGCGAACAAAGCCAGCCAAGGTTTTACCAGGGATTTTACCGAAAGCGAGCGTACTCTCTCCCAACGCCCGCCAACCTAGCCCGACTCCTACCAATTTTTTCCATTCCGCCACCTCGCGCTCCCTCCCGTTCCCAGATTATTACCGCCACTGCCCCCCTCTCCCCATCGTTCCTCTTATCGTCCGCGCACCCTACGAGATGCATACCCTCCACGCGCGCACCCTCGTTCTCAGGTTTTGCACTCCAAATTCGTCCTTCTGCACTTCGAATTGCACTCCGCTCTTCTTCCAGGAATCCGAGACTTCTCGTCCTTCCGTGCCGCCGTACGAGCGTGGAAATTTCGTGCGTTCGACTCGAGTTTAATGGAGACGACGAGCTCGACCTTGGAATTCCTTATTTGTCCAGTATTTTCGGTCGGCTTGGCCGAGGGAAGGTGCCGTATCTCTGAGCGATCCACGGGTGGATTGCGCGGTAGAGCGAGTGGAATGGCGGTAACTCCGTTATACTTGGGAATAAGAAGCAATTTGCAGGAAATATATCCGTATCCCGATACAGGCTATAAAGGATGATATGATCTCGTTTGTTAGCAAACACCGTACTCGCGGGGATCCCTCAGGCACGTGGAGTGGTGGGGGGAAGAAAGGGTAATCCAATATTGCCAGGGAAATTACAAATTTCTACGTTGTTCTCCCATCCCCGTGTTCACCGAGGGGATTCTAATTAGCACGATTACGGAGACTACACTTCGACGATCCTAATTAGCTCGATAATAGGGTGGAGGATATCTTTCCGAACCTAGCCAGACTCTCCTTCGGCGCCATCGTCGCAAAAGAGCGGAAAGTTCATCCTTGCGTTATTAATTATAACGAAACTACCTTAAAATATCGAAGAAACGCGCAGAGTTCCGCGAGCAGGGCAGTGCTAAGTAATGGCGTTGATAGGAGCTAAAGTTTAAAAAGCAATCCTCGCGCTCCTCGCGATCCCCCAACCTCGTGAAATTCTTATTTTCGAAGACGTCGCGATTGGCGCATCGATTATAAAATTTCAATACTCGACGCGCGCCACTGTCATTGCTAAAAGTAAGTAATATACGCCGAGAGAGTTGGGAGGAAGAGAGAGACGATGAGGGAGGTTCGGTGGTATAGCAGGAGGGCGTGCAAAGAAAAACCGTGAAAGCGAGAAGGAGTTAAGGGTGGTTAGAGGTGGGTATGTTTACGAGCGCAGCCGCGCCGATCCGCTTGTTCCGCCCCAGAAATTCGGTGTTATCGCAGCCACGAACTTCGCCGCAATTTTGAAACTAAGAACAGTTATATTTCCGGACAGCATGGCGGATTTCGAAACTCCTTTCGGCACAGGAGGGAAGGGGCGTTTGACCCAATAACGTTATCGCGGCCGAGTCGCGAAACAATGAACCGGGTATACGTATAGAAGCGGGGTGCCGGGGAGGAGAAAATTTATTAGCATTTCAATAAGAAAGGAAAATTCCTCCTTATACAGGAGAGCACGAATGCTCGACCAACGTCGAGCGCAGCTTCCGCGGAGACCAATAATTCCTCTGAGCGAGATCGAGAAGAACAATAGGGCGACCCGCGCCTGCAAATAACTAATATCCGAATTAAAATACCGCTCACGAACGGGGCTACGCTAAAGGCTAAAAGAAGCTCCTCCGAGTCTTTGGAAAAACGAGGAACTCCGCTGCAAAATCTCGGTGACTAACGTCTCCGGAGACGTTTCTTATTTCGTTAACTCCCAACGACGACAACCGCTATTGTACCAATTCTGTCCTTATCGTCGCGATAACTTCTACGATCTGAGACGCGCAAAATGAATTTCCGTATCTTATCTTCCTCCGCGCAACGCGTCCTTACGTCATCCTAAAACTTTGAAACGATAAAATTAGTTTGTGCTCGACTAATTCTAAAAGGATATCTCTATAAGCAGCGGTGAAAACTGTCGTCCAAAACCTTGCTAACGGAACGCGTACCGCGATCTTGCTTCGATCCACTCGAATCGTCGCTTTAAGCTTAATGTCGTCCAGTCGCCAAGAGAGGGAGAGAGGGGGTAGAAACGAGAGATCACGAGGATGGACGATCGCGAGGTGCTCGCGGTAGAGACCTCCATGAAAGACAAACAAGTCGGAATCTAAGCCCGAACCTCGTGACTCGAGGTAAATTAATTGGCCGATTATCGAGCAGGATGCTGCGCCGATTGGTTCTGGAAGTGGGCGTGGTGCACGCGGATGCAGCCACCGGAAATTGGAGCGACCCTTTTGCATCCCTCGTCGGCGCATTCGGGCAATGCCACCGGTAAGTGCTGAGCGTGGATCGTCCTCGTAAAGAGAAGAGTCTTCGGCAGAGGTAGATCCATGCTTTTGACACGAACCATACACGGTTTATGGTAAATACTGTGTACGTAGGAAAATACCAGATCAATGCAAAATTTCGTCTTTGGTTTTGCATCGATAGCGCGACAAAATTTTTTACCCACCCGATACATCGAACTGTGTAGGAAATGACTTGTATCGAGGAAGGAAAGCGCCGAAAATAAATAAAACCTTTGATGCGCTACAAATGTACGCTATCTTATTCCACGGAGGCTCCTCGTCATTTTCATATCCAACGCAATATTTGTAGCCGGATACCGAGAGTTGCCTGAAAGTTTATTACCGCGGTATTTACTTTGATAAGATTGGATATCAACTTCTGAGAGTGGCTTCGAACGGAGGTAGTACGTTCCCTCGGTGATGAGTAATCGGGGGGTACGCCTTTTATCGATCGTTCGATCACCGGGCATCGAGACTTTATTTCGGCGTGTTTATTCGTCCGGCAGCATGCAGCGAACGCGGATAAAATTATTGTTAAACGATTAATCGTAGACACATTTTACGCGTTCTCTGCTTTTAATTTTAAAGCGAAAGAAAAGAATATAAATTAAACTTACGTTTACTTATCTTCCCATTCGCTATGCACGACGTAAAAATTCAGAAATTAGTCCTCGGTGTATATCGAAATTTGAAAGAATTTCTTTATTCACCAACGCACGGCGTTGGATACATACGGAAAAGCTAAGCGTAATTGTCGGCACAGTTTATTCTAATATGTTTATCGTTACATTCTCTCGATAGAGTGACTTTTGGAACGACGGAAAAATATTATTTGTATCCTGCTGGAATTAGAATTTGTACGATTGCGTGGCGGTAAGCAGGGGAGCCAAGGAGGATTGGAGAAAATCACGAAAGCGTAAAACGGAAATTCCGAGTGCGGCAAAGCCACTGTGCTCCAACGGTCTAGCATCGGCCACGAATCGAGCCGAGAACCGCGAGGAGATCCGCGGGTACCCGGCCAATTTTCCAGGACTCCGCGGTGCCCGTTAATTGCGGCCAAACCGGCCGACTAATGATGTTGTTTGCACGCACTCACGCGAGGTTACGACGTATCCGGGATTTCGTTCCATCCTGTGGCAGAAATGAATAATGAAAACTAAACGCACCGTTCGGTAGCTGACCCGAGGATGCAGATCTTTTCTAGATTTCGACACATTCGATGTCGATCGAATTCGGAACGGCTTCCTCTGCGTGCCAAAAGTTGATTTTAAAGAAAACAGGGATGCTGCTTTTTTTTTAAATTCAATATAAATCAGCTGCTCTTTTGCGGTGGCACTTACATTTTCAAAAAAAAAAAAAATGACTACGAGGTATCTCATACTCGACGATAAATGCCGCTTTCAGTGGCCGCTGTTCCCGCAATTGATACTACCGTACGATCAAAACCCTCGCCCTTAAATAATTATCTAAATTTGCCCTGCGTGGCCAAAAGCATCGATTTCCATAAATTAGGCGCGTATCGGGAATCGAACTGTACGATACGCGCCTAAATTTTGCAGGCGAGTCTACGGCCGGAAATAATATCGATACGTCGGGATGGAGATCGATTACGCGATCTCCATCGATGTCCCTGCGACCGGAAACGGGGTCAGCGTGGAAAGAGCGTTAAAAAGCGAATATCGCTTCCATTACGCGCGGGCAGTGGAAGGACAAAAAAATCTCGAATCTCCCTCCCGCTGGAGAACTGCGAGCGTAAATCTCGGTTTATGTATCCGTACCTCGCGATGCGTCTCGCCGGTTTTACTTGTAAAACGATCCGCGCTTCGGGACATTTCCGGCGTCATTGAAGGATCAGCCTTTCGAATGCCCTCTTCCGTCGATGCTTTCGTATATCGCTTCGCGAGGTTTTAATCGTAACCAGTACTGACACGCTCGGTATTTTTAACGTCGCAGGAAGGTCGTCCGTCCGATCGCCCTTTTGCGTTGATCTTTCCGTGACACAAGGAAATATAGCGAGCATCGAGTAGCGCGGATTTCGGGAAACCGTTTTTTTTTCATCGGAATTTCGAAGACGAAGAAAATACACGTACGATTCTCGATCGGAATTGATCCGCTCGGTTTACGAGAACCGTGTTGTATCACTATCGACTACGTGGATCGACGATTTCCGCGAGTCTTTGCGGCATTTCGCGGGCATGCATCGTGCCTATGGCGAAACGGTAACCGAGTTTAAACGAAGCGGCAAAAGAGCGTAACGAGCTCTTATTATCGCTCGATTATCATTAAATGGGTTAAGCACGCGGTCTTAGCGAGCAGCTATTCCAAGATGAGATGTATCAACGGTAGAAAGAGGAAGAACCAATTCGTTGCTCAGACGGCGTTTCGATTCGCTCGCGAGTCATTATGCACGTTATAAATCCACGATAATAATTAATGTGATCGAACGTTTGATCTTCGAGTACGTAATATTCGTCCGAACGTGCGATCGTAGGAAGGCCAAATCGGTCCTCGCTCCTTCCACCATCGATCCGGCCCACCCGGAGACACGCGCTCGCTACAGCCGAACCGCATTGAAAGCGCATATCGAAGCGAGCAAAAGGATAGCCAGGAGCGATGACGTCCAATTATTATGAAGTCCAATACGGTGGCGCGTGGCGGTTAACGATGCTGTTTGGGGAAGGAGCGGCGCAGCACGCGACGCAGCGCGGGCGAAAACTCCGATACGGTATTCGCTGACGTAAGCCTCGAAGCACGCTTAACAACGGCACCAAACCGTTCACCGGCCGTTACGCATTCCACTTCGATCGGGCACCGATGAATTCTGGAATAGGAGTTAACCCGCGTACTCCGACAAATTCGTTACAACGCTTTCGAGACTCCACGGCTGGAATTTCGATGGGCCGCGGATATTTTCGACGCCGAATGCCCGAGCGGCTTTGCGCTTTGATTCGAAAACCCTTCGTTAAATAATTAACGACCGGCCCTACCGTCGGTGCTACGCGTGGAAATCTCGCGTAGCTGCTAACCGGAAAGCATGCTCGACGTGAAAAAAACACGGCGCGGAAGGGAACGACGAGAATTTGCCGGCCCGTCGATCAGCGTGGACCTTTGCTATCGGAAACGCGAATGAGTAGGAATGAAGGAAAAAAAATAATTAAACGCGAAAGACCGGCATACTTCGATCGTCTCTCGCGATAAGCGACGAGCGCCAACATCGCGATCCATGACCGCCCTTTGATTATAAACGAGCATTGCTCCATATTATTATACGATACGATAGATACGTTCTGAAAGCTCGGATATGTGGAAAAACACGATCTACGCGCATATGTCTCTTTAGAAAAATGTTTGCGGAATATTGGAGAAAGAGAGTCGAACTATTAGCCGGTAAGTTGAAAATCAAGGGTCGCGTGATTTTCCACGGTACTCGTACGTTTCTTCGATGCGGAAGGAAATGCTGCGACTATTTATTCCGACTGGCGTTCCGTAGTCGAACAGGATTCCGGGTTAAACGATGTTGGGGATAAAAATCTAAAGCGCTCTTTGTTTCCGTCTGGCAACCGATATCGATAAACCCTCGGTATTCTTCGGTCGGGACAAAGCCGCAGAGATTTTCCGCGATGCCGTAAGGTAAAATCGATCCGAACCACGTTTTATTTACGACGCAGTCGTTTCGTCGTCTATCGAAAGGTGAAAGGCTCGGCGTCACGCATTTTATGTAGGTCACATAGATTTTACGTCGTGGTTCCATATCGCCGATTTTATAGAAGCACGTCCAGCCCTATCGGCCGTATTCTTGGCCAACTCCGATTCCGATTCCATCGAATGACTTCGTCGACCGAGAGCGGAAGGGAAGGATAACCCACTTGCACTGGAAAACCAAGATCGGTCCTTTAACCGGAAATAAAACTACCTTTCTTCGGTTAATGGGAAAGAAAGCTCGAGAAAAAGTAGGATTTCAACGCGCGGATAAATTTAATCGATCTTTACATCGCGGAACGCTTCGCATTGTACGTACAAGAGGGAAGCCAATGAGGAATAGCTGAAAGAGCAATGGCGCGTTTGGCTCGACCGAAGGGGCTTTCGGGATATTTATCTTCCCTCGCCTCCGTCATCTTTTCGCCGCGTCTCTACCGATTAAACTTTAAAGCTAAAACAAAACGGAGACATCGGCCGTGCAAGAAGCTCGGAAAGGTGCGGCCCGGTATCACCTATCTTCAAACTTTCCGTAGTTTGCTCCAACTTCCCGGGATCTCGAAGATGAAAAATTAATCGGTCACCCGCAACCTACTTTCGCGCGCTCGAAGTTCGTAGGAAAATCCGCAAAAAGCGCGGCCACTTGGCGTCAGCCAGTTGGCCTTACCGCCTCGAAGTTTGCCCGATTGGAGGATCGAGAACGAAATGTCGGGGCTTGTAATTTGAAAAGCCATTCCTCCAGGAGACGTCCGATCGCGGCACCGGCTCGTCGGCGCACGTTCCACTCGTAAACTCCCGCTGAATTATCGACCTCCGCGTCCTCCCGATACGAGCTTCGTTTTCGGCGAACCTTTAACCCAAATTGGGTCGCGCAAATCCGCACCGCGGTTTGCAATTTTCCGGAAAAGCCGTCGACGGGCCGAGTCTTTTTCTCCGCGACGCTCCTCGTTCCATCCTTAGCGGCTCAACGTCCACTTCGAGTCGAAGTAAAGCGTCGTTGCACCAAGTCCAGCCTCCCTCGCACGACTCGACCGTTTCACTCCGATACTCGCTTCTACCATTTCTTCGATAGCGACACTATTTGTCGCAAAAGTATTATCTCAAATGGTCCATCGAGTTATAATGTGCGCCACTATGATCGATCCTGCTTGGACTTGAGCGTAGATCGAAAAAGCCCTGTACTCGTAAAGCAAAGAGGGAAAGTATTCTGCGAAGGATTGTACCGAAGCATCGGGGAAAAAACTGGAAAACTCGGGTCCGCTCGAGTGACCCGAATGCCGTACGTCTGCGGGTAATGGCTCTCGTAAGCCCAAATAGTCGATCGGATTCCCCGCAGCACCGTTACATCCTTACGGCTGTCCGAAAGTACGCAGACAAATCGATATCGAGTATCTTTAAATATCGTTCTATGGAAGTCCATTCTTATTCGCACACTCTCCGCCCCGAGAGAAGCGAGTGATCGGATACCTCGAGAAGGAACGGCAAGTCGATCGAATCGTCGAACGTATCGTGAGAAAACATAGCGCGCTTTAAAAGTATGAAAGCGCGCGCAATGAACCGATTTGGAAAGTAATCCAAAATCGAACGGTTTTGGATGTACCCAAGGGAGTAGGATGGAACGACGAGCGATGATTTACAAATCGGAATGCCAGAGACGTGCATATACAACGGACAATAACGTTCGGTCTGGTAGCTCGCGTTATATCCTAAGAAAAAAGGTCGAACAATACGCGCTTTCGCGCAACGAATACCGAGTTGGAGCGTTTTTCATATTTTCTCGGGGCAACAGCGTACCGCAATCGCTGCTCACGTTGCACGAGCAAGTGGGCCAAAGAGGAAGAAGAAGAAGAAGAAGAAGAAGTAGAAGAAGTAGAAGAAGTAGAAGAAGAAGAAGTCAAGAGTATACATTGCTGCAAAACGTAGCCGAATAGCTAACGTCCACGGTGCGCCCACGAATGGTAAGTTCTAACGAGAAGTTGGACGCAAAATTATGCGCAAGTTGGAAACGCTGTTCGCCCGAGGTCGAAACTCCCTTGCGAAATTCTCCCGCGTAAGATTCCACCTGGAAGCGCCCGTATTCGTCGCGTGGAACTTGGAGGAGGGTTCTGCACACAATGTCCTAAGTGCTGCGAGATTGCATCTTCGCCATTATCGCTGCTAACTGCGCCCGGCAAGACGACTGCGTAATACTAAATTACGACGTTATCGAAGAGGCCACTTTAAAATGCACTCGTCGAACGATACCTATCCCCTGAATAATTAGGCGACGCTCCGGATGGAAGATTTGACGCACCGTTGAGTAATGGCTTCTCGCTTTTGTGTCAAAAACATCGAGATCAATGTCTCGGCCGAACATCGTGCCTCCTAATGGACAGGCATTCGATTTACCATTCTCTCGGATATCGGCGATGGTGAAATAAGACAAAATGGTAAACACGGTTTGTTCGTGCACCGCTCGAGAGAATTGGGAAGGTCGTGGAAATCGATATAAAACTTTAGATCTCGGCCTTTCTGTACAACTGTATTATTTCCGAACGTTTACGCTTCATAATTCTCGGTTCATAGCAAATCCGAAACCGGACGATGCAAATACTTATGTAATCGTACGATCGATCAAGGTCAGACGGGTTTTACCAGCGATAAATTGTCACGGTTAGGCAGGTTCTACCAGAACTCTAAATAACCTCGAGCCAGAGCACGCCGATTTAACCGTGAAATTTTTAAGTTATAAATATCTATTATTTAAAAAAGTACGGTCGATCGCTGGCACAACGGCTTTCTAGTACTTGGCAAGGGACACGAACGAGCCGGTCCAGTTGTCGGCTAGGAACTCGTTCGATCGGACACTTAGGCGAGAGGATTATTAATCGTTATCGCGCGGCCAACACTCACGGTCACGTGGATAAAAAAAAAGCTGGCGTTTTGAGTTACGTTATCGCGACTCGAAGCACCGTGTAGTTGTCCGAATGTTTGGCGCGTAAAGGGAAAGGTAATAAAATCTATTCGTTGGCGAAACAAATGGAAAGCTATTCGAGCGAATCAACTACAGCACCATGGTTACCGATCGCTGTTGCTTTGTTGTTATAAACGTATCGTTTAAATTCCCGGTGAGCGACTCAACTTCATCCGCACGCCCGAGGACCACACCGCGGGAATAAAGCGGGTTTAGGTGAAAGACGGACAAATTGCGCATTCGAGGAAAACTTTGGGTGCACCGAATGGTCCAGATCGCCGGAGTTTCGGGTGCGCATTTATCGGCGTTATCGCCGTTAGTTGGCCGACCACGCAGCGCTGTAGTACAAACTCATTAACCCGCTGGTTGCGTTGGTCGTAATAACGCGCGGAGAGAAACGGACGGAGAGAGGGAGAGGAAGAGGGAGAGGGAGAGAGGAGGTGGTAGCGAACGTGGAGGGAAGGCGAGGGGAGGAGAGAGAGGAGCGAGAGAAACTCGCAGGAGTTGGCCGTTAGTGGTAAAGCCATGCATCTATCTACCAACTTCGATCGACCGGGAAATCAATTCAGCTCGCGTACCGCAAGATTCGGGGAGATAACGCCGCGTTTTATAACGCTTTCTAACGCAAAATTTCATTACGGATTAATTCGCGGATCCATCGTGCCCGTCGAGCCGACGCTCTTAGATACGCTCGATTCCAACGCGGATCTTGGACGGCTATATAATTGCAAACGTAACGTATCACTGGTATGCGCATCCGGCTGCGCGTTCCTATTTCTGAATAATGCACGTAAGAAGGTTTGAAAGGGGTATGCCGAATCGAACGAGCGTACTGGCTGACGGATCGTATAATTTCATCCGTTACTTTGTACCTCCCCATTAATCGAACGTCGACAGTTTCTGGCAAGCGTGCGAGGATTTTGCCGGAGAGAGTCCGGAGTTTTATCGTTGTTCGCTCGGGTAACGAGATTCTCCAGATCGACGGCGGTCATTCTTGAATAATGTATGGAAGAAAGTTCGAAAGGAATTGGCCGAATCGAGCGATCGGACGAGCTGACAGATCGGATAATTTGATCCGTCGGTCGGAACGTTCGAAATAATCTCACGCTCACCGTGTCTAGTAGGCACGCGCAAATTTCACCGGAGAGAGCTAAGAACGTTGTATCTTTGGTCATTTACCCGGACGGTGTGAGCGATCTCATTGTATAATATGGAAAGTTCCTTTATTAAAGAGCCAAGTATCGTTATCGATGGAAGATGAACGTTCGAACCACGCGGTGCGGTATTCGAGGGTTGAGTGGTCGGTTCTCGAAACGATCGGAGCCTTTGGGTTTCTACGAATGACACGTAAGCGTAGGCGCGTGGCGCGTCCGCGGACGCTTATGACTAGCACCCGGGGCTCGGCGAGACACGGGGAAGATTTTCACGTAGGTGAAATCGTTTATCACAGCTGGGCAACGTCGGTAACACGCACCGTGCACAGGATCGTGTGTCGCACCGCGTTACGTCGCACTTTCGCGAATAAACCTGGACGTATGAAAATACGTCGAACGTAATTTTTCTCGCCCATTCGAGAGGACTTTCGAGCGATCGAAACGAGCTTTCGATCTTCGTGCCAAATCATAACCACGAATCGTTTAACCGATTCTCACTCGTCGCGCGATACTCGTCGAACTAAATCGCGAAAACAAGTCTCGTCGTCGCCAAAAATGCGAGAAGAATCTGCGAGTACCGAGAGGTCCGATCCAAGGACAAGTTTACCTCGTATCAGGATCCTTGTGTCGCTTATGCAGGAGAACGTACGCATTCTTGACAAAGTAGGCAGCGTACCTATACCTTTAGCGGCACCCGGTTAGTACCCTAACGTCTTACGACATTTTCCACTTTGGCGAAACTTTCCACGAGGGCCGTTCGAGTCTACGATCCCGCGTATTCGCCCGAGGATCCCCCCGCGTGCACGGCCGACCCTCTTCCCTGTATTTCGAATCGAGATCGCACTGGGCACGGCGCTTCCACGTACGGCGCAAAAGTTGCGAGCAAAGCGATCCTAGGCCGGTAGAAGTCGATCCGGTGGCACGATAGAATCTATTTAGGAGTAAAAGCACCGGTGTTGCATAGCAATGCGCGGCGCGTACTGGCTGCGGCTGCACGGCCGAGCCGGTCGAGGGGCCGCTGCCACGAGCCAGGGAACTGCGACAAGTTTTCACGCCTCGCAGACGACCGTAGCCGCACGTGTACCGGATCGAGACGATGACACACCGATGAATCATTTCGCGAGCCGAGGAGCCAACGATAGCCTCGTGAAATTTGCACGGATAACGGGTATCTGGGAAGCGAGGGAAGGACCGAGAGGGGCGGACGCGGCCCGTCGCCTTCTCGCGCTCTCCTCCCACGTCTCGGGCCTATAGCGTGGCGCACGGGATAGGAGATTGGACTTTCCTGCGAAACATCCAGGTTTCCGTGCCAACTATTATCTCGTAATCATTTTTCGTACGACGCACGCTGCTTACGACTCCGATTGCGGTATAGGTATCAAAAAACGAACGATCCTTTTGCCATCGTTTCTTTCTATACGCGGCTTATCGTTCTTAGCACCGGCGAGCATTATAATTATGATGTTCGAGTATCGAGAGATCGATGCTCGTTCAACGAGGACCCTGTCCATCTCGAATCGGTACGATAGGATGCGCCTCGGAACGGTAGGTTCTAGGGTGAAAAGAGGTTCGATCCAAGTTCCAGGGCAAGGTTCTGGGATGGAAGACGGTAGCCCTGGACGGCTCGGTGTCTCGAACGCGATTTCTCACTAACCTCGCCCAACGTTCCTCGTCCTCCGTGCCTCCGCTCGAGCGGAATGTCAACGCGATTTCTGCGAAGGCGACTGTGCGGAAAATCCAGGCTGGTTCCGCGCCAGGGAACTAGCGCCGCTTTGATCGCGTCGGGCGAATTGATCGCGCCACGAATTTGACCTCCGCTTGGCCCTCTTCCCGACCACGTGGCTCGGTGATTAATGACAAATTTCGCTCGCGGGAATTACAGGCCAGGTCGTCGGCTTTACGCTGACTCGGGGACGTGACTTTTGATGGTCGACCGAGAAATTCTTGAGGAACTCACGTCGGTATTCCTAGCTGTACCGATTCCAATTCCGAGCAGTCGGCTACGCGAAAGTCGGTGATCGTGCAACGATACACGAGCGAGTCTGGCGGGTAAAGGAAGCGTAAGTTTTGTAATTCACGATTACGAGTAATCGCAGCGCCTTCGCGATTCTAAAGTGAAGGGTTTACGTTGGAACCGATCGTTTAACAAAGTACTCGTTGACTTACGTCATTGCGTAAAGCGCTACCTCCGTTCGTTAGTCGCTTTGACTCTGAATACACGCCGGTGATTGGTGGCGCGGCTAAAGCAGGACTTTAGCCGACTTCTCTGTTCGATCTGTTCGAGCCGTCCCAACGGCCGTGGATAGTGGCAAAAATACGAGTGTGCCTTGGGCAAATACGGGTCATTTGTAAAAGCGTTTTATCCTCCTTCTTATCAGCGATTACTTCTGGGTTTGTTGGATAATAAGCTAATTAGTTCTGCGGAGATTAAAACGTACGTCAAAGGACATTGCAACGAATGATGAGCAATACGATGAAAGATTTGATTACGATAATATACCGCGATCGAGAGTGTGCTTCGCGCATGCTCGATCGGAAGGTGGTCCTAAAGCGTCTAGGCGTTACGTTATCGCTGTTCACGGATAGACCGGTCGTGTCTTCGACTCCCCATCCGACCACTTTCATGGGAAAACTTTCGTCCTACGAGTCTTCGTGCCTCTTGACCCGAGTAGCTGGAAGACGCGACTCCCCGCAATGGCGATAAACCGTGACCACGGGAAGCATAAAGCTTATCCGCGAGGTAAGCGAATATAAAAGTAGCCTCCTACGCTCGTACGTATGTGTTTCTTCCTTGATTCGTCATATCGCATTACGAATATTGCGCTATTATTGAACGATACGAGCGATATTTCTAGAACAAATAATGCCAACGCGCAAGTTTGATTTATGTTACCGTTTAAGGTGAATACCAAACCAGCTAAGCTAGGATATACTTATACGCACGAAAAACTCTCCAAAGACGACGACTGTAATTTAAAAGCGAAACCTACGCTCAGAAATTCGAGCCTGCGTTCATTGCAGCGTCCGCGATGTTTTTTATCAGAGCAATATCGGGCTAACCGAGTTTATAGGCGTACGGATACTTCTGCACGATAGCGCAGGTACTTCCACGTGTTGCTCGGTTTGGTCGCGAACGCAGGACCACGCGCTTGCGGATACGCCTAATATTTATGCGCGTACCGAGTGTCTTCCACTCGGTTATCTCGATAATCCGCATACGTTCGACTCCCCTCGTCCCTCCAGCTACGTACGCGAATCCTTTCATCGTCGCTTACCCTTCCCCTCGCAACACTGCGCATCAAATGGAACGTTTCGTACAAAAGCGAATGATGTTATCGTTTATTTACTTACTATAGCCCTTATGCATCTTCCGTCGTCTTTATCGACTTTAGACCAAAACTGGGAAAGTAAATCTCTTTGGTTCTTTCTCGAGTATTACGCGTCACGCGTGTTTTAAACTTAACGCGTCTATTCGCGACATGAAATTTAAACTCGAGGACCAATGTACCGCAATACTATGATCCGTACGCAGCCGCGAAAGGAGCAACACCACTGGTCGTCGTCTTTCAAATATAGGCGTGGGTACGATCGAAAGGCACGGCCGGAGAGTTACGGAAAAAAGATTCCGCGAAAACAAAACCACGAGCTTCGTTCTTTCGCGATCTATCTCGTCTTCTTCGAGAAAGAAAATGCGAGGTCAAAGTTCTCCGGTTGGGCGAAATCTTTTCGAATACCGGGGGACGCGGAGACACTGGCGTAGCGCGAGAGTACTTTGTATCGCGGATAATCGTCGCGTAAACGCACTTGGAGGATCCGTCCTCGAACGCGGTCGCGCGCACGTTTCTCTCGGCCGTAAAGCGGGCGGTCGCAGCTCCTCTCGTTCCCTGCCTCTGCTAAATTTATCCTGGCACGTCCAGTCGCGACGCTCGCGCCTTACCGCTCCTCCGCGCCTGGAAAAGCCCATCGACGAAGGCTGCCTTCGTTTTTCACATCAATTTTTGTCCGAGCTCCTATATCCTTTGAGCCCAATATTTTGAAACCATCGGAACGTGGTAACTCGGAAACTTCTTGCTCGCGTATGAGAACTTAAAATAATATAGTTTCTCCGAGCGTGCGTAAAAGCTGGCAAAGTGGGTGGATGCGTGTGAAATACGATTTTTAAACGAATCTTAAATTTACGATCGATAAAATCGTATATTAAACGCGTTCACCCATTCTCTTGGAGTACTACACACGCTCGGTGAGAGCATACCGTTTATAATTTTTAAAGCGCTATCGGCACTGAATTCGTAGTGCGCGCAATTTGATTATGCGCGTCAAATATAAAAATATTTTTATTCAGCCTCAAAGGACATGGCGATTTATACGGAGCCAAAAAATTCCGATGTTATTCGATTAAACATTGCGTACGTATATCGCATGGAAAATTGCCCAGGGGTGATGGACGGAATATAAACTCGAATTTCCCGGGTGGAAATTTGAGCTTGTACACACTATCGTCTATATATAGGATTTATATTTATACGGTCTATGGGCCATAGGAAGGGCCGTTACAACGGTTCAAAAGTCATATTTTATTTTTCATCGACGGCCTCAAGTACGATTTATAACCCGCTTCCTTTGTCGAGCGATTCCCGTATTTTCCGGGAATTACAACGAGTCGATGCGAAACGACGTGTCCCGGACACTTCGCAACGCGCGCTGCGACTGAATTACCGAACGCAAAGGTTATGCATCGCGTATTTTGAGCCGCGCGAGCGCGCGTAAAAGTTTCCAAGAATTATTTCCCTACCATGTAACACGCTTCGTATCGTGTAACCTGCGAGCGTGCACTTTAGCGTACATCCTACCGAAACCCGGCATGAATCGCGAACTTCGAAAATAGAAGTAACGTGCAACTACAGAAATAACCTTGTCTCCCCGTACACCGACGCATATCGCGGGCATCCGCTCTTGCGAATTCCTCTTTTTTCATGCCTCGAGTAATAAATACTTTGACGGAGCTCCTCGCAAACTGGACGAACTTTGTTATTCGTCCAAAAAACGATCGTCCGTGGCTGGATCCAACGTGTACGCGTGGCCGGCGCGAATGCGTTACATTGCTGACCTCGCGTTGTTCTTACCGACGTGCTCGTGGCTAGAGCCACTGGATATGGCGGTCGTAGTTCGGCGTTGAGAGCGAACGGATCGGTATTGCCGAACGAACGACCAAACGCGTGGCCCACGGTTTCACCAGCCATTTCAACTTGTTTCCGGAAATCGATCGTTCTTTTTTTTACGCTTCTCCGTATTTTCCCGGAGATAAGCTCGTAAGGCGCGCTGATTGGTAATGAGCAAAAACAAGGCCGATGCTCCTCCGAATACGTTCGCCTCCTACGCGTGTATTTCAAAAGTAAACGTTGGAACGCGCGCAATTTCCAAACTGTTCGGCTCTGTGGCACTGCGGGAGGGTTCGAGTATTCCGGGATGTTCTCCAGAAACGAATCGCATATCGATTTTTTTTGTCCTATAGAAGCGCGTTCGCGGTAAACCCATCGTGCCCCGTGCACGCTCCTCTTCCTACATTTTTTGTTACAACTTTCGTTACCGCAGCATCCGCGAATGGTCCTGTGGATATCCACGATCAAAGGAGAAATTATATTCGCAAATTGGAACCACGGGCTTTGCGAGAGGAACGATTTGATTTTCCGCAAGATCATTTCGCTAATTGGCAGGACGATTACCCGAAGTCAAGGAAAGAGCGAGCTCGATCTTTTGCCTTTACCGCTATTGAAACGGAACGTGGCATACAAATTTGGATTTGGGAGAAGAATCCGTGGTGCCGCCGGTAAGCGTGTAAAATATTTTTGAGCGGGTAAATGTACGATAATCGGAACTCGTTTAAGCGAATATCGAATAACGATTTAGCCCGGCCATCGGAAATGAATTAGCAAGAGAAAATGCAAAGTTCGATTAACCTTTTCCGATGGGGCATGTTTATATATTCTCCGTTGGATTCATCGTCCTTTCATTAGTTTTTATCGACGAGATTCAAGGACCGCGTATTTACGGAACGGCGCGCCGAGTTAGTAACGAAAATATCGCTCGGTTGATCTCGGCAAACGATAAATATTTAATTTCGACTTTCGCGCTGCTGAGGGCACCGTGTTGGCCGTTTATTTATCGAAAGAAATTCGAGACGAGCTCGTTGATTTCGGTGCGACTCGAGTTCGATTCGTTTCCGTATACATCGCGAAGATTGGAATGGGTACCGCGAATCATGCTCCAAAATATTTACCACGTTTTATCGAATGCTTCGCGAATTTATTCGTACTTTTCAATGGGTTCCTACGGACTTTGTACGAATTCAATATTATTCGTTACAAACTGGAGAAGCCATCGCTCGCAAACAGTGGTGCTATTCATCCGGTTTCCATCGATTCACCCGAACTGGGCGTTACGATTGGTTGCGATCGAATCGAAACTTTTCTTTATTCGTAGCGGAGCGTTACCTCGTTTAATAAGCTACTTTTCACGATGAAATTAAGAAGGTTATCGTAATTAATGGAAAGAAGCGTTCGTTAAAGACGTAGAATTACAAAAGCGGTTATAACGACCAATTTTGATCATTAGCCCATCAAAAAAAAAAAAAATAAATCCCGAGGGCGTAGGATTTTACGAAGGGAAATACAATAGCGAAAGGCATATTTTGCGACGAAGAGAAGAGCCGACGGTGCTCCGTCGTTTCTCGGGTCGTATTTCTTCCGGGTACCGCGAATTTATGCCGATGAGCATGCGAGGAGACTTGCACTCTACCGGCGCGTAAGGAAATGCACCAGAAATCTTATTTAAAGAAATTTACGAGCTCGAAAGCGCGGTGTTTCACGAGCGACCCGGAGTAAGTTAAGCCCGGAGGAATATTCTTCGAATATCAGGTCCCGCGGTATTCACGGCCACGTAAAAATATTCCTCATTTGATCCTGCCAAGTCCTGCGAGTGCGGTCGCGTCGTAAAATATCCTGCGCTTTGTGGCTTTTCTCGAAAATTGGGTCGCTTTTACTACTGACGTCAATGGCACGAGAGGGCAAAAAAAAACACGGTCGCGCTCCCGACGACAGAGCTTTTAAGCAAATTAACGTTCTTTGACGATTTTTATATCAGAAATTCCGTACTCGACCAAACGGCTCGTATCCGACGATACCGAATTAACATTCGCAACGCAAAGACAATGGCGGAAAACGCGCTTGTTCGACGCGAGATAAAGCAACTCAAAGGACAGAGCGCCCGCGGCGAGACGTGGCTGCGAGAGCCTTCGAGCAACGGTAGGATGAACACTGGTCGAAACGGTAACGCGGCAAATTCGCGCGGATCCTTGGAAAATTCAAAAGGATCGGCGAGATACTCGGACAAACCATCCTTCGCCGTTTCTTCTTACGACAGAGAGTATGGAGTAAGGGTCCGTCGGACAAAAGTCCTCAAAGCGCGACGGCATTGGGATCGAGAAGTGGACCCACCGAGCCAATTTTACAGTCTTCCAGATTCTCCGGCGTAAGCGACAGGATGCAAATTGTAGCGAGCGGGCGGCAGCGCGACGGGAGGAATAGCGCACTGGAAGACTCCCCCGTAAGAAAGGGGACGACCGGATGTACACGGCAGAGGACTGTGGTGGATGAAGAGGGGCAGAGGGGGAGACGAGGGGGAGTGGCCCCTTTCCCCTTTCCGGACTTTAATCTCGCGAGCAGCGAACAGCGGAGGAAAGGGCTTATCTGCGCTGCCAGGTTTTTCCAGGGCCGGCTGCTTATAAATAATCATCGGCCCGAACTGCAGGGCGCTCCGTTACGGACGAGAGGAACGGAAAGGGGTACTCTTCTCCTCCTGTCGGCGCATAATTCTCGCGAAGGCCAATGGACGATGTCGAATTTCGTTAGCCATCCAGAATGGTAGGCCGAGCAACGAGTTCTCGGACCTCGAGTTCGCGCGGATCAACCGCGGAGAAAATCTCTCCGGATTATCGAATCCGTACCCTTGGGCCGGGACTTTGATCGGGATTTTTGAGAAGAGAACTCGCGCAAAGTTAACGTAGAAACTTTCCAAGTTCAAAAGCGTCGAATAAAAAACGCGAAACGCGGTATTTCCATCCCTCGCGTTTATTTTGCGAATCCAATTTATTAAAGATACGAGGTGTTCCTTATTGAGAGGTATCGAAACTCGCGGACCGTAATTGAACGATATTCGAAAAACCCGGGGGCGATTTAAGCCGATACGGTGGGACTGAACCGTACGTTAAAATGTTTAAATGCAAAGCTATTATCGCGTTTATGGGTCATCGACATTAATGTATTCCAAATGAAAACAGTTAACGATGGTTGTCGCGGGATTGGGCGGACGGTAGCAAAAGTTTGTAATCCCGGATAATCCGGCAGTCCATACGAGGCGCGTTGGATCGTGCGAGAGCTCGATGACCATACGTATTTGGTTATCGTGCCAAAATGCAACGATGCGCGATAAAGTCCGCGCAACGGAGTTAAGAATAATCTCGAGAGGATACGATAAGTTGCGCCGACGTTCGATGTTTCCGGCGCAACACCGGGCCTCGCGTTGCTTTTAAGGCGGAACTTTGTCGTACGATTGAAGCCGCATTTTAAATTCCGCACGAGCGAAGACGCTCCCGCGAGATTTCGTCGAGATCCGAAGCATCCGCACGAGGCGTACTCAAAGTTCTTCATCGAACGGAGCACGTTTACCTCCGATCAAATCCGCAACCACGTTTTCTCTTTGCTACGATAACTTTTGCAACGATGCAAACGCTCGAGAGAAATGCCAACGCGTTTGTGAAAAAGCGGAAGAGCTCCGTAAAGAGATTCCTACGCCCGCTCGTTGATCGATACGCTCTCGGTGCGCAGAGAGTAGCGATGGTGCTGACGTTACGCGGCTCTTCATACGCTCGCCAAGAATAATACGAGCGGTTAGCGATCGTAAGATCGCCCTTTGCTTTACGATGATCCATAAACCCGAGGAAAAATACAGGTTCGAAAATACGGGTAATACAAGGTATACGTAATAAGGGATCGGTTGGCGACCATAAAATCGCAGTTTGCTTTACGAGGATCCACGGCCTCGAGGAGAATCAAGGGAGCGATCCCGAGCGATCGCGGATCGGTCCAGCGGTCGCCTTGAGCCACGTCCGAGGATTCCGCTAATGAGCAAACCCTCGAATATTCTGACGTTGGATGTGTTTGCGCTCGAATCATGGAACGAGGCGATTATCGCAGGTCCACGCGCGGTAATGTATCCACGCAATCGCACCAGCTGCTTTCGCGAACAGCCGCGTTTCCAATTAAGCGTAGACCAATTTCGGCCGGGACGGGTACTTAATTGATATAACGGCAGCGTTATCGCGCTGCGCAGGGCTTCGAGCGCGTCGCTTCGCTGCCAATCAATCTTTCCATCCGCGCTCACGGCTCTTCGGCTTTGATCCGCCGGCCCGCCAAATGTCGGCCATTCGCCGCTTCTTCCTCCCGCCCAACGACCGAGCGATAAGTCGCGCATTTATTCGGCACCGGCGACCCTCGAAGCGTCGACGGAAATATTAAAGGTCGGCCTCCAACGTAGGATTCCACGTGTCTTGGACGTGGTGCACTATATTATTTGATATCGCAGTCTTATAATACGCGCAAACGGACCGTGGAATAACGTCACGACAATGATAGGCGAATAACCAGTGGACTCGCTTATAAATTCTTCCTTGACTTCGGCGAGGCGCGACTCTTCGTCGCCGAAAATCGACTCATCGCCGAGCCTTTTCGCATTCTAGAGGTAGGAACGGTCGAAGTCGCGTCGCCTCGTTTGGAGAATAAAAGACAAAGGGCCGACAAGGTAGTGAAGCTTGGCTCCGGGAAGAAGGAGAAAGGGTGAAAGGCAAGGAGGAGATATAAAAGAACGATGCCGCGCTCCGTACCGGATCTGGCCGTGGACGAGACGACAAGGACGGGCGGACCTTGTTTTGTACTCCGCCTCGTATTCCGCTTTGTACACGCGAATCGTTCGAGATGCTTCAAAGTAGTACGCGCGGAACGGCAGGGACGATTTCCCAACGTTTGCTGCGCTTTCATCAGCGCCGTTGTCTCGGCCGAGGTTATGCTTATTTCGAACGAACGGAAACCGAGGATGCATTCTCGTCGATCCGGTTAAAATCCTGCATCCTTGTTTCTCGTAATCAACATTCGAGAGCTCCTTGACAAATCTATGCCCGATTCCGTAAAGATCCTTCGTCGAATCGTGTCTCTTTTCGGTCGGCATAATTTTACGGACGGTGAGGGACCGTGAGTTTGCGTTTAATAAAATTACGATTTATTTTTCATTCGCTTCGTTATTTCATATTCTCGAGGCATAGAACGTGGAGCGCTTCGTGGCCGAATTCCACTCCCACGATTGATGCTCGAGTAAACTTAGCTCTCTTAAGGGCGTTAACGCGTCCGCGAGTCACGTTTCGTTCGCTTTAGCGGTGTTCGTAAACCGTCATGGCCATGGCAATCCCGCAAAGATCGTGAAAGGGGCATTACATTTTTCGACGAGTTCGATTCGAAAATTCAATTTACGCTTCTCGTGGAAAAAGTTGGGCGTTCGGCCGTAAGGAGTGAGCGCCCGCTGCAGTTACCCCGAAGGTGATTAATCTTTAAAGAACCACCCTTTGAATGCCCGCGAAGGTGGTGAACGTCGGTGCTTTTACGGCCTTTACATTTTCGAACGGCAACTCCGCAAAGTAATCTATATTTTACCGGCGTGACGCTGAATAAGAGATCAAACAAGCACGAGAAGGAACGTACTAATTCAATAAATACATCGTCCGAGCGCCGAAAGCAGTTTGCGCAGTATCGTCGAATATCTCTCGCCTTGGGGCATTCCACTTTCGAAGTGACGGTTATATGAATTTTCGAGCGTTATAAATCTTTTTCATACGTACCATCGCGCGTGGTCTTCCATATAAATATAATTAATATCATCGCGCATAGTGATTCGTATAAAAATATATTTATTAGACATCGACGTAGACATATATACGGGAAATACGAAGAAGAAAGTTGGGCGCATGTAACGTAATCGGAGAATTTTAAACTTATAGAAGCAACATAATGTATATCTCCTTTTAAAGGCCGAAAGGCAAACGGAATACCCGCACCACATTTCCGAAGGTAATCGCGAACGTCGCGACGGCGAGAGCCGAGATATTTCGCTTTGCCCCCGGATAACGACAGGGGCATTAATTCACAGGCTACGTCCAGGTCACCGATAACATATTGTAACGCCGGCTGAAGATGCCGCGTTATGAAAGCAGAGCGACGGTTGTCAACGAGCTTGTTGACAACAGAAGAATCGAGAGAGTCTCCCCGCCGACTTCGAATCTGCCGGACGTGACTTTATCGTTCGCGTACAATTTGTATCTAAATAAACATTCTTGTTGCCTTTTATTAAGTGTTGAGTGTTAGAAAGCGTCATGCAATCTTCAGCAAGCACTCCCCGGCGCAACAATATTATCGTCGTTATCGATGCGCCATACACGCCATTGTCGTCGGCTGCACGAGATTAGCGTTGGTACACAACAGGTGGTTCTCAGGGCGGCGATTAATCGAAGGAGGCCCTAATTGATACACCACTCGACCATGACTTCCTCCTCCTTTTGCCCGAAAAACTATCCTCCGCTTCTTCGGGCTCGCCCCTTGCCGCCACTTCCCAGAAATCTCGATTCATGGCGGCAGAAGTGAAACTTGCCCGAGGAAAATGCGGAAGGTGTCTCGTGAGTCGATGGTAAGAGCCACGCGCTCCCGTGCAGATCGAATTATTCAGGATCAGATTGGTACTCGGCTCGATAAATAGTTGGGCACACCTACTTATAAAGCTGGACGCAAGCGACAAACATGGCGATCGAGGGTGCTTCCGATCGTCGATTTGGGATTCCCGGTCGGTCGGTCGTTACGTATGCGCGTCCAGGTGGCGGGAAAATGCTCAAAGCCTGAAACGAGGCGGAAGCCCTTTCGACGAGCTGCCAGTCGCGGCTCGACGCAGAAATCTCGGATCCGAGATCTCGGGTTTCGAAGGTGGCCGAGATGGTGGCCGAGGATAAGCCAGCGGAGAACCGGTGGCGGAGAGGAGCAAAGTGCAAGAGGGCAAAGAGCGTAAAGCGATCGACACACGATCGCGCTCACGTACGGTCGCTCGGTTTTCCTTCTCTATTTTCCGGAAGGAACGACCGTGGCTCACCGTGCCTCGAGTCCCGATCCAGGATTTCTCGAGCGACCGCACGGATGCCCGGATTCCCGAAAACATGAAATTAGTATTAGGACGGAATACCGGGCGAATATCGAGCGTAGTCGGTATACCGGGCGCGGGTAATCCGGGATAAAGGGGTCTAGCTTGGAGAAAATCTTGGAAAGGCCATGGGAGAAAGTAAAATTGCTAATACGAACGCGGATCGGGGGGACTCTTCGTAATTCGAAGCGGTCGATACGGTCGCGTTCTTGATGCACGGCATCTCGAGCGATTTGATCTTCTCGGTGGAAGGTTGTGGAAGAAGCGAGACCGAGGAGAACCGCGCGAATATACCGTGGAAAACTTTCGATGCAACGCGTCGGAGAAGTAATACGATCCCCTTAAATTCTGGAGAAATAGTAGAGCGATTAAACCGACACTGGTATAGATATATTTACAGTTATGCCGTGCGCACATTTTTAACTTAGCGTGGAAAGTTCATGACGCAATATACGGAAGTAGTCGTAACATCTCGTTAAACTCCGGTGAAATAACGCAACGATTAAAGTCATATTTGTACATATTTAAAGTTGTACCATGCGAACATCTCTCGCTTGACGCTGGGTTAGCGAGGTGCGGGTAAGCGCTACGGTAAAAACGCGTGTGTAGCAAAGTATCGGATATACGGACACGTCGGTGAGCCGTATCTAGGCAACCGGGTCCCCATTCGGACTTTCCGTTTATTGGTTTTACGCCTTCTCAAGATCTCGCGATATCCTATCAATTTTGAAGAATAAGCACGAATTATTTGCGATACGCAAATTCATCGCGCAAAGAATGAAAATAGAAACGATCGTAGATAATTTCTCATTATACGTCACTTGGCTTATCGGTTCGAAAAGGACCACGCGCGCGGTACCGGATCGGAGAGCATCGTGCCCGTAATGGCTGCATCGCTGCACGGGGACTCGATGCTCGAAGCGCGTTCTCCGCCGATTGAGGGGACCTTTCCTCGAACGGGTCTAGAGTTAAAACGTATCCGTGTGCCTCGCGGCTCGCATCGAGTAGCGGCAGAGGCTGAGGCGGAACCTCGAGGACTCCCCGTGGAAGGCTAGCAGAGCCGAGTAATCGTCACTCGGAGTTCCTTTATTTATTTCTCGCGGCGGTCCGGAAATTTTCATAGTCCGCCGCTCCTCGAAGGACCGAGCGACGCCCACGGAAAACTGAATTTCCCCGGGGAGCATTATCATTTTAGCTCGAGGGGATTGCGGCTCCGGCTCGATTATCGATTCGAGGTACCTTCGTCGAGTAATCAAGAGTCGAGATTCGAGCATGCTTCTCTCCGCCGTCCTCGTCTTCTTCCTCTTCTTCCTCTTGTACCGACACCTTCCGCCTTCCGCCCAAGACTCGAGGAAACGAAATTTCCCCTCCTTCTCTCCCTCCTCCTCTCTTTCCTCCTCCAGAGGTTCGCGGATCGTTAGGACGAGCCAGAGAGGATTTCCACGATGAACCGGGAGGTCTCCAGGCTCCGCGCGCGTTGTCGGAATATGAAATTGTTTCGACATGCCTCCTATGGACTCGATAAATTCGCGACGCTCGAGCGGCGGGTGGGACTAAAATGACGTGCCTGAAACGCTCGAGAGGAGCGACGGGTTTCGAGGGACGGGGATGAAGCGTGACAAAGGGCGGCACGCTCGACGTGGGTCTAAGATAAAACGCCGGGTCTACTTGGAATTAAAAGCGGAGCTGAAACCGAGGGCACGGCAGATAAGAGAAGTCGGGGATAGCGGAGGGGAGTGAGAGGACGGGTGGAGAAGGAGGAGAAACACGAGGATTATTATTCCGTAGTTTGTCGGCGCAGCCTTCTGACCGTTGCTCGCACCGGTGAAAACAGGGGGAAGAAACGAGAGGGTAGCTGGGTGCCGGAGGGTTGCGGAGGGGCGCGGAGGGGCGCGGAGGGGAGGTCGGCGGCGAGGAAACGAGGTGGATGCTGCCGGGAGCAGTCGAGTGTTTCCGGCGCTACAAAAGCCAGAAACGGGACACGGTTCGAGTGATAAATGGGTTTTAATCAAACGCGTTCCAGCCGGCACTTGGACCGCTTCGCTCAGGTACGTTTCGACGTCGCAATGTGCATTAACGATGAGGTTAATTAGATCAGCCGGCTGCCGGCTAGATCAAGGGCTCGCACCTCGATTGCCGGCCTGGGCGCCTCCTTTCCGCTAGCGACACTTTTATCTCGCCAATCCGTTCAAAGTATATTTGTCTCGTAACCGAGTTCGACCGTAATCGAGAGCTGTTTGGATCGAGAGCTCGCTCCTGAGAGGCGATCTTCGTCGAAAACCAGTCGAATCGTTGCCCGGAGAAGGCGCGTATATTTAAATACCGTACGCACCGAGCTTCTCCAGGAACGTCCATCGGCCGTTGGTCCTATATTCCCACCTTTCGCCGTACAAAGCGAGTGGTCCGAGGGTTTCTCAACGCTCCGCTAGTACTGCGCACCTTGCAAGCGTAGCCTTAACGTTAGCGCCTTTGGTTGGCCGCGCACACCTCCGATCGATGACTCTCAAACTCGCTACATTTTAAGCCGTTTCCCGACGTTTTCAAGAAACTTCGGTTCGGCAGGATGGAAGGCCGGCTTGCGGTCGAGGAATTTCGAACGACGTAATTTAGTGTAACGCGTCTCAGGAATTTGCTGGATTCCGCCACCATTAATTTCCGCCGACTTATAAAGGTCCTCGCGGCTTTGTCAGCTCACGAAACGGCGTTCGTCCTCCCGCTCCCCTCCCTCCTCGTCCTCGTCCTCGGCCTCGCCCTCGCCCTCGCCCTCGCTCTCGCCCCATCGTCCTCGCCCTCGTCCCTCTCGTTGACACACTTTGATTAATTCCTTTGTGGAACGCCATTACACGCGCCTATTTTAAGACGGGAAATCGAGGAGGATCGAGGTCGCCGCTACGATTCATTTCCGCCTGCCACTTTTATTCCAGGCTTCATAAATTTATCGTTTAAAGGGAATATCCCACGAACCTGACGCCGCGCGATAAAACGAGAAAACTCGTTGGACGCATAGGTCGCGATAAATTCGGTATTATCGTTCATTAACGGGTACATTCGTTCCCCTTTACCGAGCTTTACGAAACTATTCGTCGCTCGTTTCGTGGCTTTACGAAACGATGTAACTTTGACAAAGCGGTGAAAAAATGCGTGGTAAAAGATTCTGGCCGTCGAGTGGCCGGATCGTTGATCGAATCGTCATCATTCAACACGAGCGATAACTAGATTTAACGGTATAAAGAGAGGCGCGTATCTATAAATACTCGGTGTTAGCTTTGGACGAATCGCTTCCCCCGTAGGATGCTTATTTTTTTCATTTAGCGTAAAATACTGGCCGACGGGCAGTTTCGATCGAGAAAGTAGGATAAGGAGAGGGGCTAAGAGATTGGTATATTGGCCGAAAGGTTAATTATACGTCGCGCGTTCTTCGCGGGTCCTCGGCGCGGCTGGATCCGAAATTTATTTCCCGGAAGCAGGCAGACGCGCGTCTTGCTCGAGGCTGCCAGACCCGCCCGCCGGTTTAATCCGTGTTTACGTTAATCCCCGTATAAACGAGCTTAACGTAGCTCTGTTTGTACACGGGAACGCGTTACTGTCTCTCACGTTGGGATAACACCGACGGAGACGATGTCACGCCCGGAGGAATAACTCCTGCTACCGAGGATCGCGAGGGGGCCCAAATATTCTTTTACTTACGCGCCACGCGATTCGCCCGCATTTCGCGGAGCTTTCGCCCCCACCCTCTCCTATTCTTTCGCTCTCCAAATATAAAGCTCGTCTAAACGGCACGTTTCCGTTTCGCTCCCCCATATTTCTGCCTTTATTTGCATGCTCGCATTTCACTCACCGTTTTTACGCACCTCCGCTCCACTCTTGTTAAGATGCCTCTTCAAACATTGACTTCTCTCTTAAAAGCACGGGTGAGAAATGTCAAGAAAATGGAGTGGGAAAGTAAGTAGGATATATTTTTCATCGCAACCTGTTTCGTTACGTAAACGCGTAACTGCTCTGTACGAGTACGTAGACCCGATGAGAGGAGACGGGTAAAAGTTGGTGGTTTCGGAATACCCTAGGATCGGTCATTGCCCTGCCGGAAGAAAGCAAGGCCTCGTAGGATTTTACGAATGAAATTAGGCACGTAACGCTCGAAATTGATACCGCCAGGAGGAATAAGGAGAGAAATCGTAGGATGTGCCCGAAAGGAAAAGAGAAAAGCGGCAAACGCCGGAGAAAACTTCCAGTCTTTTAAAGTACTTGAAACTTTTATGTCACTCTTCGCATACCCTTTTATCTCGAATATTCCACGGAGAATACCGGCGTGTCTCCTCTGCGTAATTTCTTTTTCTTCTTCTTTTCTTTGTTTCCTTACTCGACGGCAGACGTCGCCGTCATACGCACTCAAAGGAATTAAAATTTAATTAAGGACGTCCGGTGAAAATGTGCCACGAATTCTTTGCTTTTCCTCGCAAGGAACCGCGTACTCCTGCCAGCTCGAGGGCAATGTCTTCGCGTTGATGAAATTAAACGAATCGAAAAAATGTTACATCGTCCGCGCGATCGACGCGCGAGGAAGATTTAGTTTGGATCGTTTCACGGCTGATCTTTACTTTTACTCGAACATTCGTTTCAACGCTTCGCGGAAGATCGGACGGAGTTTTTGACGACGCAAAGCTGGCAAAACGTTGCGAGCGTTGTACAAAGGGGAAAACGAGGAGCGTCGCTTTGTGAATCTTTCCCCCGAGAAGTTTCGTAAACCGCACGTGCTGGACACCTGTCGTCGCTTACGTACACGTGATGCCACGAGACAATAATTGTTTCCGCATTCAACATCAAAGAACCATTCTTGCGTGCTCTTCGTCGACCTCGCTACCAAAAACGCTGGCACACGGAGCAATTATAATTATAATTACCGTTATACTCGGCTCTAATTTCGAGATGTTTATTCACGAGCGTATAACGGATACCAAAAGACGGCTGAATACAGGAAGAGGAATAAGCGGCTAATACAATATTATACGATGCATGAAATTCAGACTTTTGCCTTACAGATCCGAGTTTAAATCTTACTCGTCGCTTCTGTACGCGTACTTGGATACTAAACCGATGATCCGAAACACCTTTGAAAAAAAAGTCGAACAAACTCGTTACCCGGCGTGCAGTGCATACGTGCGATCATTACCGTCGCCTCGTTCGCGCATCCAAACTTCGATCCCATCAAAGAAGCGGGCAATTAGCATAATCACTCCCGCGCAAGAAAATTCGGTCGAGAACTGGCACGTAAATACGGACAGGAAAAAGCGCGGCAATTAAGGCCAAAGCGGGCAGAAAGCCCGGATTTTGCTCGAAAGTTTCAGAGCAATGTTCGCGAAGCCGATCGCCGAGGCACAAAAGGGCCACGCTCCGAAAGGTCGGCTCTTTCCAGATTAGACCGGCAGTATACGACTCGCGATAGACGTATCGGAATGAAGGTGCACGACACCAGGAACGATCTGCCGATAAAATTCATGCAAGACGATGATAGGTGGCAACAGGTTGGATATATCGGTTACTTTTCCACAGCACCGGCTTTTGCTAGGCGTCCAAGACGATTCTGGTTGACGGCCAGTCGAAAATTTTCCAAATCGTAGGACGTATGGTGCACGTCTCGCGTAGAAAATTACCGTTCATAGCACAGGACTAAGTTCGAGCATAGAGCAATCGATTCAGATGCGTTACGTACTCCTACTTCCATTGATTCATCGGCCTTTTTCTTGGAGCTTTTTAAACTTCTCCCTTCGGTCTATAGCGCGTGCTGTCCGCATTATTGACCAGGCCAGCCTTAGGTTCTTCGTCGTTCTTTGCAAATTCCGATATCCAGCTCCAAAATCAGCCGACTCAAAAGCCTCTGGTTACAATAACATTACGACTATCGGGTCTAGAGGAGACGCATAACGGAGATAATTCGAAGGTTGGAATTCGAATCTGGGTCTTCCGCGCGAGAACCCAAGCCTCCATATATCAGGGCGCCCGGTCCAAAATCCGGAAAAGATGACTCGAATTTAGACTTGGAAATCTCTACCGTGGAAATCCGAGCGTCCGTGGGCCACGCCATCGCAATCTTCCCGCCAGGCGTGACCGCGGCATGGAAATTTGACTTATGAAATTTTCGTAGGTAGACCGTAGCACAGTGCCGCGCACCGTAATCTCATCGGTCGGTCGGTCACCATTCTTGATGAAATTATTTACCGCCTGGCAGAAAATCGAAGGGCGGTACCGAGGGAAATTAATTTCCCTATAACGTATTAGTCCGCAAAACACGAGGCTGAAACGAGATTTAGAATGGGGACGGGCGGAAAATCGGTGATGGAAGCGCACCACGCAACCACGCACCCACACCCTATCGAATTCTGTAATTTCACACTCAGGATCGACGGGCTTTATTCGCGGCCGTTAACGGGGGAGGATTATGGGGATTGCCACGCCTATTGAAATAATTGGGACGCCGCACGGCTGGACGGATATTAGAAAACACGTCGAATCAATAGCGACGTGACGCGCGTTTGCTCTTGCGCCCACTGGAAACGCCAAACTCGGATTATTAGGCCAAAGCCCGATTTCCCGGGATATTGGGCGGACTCCTGATTTCTGGAGCTCCAAGACGGACGTGTAAACGCCGATACCGCGCGCGTCGATCGACGAGATCGAATCGAATCTTGAACCGTGACACGATCGCGATGACACGGCTAATGCAGGTATCGCGATCGCGATCTCGTATGGAAATATTCTATTTATAGCCGATGCAGATTTACGCCATTAAATGGAAATACTTTAACATTTTGTTATACCTTTGATCGAACGAAGGAAATAATAATACCGAGAATAGAATCGAACGGTCTATTATAGCTGCCAATTATTTTTTGTAAACGATCGAAGATCGCGCACGAGACTCAAAGTACGCGAAGAGCGAGAGATCTTACTGGTGCATTTAACGAATAAAGGAATCGGAAAGTCTCGCCCGTAGTTGTCTAGGCATAATTGGTTATCGCGCGGTGGCACGTAGGCCGCTTACGCCACTTGTATTTCATTGAGAGCAAGTAGATCTCATTGAGATAAGTTTCGCTCAATTTTAGAGTCCCAGCGATTGATTAGGTGATTGGACCACGTGACGGGTGTCAAGTAGGATGACCGCGACATTAGTATCAATGGCGCACGATAGGATAATTTTCTCTCTGGGCCCACGTCCGCATTTACAGCGACGCTTATTACGCTCGATCATCTCCCAAACGCTAATTCAATATTCTCTTCGCAATATTCACGAAATCATTTCAAAAGCCGACCGGTCTAATTTTACAGCATCGAGGAAACTGGCGATTCGAGATTTCTGTCGTCATAGCACGTTCTGTAGCATAGCACGAGAATAGAAAGGAGCGTAATTCCATTAGTAAGCGATCGATTTAAAAATATTTAATTTTCATCGAGCAAATCGTAGGAAAAGGAGTGCGCTCGCGGAGTCTCGATACGACGTCGAAGACTCGCCCTGCGGAGGAAATGAAAAATTGCGGGCGAAAGTGGAGGTGGTTTGCAGGACGCCCCCTAAGACTGGGCTCGGAAGTAATCTAAACTGCGGGGCAAGAAGTCAGCGGGTCGGGCACGGTTTTCCACGAAGTAAATACGGTGGGCTAAGAGCCGTCTTTTACGAGGCCACCTGCCCAGCTTCGAGTGCTTCGGGTATTACGATAATGAACGGCTGTAGACCGCGCGAAAGCGGATAATACTGCCTCGATGTTTCAGCCGGTAGTCCGTAATTCGTAAGAACCGCTACCCAGCAATTCTACCACTCTACCCCCCTCCCCTCTCTCTCCCTCTCTCTTGCTCTCTCCCTTGAATAAAGGGCCGACTTTCGCGAATACGCTGACGAGAAAGGGACGAGACGAGAAACATGACGCAGACTCGAACCATCGGCCGCGATGAGTATCGAGGATTGTATTTCAGGTCGAATATCGCATCGAGTCTTCGACTGTGACCGCTTTTTTCGGAGGTTGAAGATACAAGATCCTGGATGTAATTAAAGGGAGGAAACCTTTGGCCGAACAAAGAACGTTTCCCTCGAATTTAATCGTTCGCTCGGTAAGGCCATCCCCTCGAGAACCCTCGGCTCGTATCGAGCATAATTGGTCGTAGATTCCGAATGTGCGTTACGATAAATGCAGGATTAAAGTCTTTTTTCTCATAAAAAAGAAATAATAAATGAACGTTCCACGTTGTACGCATATCGGTATCGAAGCAACGGTGTCGAGATACAAACTTTGACGCATATTCGCAAGTCTTACGCCTCGCCCACGAGATTCCTCGGGTTACAGAAATACGAGTGTCGAGGCGACGATTATCAAACCCTAAACTCGGGCGTACAATCAATATTTACCGAGTATAGGAAGATGGAGCTGCCGAAACGTAGGTCTCGCGAATCGTCTCCCGGAGGCAAGACCGAGGAAAGCCGCGGAACCAAGTTAAACCCGATAACGCCTTTCGTACATTAACCATAATTAATGCAGCTGTAGGAGCGCCTGCACGTTACGGGAGGGTGCTCTCAGGAATCCAAAAGCGTTCGCTCAAATTTACTCGTAGGAACGATGATCGGAGTTCGCTCTTCGGAAACAGAATAATCGAAGTTTAAAAAGAAAAGCTCTCCAACGGGCATTTTGCACGGTCAAGTCGCGGCCCACGTCGCGTCCGAAGCGTGGAGCGTGACTCGACCGACGTGGCCCGATCGGCGCTGAAATCGACGAAAGGAGGACGACAAAGCGCGGCGTCGCGATCGACGTTCCGCGAAGGTGCGAGAAGGAGAGCGCGCGCGGGTGGCGGGGGAGGGAGGGGTGGACACAACATCGAGGATAGATCGTTGAGACTCACCAGAAACTCCGCGCTGCCGAGGCTCTGCTGGGACCCGTCGGGCGTGATCGCCAGGTCGGCGACCACCGACGTCGAGAAACTTCTCCTGGCCTGGTGATGACACTTGTGCGGCCCCAGGATCCTCTGGGTGGCGTAGCCCGAGACGTTGCTCTCGTTCAGCTTCGAGGTCCAGATCTCCTCCTCGCGCTGCGGCGACTGGCCGATCGTGCGATGCTTGGCGAACCTGGAGATGCGCTCCGTCCTCACCCAGTCGTGGTTCGGCCGGGGCTGCCGCGTGATCGTCTGCAGGGACTTCATGGCGTTGAACCTGGAGAAGCCGTCCTCCATGGCGGCCGCCCAGAGGTGGTCCGGGAGGTCCCTCGAGCCGCGCTGAGTCTCCACGGACTGATGATCGGAGGAGGAGCCCAGGCCGGAGGTCGTCGGCGTGTTGGGGTAGTACTTGCGATAGGGATCCTTCGAGTCCTCGAGGTCGGTCGAGTAGAAGTCGCCCTCGCGCGACTCGAGGGACCGATTGTTCTCGTGGAGATTCAAGGAGGAGCCGATGCCGGTCGAGGTCGTCGAGGTACGAAAGAACTTTCGCTCGTTCGCCGACGTCCATATCTCGTCCGTGATCGAGGAGCCGATGCCGGTCGAGGTCGTCGGCGTTCTGCGTGATATCGAGGAAAGCTTTTTGCAAGGCTGCGAAGCCGCCACGCCGATCTCGAGTTCCGCTCGCTCGCGCCGACAGCCCTCTTGCGCGCGCCGTCGCGAGACTCGCCTCGGTCCCCTCGGACTTTGACCTAGCTACTCGGCCATTGCGTCGTTCGGGCGAACGTCGCGACATCGCCGGCAAGAAGGCGTCCTCGGCCGGGGCCGGCGAGCGCGCGACTCGCTTCTTTCCTACGAGGTACCTGTAAGAGAGATTCCTCTCCCTCCAGAGCTCCTCCGGGTTCGCGGACGCGTGGTTCGTGGCCGAATTGACGAGAGCCGTGCGATGGTTGGCGTAGGAACATCTCTGCGGGAAGCCCATGCCCTCGTCGAGGCCAGCGGCCCAGAGGGACTCGAGGGGCAGGTCCTGGGCGCCCATGGGGCTGCCTACGCCTCTGCCGCTCCCCGCCGCCGCCCCCCCGTGTTTCCCCCCGTTCGCCGAGGGGAACACTCGCTCGGCACCCTGAAGGACGCAGCACATGCTAGTGCCACCTACCCCGCCCCCCTCGACGCCGCCACCCTCCTCCGCCTCCGACCCCCTGGAACCAGAGCTTTGCAGGCAACCTATCGTGACCGAGCTTTTAACCCGCTGCCAGGCCTCGACCCCTTTTTTCGGGGGCTGACGACCTCCTCGGTGCTTGGCCCGCCACCACCGCCGCCGCCGCCGCCGCCGCCGCCGCCGCCGCCACCGCCACCGCCACCACCACCGCCACTGCCGCCGTCGCCGCCAACCGGCCTCGACAGGCCCCCCGGGCTTATGGCCGGCCCTTCATCCTTGGCGCTTTCCTGCCGGCCTCGAGGCTCTCTCCTTGCCCCGATTCACTGCTCGCCCCTCGATCCACGCCTCCTCGCCTCCCCGCCTTCCCGCTTCTCCGCGAGGCAGCTCCTTATGCACGCTGAATATCGAGACGCAATGCTCGAGCGACCCCGATTCCCTTCGCCGAAATCGGGGTGCGCCTAGCACGAGGGACGAGGTTACGTCGTTGCAGAGCTTTGCGGATCCAAGGAATACCGAGAATATTTTCCTCCGCGAATCCCCGACGGGAGATCCCTTATCGACGCTGGAAAGAAAGTTGGACGGGAGCTCGACGCGAAATTGGCCCGCCTCTCCGATTTCTCCGTCTCCGCTGGCCGACGACTCTGTTTGCCTTTTCGGAGGGCCGCGCGCCCTCCGGCGAGCCGCGAAGCGCCTACGTTAATGAAGAGTAACGAGAACGCCGGTGGTCCGTTTCGATCGAAAGAGCGGATACCAAAATCGATGAGCGGGACGAGCCTCGGAAATGTTTTCCGCACGGCCGGCCGCCCTTTCCCATTATGCCGCACGGCCAAATTGAAAGCCGCGTAATTCGTTATTTACCGGCGCTGCAATCGATTCGGTGCCTGCAACGATGATTTATCGGCGGCGGCCTCGTCCCCCCTCCCCTTTCCCGATCGCCCTGTCGACTGCCTTCGACGAGGATTTACGAGCGGTGTCGCGTACCGACGCTCGTCTACCCACTTTGCCCCGTCCACGGATTCGCCAGCCCTTAACCCTCTCACCGGTCGAGCCGACTCGGGGCCTAACACTGAATCCTCTTCCTGGCGCAACCCGCTTCTCGCGGCCGCAATGACGAGGACGAATGCTAAATGTAAAATACGAATAGAGATGGCAGGTACTCGAAAAGAACGCGCGTGCCTCACGTTGTTTTCCGATTGGCAAGCGGCATTTGTGCGAGCGGTACTCAACCGCTCGAAAAGAACGGAGTAGAGACCGTCGTTCGTACGCTCTTCGGTAGAACCGCACGATGCGGCATTACCGATTTTCGTCGAGGATGGGGACACGGCGTTTCGGGGAGCTCGGCGCTCTACGGCGGAGGAGCGTCGAAGAAGGTCAGCATCGCGACTCCAGTCGGATCCCGCGGAGAGTCTCGTACGAGGAACGTTGCAATGATAGCGGCACATTTCTTTCGATCGATCTTGCTTCGTCTCGCTTTCGCTTTCGCTCGATGAAAATGGATGGCGGGGGCGGGACAGGTTGGTGCGGATACGCGTAAATGGTGTACGCCGTAAATGGACTACGTAGTCGACGAAGTTCGGACGGGCGAGCTTCGAGGACGGATTCGATCGCCTTTGGATTTTTACGCGCCATACGCCCACGTACACTCCGCGGCTTGGCGCACGGTCTGATCGGTAGCCAGTGGATCGAATGACCTTAGAAGCGGTGGTGAAAATAAATTCGATGTACGTATATTATACCAAGGAACGAGGACAAAGGTCGAGTTTATTTCTGGTACAAAGGCTCAAACTCTCTATGGGCGTAATTAATAGTAGAATCCGGTGGTTCAGAGCGGACCTTTAGCGGTGGATTCTGCAAAGAGCGACGCTGATCGTGGACACGGATCGAGCGTGCAAAGGGACGATGAATCGCGACTATCGTTTTTCACGGCGAAGATTGAAATTTCAAAAGACGATCGTGCTCGAACCGCCCGACGTGGACCGATTTATATGCTTAAATTCCAAGTTTTTACGCGTCCTCCCGCCGCGGATCGTTGAGTTATACCCTTCGGTCGATTACCGCGCGGGCCAAAGGGCGATCCTCCGCGTTTCCAGAGAGCAGATATGGCTCGTTACGATCTCGCTCGACGTCGTTAACCGTCTCTCAGCGAGATTTACGAGGAGCGGAGGGAAAGGACGGAAGGCGGGGGGCGGAGGGGGGGGGGGAAGTTTGCGAAAGAAGTGGCAATCGCGTACGCGACTCGATACTAATATTCCACCGCCTTCTCTCCGATATAAAAGCGACGTAAAAGGCAGCGATATAAAGGGAAGAATGCGGGGGCGGGGAGAAAAAGTTTGCGGAGGAAAGGGCAATCGCGTACGCGACGCCGTACTAATATTCCTCCGCTTTTTCTCGAACGTAAGATCGAATCGAGGAGATGGGGGATGGTCATTCGTTATTTCCCGGCGACGACACTGGTAATTGATCCGGCCGTGCCGATGATTTATCGCAATCCCCGGAGCCCCTTTCGCCAGCGCCGCCGATTCATCGACCGGCGCGCAGCCTCGCCTCGCCCCGCCTCGCCCCGCCTCGCCACGGCTGTCCCTGACGTGAATTTACGAAGCCTGCCCGCGGATGCTAAGAGGCCTCCCCTCGGATTACTTGGCCAGAGGACGCCGAGAGCCGCGATTACGGTCCTCCGCTTGGACGATCCTGGTACTGCACTTTGAATCGATTAACTTTTGATCGATCAAAGAACACGAACATGTGCTCGCGAGAAAGCGCGAGCGGAGCACTCGAATACTTCGAGCGGTAGAGCGGTCGGCGGACGAGCAAAAGGTTTTGTACGTAATAAGAAGATCGGCGCGAAGCACGCATAGTAGGAGAAGCGATTATAATAATCGGCGAGCGCTAAAACGAGTCGGCCATGCGCGCGATAAGAGACGGAATTAGGATCGCTCGGTAAGCGTAAAGGGTGCGCGATCAGGATGGAGCGTGAAAAAGGCGCGATGCGATCGCGATCGATCGAGGACGATGATCGTGGCGGACGGTCGAGCAGGGTGCCGCATAATATCAGCCGTGCCTCGCGTACGAAAATAAGGTTACGGCCATTACGCCAATCACACGGGCCACCCGTATAACGTTACCAATTATCGTATGCAAAATGCTCAATGGAATCGGTATGCGGGATATTTGCATTTCGCTTGCCATCCGCGCGCGGAATACAGGGCCGTCGAAATTGATAGCGTCCGTGGATGGTTCCATTTTTGAATATTACGCGAGCCGTTGACACCCTCGAAACGCGGTGGGGGAGGGCGGTCGAACGATCGGCGAATTATCGAGCGGTGCACGAGAGGCCGGGGAGGAGGGCGTAAATCCGAGGAGAAAATACGATACGCAGCGGGATGTTAACTCGACGAGTTCGGTGGAGAGCGTAAAGTAGCGGGAGTCGGAGGCGACGTCGCGAAAGTATTTCTTTGCGACGCGATATTCTGCCCTTCGCGAACCTATCGCGCGGTATTTTCCTAAGCCGCCTTTTCAGCCGAGCGATCGAATGGTCCGTGGGAGAATATTGGCCTCCTCGCGGCAAAAATCCCTTCGCGAGGCAAAGGGCTCGCGGATCGCGTGGAGAGTACTCGAATTCGATAGATCGCGACACCTTTTCGGCGCGGTTCATCGATTCCTACGATGCGTATATTGCGATATCCTGAGTATCCTACTCGTTCGGGTACGACGATCGAAATGCGTAGTTACGCGCCCGTATTGCAAAATTGCGAGCGTGGAAAATCACCGGTTACACATCCAACCGTCGATAATGCGAGTAACACCGGTAGGATTTCCCGAGGGGTATAAGTCGACGGGGAGGCTCTTACGTTACTCTTATTTATCGTTGACTCGCAAAAAGCAGGGGATCCTGAAGCTCGCGTTCTTGCCAAGGATAATTAACGTCTTTTCGCGAGAGGTATACGTTCGCGCGCGTAATCTCCATAAAACGCACCGCGGAGGGGAGAGAGGGAGAGGGGGAGGGAAATGAGCTCGAGAGCGTGGGCGGAGGAAGAGTCTAACCGTGAGTCAAGGCGGAGTGCGCGGCCGAGGTATGTTGCCCCTATCAAATACGGGGTGTCCCAATAAAATGTACGCGCACTTTGAATAATTAATGCACGAACGATTATCGACGTCCGTGCAAAGTTTCATAACCGCCATTGTAATCGTAAAGGTCCGTAAAGTCGTTGAATATCGTCTCGTTGAAACTGCTTTCTAAACTCGGTTTTATACCGCGGCTACGTTCTCCGTCTACCGGTAAGACTTGAACGGACTTTTTTTTTTCTCAAAGCTCAGCCTCGATTCGACCGTTATCTCTATCGATCGCGCGTCAAGGGAATATCAAGAGTTGGATCAATGTTAGACGTAAAAAGAACGTATGGATATTTTTGGTACACCCTATATCTACAAAATGGTAGCGGATTATAAGCAAAGGGGCATATCGGGCAACTCCCGTCCGCGAGTCGTACGCCTCCCAGGCCGTGATTTCCATTTAATGGTCCATGAATATCGCCACGCAGGGACGACCTGACGCTGAGACGCATGGGAAGAGTTTCGCGGGACTCGCGATGCGAAGGAGACGCGTAGATCATAGACGCGCTGCCACGACAGCGAGTCATCTCGAGTTCGTAAATCTCGACCCGAGGCGGATGTCGGTGGATGGCCGGGAAATTGTGGCGGGGGAAGAAGGATTTGCCTAGCAAATCCGAAGAAGAAAGGGCTCGATCGGGCGAACGCCATGCTCGCAGGTTTGACGATATTCTAAAGAAAAAGGCCGTCCGTATATCACGGTTAGTATCCTACACGCTTCATCTCGATTCCGCGAGTAAATTACAAACTTTCGGTATCCAATCGCTTTCGAATTTATTTTTTTTTCAAATCTCCCAGTACGTCCAGAGCGGGATTCGAAAAAAAGACGCCACGGTAATTTCTTGAATAGTCAATGGAACGCCGCGTATTGAACGAAAATGTATTTTCGAACGCGAACGTCCTAGTTACGACCGCGGAATATTTCCGGGATATAATTATACGACGCTTCATTTATATCGCGATGGAACAATGAGCGCGCGGGCGCGATATGCCAGCGGTCAATCTTACGCAAATACGGGAGGCAAAAAGCGATGGTGTCTGGTCGGCATTCATCCTCGCGGTCAATATCACGGACGCCCGATATTTTCGAGTCCGAACGAGCGAAGTTCCGGCCGCTTTCAACGGGGATCTTTGATCGATCACGAGGCACGATCGACGAGTCCTTTGGTGTCGGCGGCAGACGAAATATCGCCGGTGAAAAAAAAGCACCGAGCGCGATGTATCGTTTACGAACGACGCGAATGCCCGTACATCCTTCGCAATTAACACTCCCATCGTTTATCGCGATGTCGAACGACTCGGAGCGAGCGCATTAGAAGCGGATTATGAGAAGTATGGAACGTCGAAGATTATAAATCGGGGATATTTGTCCTCGTTCCTGGTCGGCGCGCGATACATTCGAGTCCGAGGAAAGTACGCGGTAAGGGCAAAGCATGGTGGGCGGCTTTGGAGAACATTCGTATTCAGCGTGCACCCTGCAGCGTCCGCACCGCAGGTTACACCGTATACCACACCGAACTGCGCTCGAGTATCAACGTCTCCCAGCACGAATGAGCCATTCGCGGCCATGACCTAGGCGCCGATCGGCCGAGTAGGGCCGGCGAATCGCGAGGAAGACCGAAAGGGGGGACGGGGAACGATGGGTGAGAGGCGAAAAATCGGGAGAATCGCGCATACAGGGTATGTGGCGCGTAACAAAGGTAATTTTCGAACGAGTCTCGGGTAAATCGAGTCTCTCGTCGGAAGGAGGATCGGCGGGTTCCAGGCAAATTGTCCCGAAAGCTTCTCCCGTTATCCTCGCGCAGCCGCTTTATCTAGAAATATTTACGCAAACGCGAAACCGCCGATCCGCCAGATGTCGTAGCCTTTATCTTCGGTCGTTACCCAGCTATTTACGTAATTCGACAAAGCGATATCGAAGAAAAAATGTCGCTCATCCGTGATATCCTTACAAAACGAAAAAAAACTTTTGGGCCGGACTAATGTTTCGAGAGGAGGAAAAATGTCGCGTTTGGGGAGAGGATCCCCCTGCGGCTGCAGGAGCGAAGCTGGTGGCTGGACTTTGCCAGCTCCTCTCCCGCGTGGCCGACCACTTTTTTCTCCTCCTTCCGTCGACGCCGCGCGGGACATTTGTTTTCGCGTTAGAGCCCGATGGAAAGTCGTCGTGAAAAATAGGGCAGAGCATCGCGCGCACGTCCGCCCCCGGCCTGCGGCATGCCGCTTTAGCTCTGGCCGCACGTATTCGCCGCTCGTCGGCCCGGGCATCCTCTCCGATCCCACCGTCCGCGGAAGTACGATGAATGGAAATGGCGTTTAACCGAGCCTCGCACCCGCCGACGATTTAATGCTCGCCACATACCTAGGAGCGCTCCTCCGCGTAATGGCGAACCGGCGCGCCAATTCGTCGCGTTTCAAGCCCCCGATTCCGGCTTTGTCTAACGCCCAAAATTCCGGCCACGTGCGTCAATGGCTCCTACGACGCGTAAGCCATGCCCGAACGCCCCCCTCTCCCGCCCTCTTCCTCCCTCCTTCCTCCCTTCTGCCACGCCGCCGCAAAAAGGCGAATCGAGCGATCCAAGATCAAAGCTTCCAAATCGTAAAGTTCGTAGGAAGATCGCTTTAGCGCACTAAAAGTTCCTAAAAGTTCGATATCCAAAGATCCCCACGGACGTGGCGGGATACTCGCGATCATCTTACTTCTCGCCCGAGATTAAAAGGAAGCAGATCCGTCGATTCCACGATATCCACGATGACCGAAAGCCGTTGGCGCGTCCAACCTCCGGTAGGGGATGGAGAGGCGTACGCGAAAGGATTCAAAGTTCTCGAGGATGAGGTATTAATTTCGAGAGGACTCCTCGACGGCGTCGAATCGATCGGACAGCAGCTCGGCCCCGTCGCCGTCCAGCTTTTAGCATTTTCGAGTCAATTTCGCGCGGCTCGTGGAAAGGTGGGACGACGCGGGCATTCGGACGAGTCTCGCGCGTTTAATCGCCGGTTCCAGGGGAACATTAATTACGCGGGAGATTTTCCGGCGGATAGCGGGAGTCCGAGGCGAAAAAAGACGGAGCTGGAAAAAGCGAGCGGGCCCGTTTTTTTCCATTTCTCGGCAGCGAGCGGAGCGAGCAACGCGGCCTGTAATCCGGTCGACGTTTGGCCGGCCAGTCGGGAAAGCGGCCCTTTCAATTTATTACCGCGCGCGCGCCTAAGCGCCGGATATAAAGCGTGAGCAATTGAATCGCTTTGGAATCGCTTTAATTGCACGTATCGTCGTTCAATCCTGGGAGATAATAACGAGGAGGGGGAACGAGGTCTGGAGATATACGATCGGAGATATTGCGAGTTACAGTGTCCCCTGCGATCGTTAAATTTCCAGTTCAAAATGGGCGTTACGTAAAATATTTACGCCAGCCCCGCCGGCCCGCAGTTTTTCTCGCGCAGCGCCATCCGAAATCCGCGTAGACAAACGCTTTTTCTGAAAGGACGTAAAATATTTCGACGCGCTTTCCGCGAACCGAAGCGCGCGTGCCCCATGTAGGCCGCGTTTGCGAAAATCATTCGGCGCGGTGAGAAGGTTCCGATCAGCTCGCACCCTTTGAAGCGATCTCGTTCCTCGCGTCTTCGCCACCGGCCACTGAAGGTCCTTCTCGCTCTGGAACGAGCGTTTTTACGATACGCGTTTCGCGCGGAAAATTCCTCCGAGATTCCAGGAAAGAAGTTCGAGTCCGGTTTTCCGCGGAGCGTACCACGGCCCACGGGTTCGCCGACGCGATCCTTCCGCGTGTTCTCCGAGCGTCGTTATGGCAAACTCGGGATGGGTTTGGCCGTGGCCATTGGACGCGCCGTTGTCGTCGTCGTTGGGCGTTTGCCCCGGCAATCGTCGCGCGGCGACTCGCGGTTATCGTCAATTGCGTCGGCCGGCGCTCTTGGTAGAGAGAGAATCTCCGGAAGCCGGTGAAAAAGGGCGTTAAAGGGGGGAAAGGCGGGAGAATGAGAACTCGTAAGGGGGATAATAGCGCGGTTGTCCTCCAACGATTCGTTTTCAATTACCGACAGGTGAGGAAACCGCCGACTCGTGCGGCGGTGTTTGCTGGAAAATTCGAGGAAAGCGGAATAAAGTCGTTAGCGGTATTTATGCAATCGCCAACCACGGCGGAAACCTTACCTCCTACGGTTCTACGATACACGGTGCGCGATCGTAAAATCGGACTTGAGCCGAAAATTGTCCAACGTTCGCCGGCACCGAACGCGACAGGGTTTCTGGCGGATATTTCTACCGGCGGACAATATCCGAAAAGGTTTACCTTCGGCATACGGAAGGTTATAAGGAAAGTTCCTCGATCGCAACCCTCTTACCCGAACCTAAAAACTTCCATCTCTTCCGAGAATAGAAATCGCGAGTAATGCCACCGACCTCGAAGTTGGATCACCCTGATACCGAATTCCGAAGATTATAAATAACGAACGGCGTCGCCTACTTCGAGAAAAAGTTGGTTCGTTCGCATCGCATTAGCCGCATAGACCGCGAATATCGTTTAGCCCGGCTTCTCTTACCTACGGCGGGGGTTCTCGATCTTTTTTCCTCCACGGACCCCTCCATTCTTCGAATCGTATTTTAGCATAGTAAGAATCCGTTCTCCGAGATTCGTTTCAAATCGCCAAACCCATGGTCCGTAGGTCGTATCGAAGTTTTCTCATTACATCTACGATACGTCGCTCTTGGCCGTTGCCCTCTTCCACGGCATAGTAAGGAGTAACGATCAACGTCGAGGCCCAAACTTCGCCATCCCCGGGATATTCGAGATTTCTCGATGAAATTCCAAGCGACGAGCGTCTTCATTCGCGTAATAGAGTTTATCGCCGCGAGGACTTTCGTCTTGGCATGCGGACGATCGCCGGGACACCGAGCGATGCCCATAAACAAAGGTGGAATTCGCTCGGGGACGGAAATAGAGGGAAACGATTACTCTTACGGCAGAGAGGAGTCTCGAGGGGAGGACAAGGAGACACCGAAAACGTGAGCCTCGCGCAAATGCATACACGAACCGTACCGTGCTTTACCGTACAAAGATCGCGCGACATTTACGCGTTGTTGCTCAAATATGACGCTATTGCCGAAGAAAGCGAGCGGCGCTTATTACTCGAACAGTATCGAACACGTTGCCATAACGCCAAGTGCTTTTTCCAAGTTACCACGGTCTACCACGATCGTGCGCTAGACTTTTTTCCCGTGCGCAAAGGTGTTTAGATTGCACGGGGTACGCCGTGTCTATACATTTTAATTCGGGAATCTTATCGGCATCGAATCGATGCGATCGGATTTCTTATTCGTCGATTTTTCGCGATGCGCTCCCCGCCATCCTCTCGGGGCGAGGTAGTCCTCCAGGAGAGAGAATTTATGGTTATCGAAAAACGTAAAATCGCGGATCGTCCGGGATCGGCTTTATTTAGGATGCGAAGAGACGCTTCGGTGGCTTAGGACGGCGGTAAACTGCGGCATTAGGAGTAACGACCCTAGGAATTACAAGCCGCTCCTGGAGCGAACTCGACGTGGAAAGAATAACGACGACGACGATCATTAGCGTTACTCGGACCGTCCTAAAAATGATATACGACATTATCGTAAATCGGTGCCGTTTAGAATCTTTTCAAAGAACCCTGGAGACGCCTACTCGCGATCGAGCAACGATGCGATTTAAGTCGGCCGAACGAACAAACCGCGTCCACTCACGGGCATCGACCTGAAATTTCAATCGGTTAAACGTTTTTGTACGCGGCAAAACTGCCCGACCGAGAGTCGGCCGTGCAAACGCAACGCGCTATACCGGTTGTTTGCGCATCAAGAAAAAAAATAGCCAAAATAATGACCCGGATTGGCGATGCGCGCAATTTTATTTTTTTTATTTTTTTTTGCAACGTCGACGTCACGTCGCAGTTCGGTAAACGTACGTCATCACGATCGACCGACGTTTATCGTTTAATTCCTCGTACCGACCATATTCGACGCTCGATCATCGATAATGGTCGGCCCAAATACTTACACCGCGACGCGTAATCGGATTTGAACCGATGAATTCTGCGTCGATTCGGCCGAATGTTCGTTCCCGCGAAAAGAGTTCGTCGCGTAAGGGAGAAAGATTGGAGTTAGGAGCGAGAAGGATCCCTCAGGGTCCGAGAGTTTTCGCATTTTTCCGGGTCAATAGTCAGCTCAAAGCCGTAAATCGGAGTAACGTCCCTCGAAATATTGGCGCCGAGGGGAGAAAAAAAACATAATTCGCCGATGCGCACGATTTTCGTCCGGGTAATGCATCGGCCATAAATAATCGTGAATCCGGCTGTGCCACGGACACATCCGACCGCGGGGCTTTGCGTCCGCAGTCGGTAAATTTGGCTCCACGTTCCACGACCCAATTTTCCCGGATTCGTCCACCCTGGATTTGCGCTGAATTTCTTGTTTTCCCTTCCGCGCACGCCCGGACGAATTTTCGCCTCGATCGCCGATCCAGCGCGCGATTTCTGGGGAGCCGATCGAGGAAACGAGAGGAAAATTCAGTGCGGAGCTTCCTTCCGGAAGATCCGAAAGATGGACGTGGACGGCCCTTCCGCAAAGTCTCCTCGTTTACCAACTTCGTCGTCGTTGTACGTGCTCATTGTCGCCCCATTCATCGCTGTACTCGAATTTATGACGATATCGTATGGGTGGCAGTTTGATAAATCGTAACAACAGGTTCGAAGTTTACGGGACAATGTGGTTGATCACCTCGTGTAAGGATAAAACGTTCGGAAAACGCGCGTTTGTATAGGAGCATCATCTTCCTGGATCGGCCTACTCTTTTGCTACCCTATTTCCGAAGCTGAGTAAATAACGACGCCTCCGCCTCCATTATCTTTCGTCGTCCCTTTCATCGCCCCTTTCATCGCGGTGCCCTCGAACGCGGAGATAATCGCGTTGAGGCAGAATATCGGTGACGAGCGTTTGTACTCGCGATTATTAGCAACCGGAGGTGAGTTTACGATCCTCGGTAATGGCGAGTCTATACCCCGTTCGTTCACGGTTTATGCGCGAGCAGTAAGAGCGGACTTGCGGCTACGGCTATACTCTTGCGTCTTACGACGGTACCGGGGACGATAGCCTCCTGAAAGATGTGATTACCACTATATAACTTTGCCATTTCGAGTGCTAGTGGCGAGTGCGAGTAGCGACGGCAAACCGAGAAATTTGAATCTTGGAACTACGGAATATCGATCGTTTCCACGCAGTCTGTAACTCGATTTGTAACTAAATATCTCTAGATCCGGTCATAGACGCGTTTGTAGAAACGTATCGATTTGAAAGTCAAGATAGTGGAACGTGAAAGAGGATTGCACGCGTGTCTCCCAAAAGTCGTTTTGAACGATGATACGTGAATTTCTCAAACTAAGAAATATATACGAGTAACGAAAGAACGTGTCCGAATAAAGACGACTTCTGGACGATCGAGAGTCAAGCTCGAGTTCTGCCGCATCGGTGATAATTCGAGAGGCGTTAAGGAGCAACTCGTAATCCCAGCCGGGTGATTAGCCACTACACGATTCCCGGCCCTTCCCCTTTTTTCAAATTCCAATTAGGGCCTTAACGATCCCCGGACGCATTTACCTTTCGCGTTTCTCCTCGAGTATGCCCATCCATCCGCGCGCATTCGTGCCGCCAGCACGGATCTCGAGGGGCTAAGTGGATCAAAGCGGATCAAAGTAGTTCCGTCCGCAGGGACTTTGGCCTTCGGGCCGGCTAAGTAAACTGCCGCTTAAAACTTTGGGATCGCTTATTCGATCGCCAGAGGATACCAGATTGTTCGCGGAAGAAATATGAATACGCGTTAATATATTTCGAATGCGTAGCAACGTCTATCGAAATGTATCTACGAGAAACGTATTTAACGTTCGTAGATTCGCGATAACCGTGTCGTTTTTCTTGCGCGTCATAGAAGTGATATTTATTTTTCGGGTTGGAAGCAATCGCGGAAAAATCTCTCTGACCGTTTTACGTCGTACGTTTCGAGAAAACGCTATCCCCCTTTTATCCCGTTTATCGATATTTTTTTCATGAAATATCCAGATCTACCCTGGGGCGTAACGAGCCCGTGGCACGGAGTATCGAGCGTGAGCGCGGTTGGGACTTTATTTGCGAAGCGACCGATGGGAAACGCGAAGAAAGATTAGCGCGGTCCACCGTGCCCGCGGAAAATCGCTTTGGAAAGCCGCAAGTGCGGACTCCGATCAATGGGGATGAATTAAAAGTTTGCGCAAAGTCCGATTTCCGCTCATTGGCGTCGCAGGGCAGCCGTCGAAATTGCCCGCTGCCACCCGTACTCCGAATCGATCCCTTTCACCTCGAACCGTATCTTCACCAGGCTCGACAAAACATCTTCCCCCGCCGGGCATTGCGGGACATCAACGCCAACATATTGCTTTAGCCGTAATGTTCGTCAAACGCACGATCGGAAATAAAATCGCGGAATGTAAAAAATTCAATATACTTGTTACGATGGAAGCTCCAGCGGTAGATTTCAACTCGAATCTCTGCCGTCCTCGAGATCACAGGCTCGATTATTTTCGTTATAACCGATCCAAAGCAAAGGCAACGCGGATCGAGTACTCGCGTGTCCACTTAACAAATAATAACGAAAAGGAGTCCGATCGAGTCGTTGGAGCGTCGGATGCCGTCCTCGAGGAACGAGCGGACCATTGGTCGGAAGGCTAACGGCTACGTTTCTATTTTGGAAAACAAACGGGTCGTTAATCAATGGCCGGCAAGCTCGGCGGAAACATTCTGTCAATCGCAGGCTGTAACGAAACGTTTCGTTCGAGCGGCATTCGTATCGCCATTGGGCGCTACGTAATCGGATGTAGAGGTAAAACGAGCCCCAAAAAAAAAGTCCCGAACGCGAAGCACCGCGGGCTTATAGCAATTTGCAACTCATGGCCGCGTTTGGCCCCATCGCGTCGGATCGCGTTGCACGGTTTTAGGGGGTGCTAAAAAAAATTCGAATCGTTCGAACCCTCTGTAAAAGGCACCGTTTCGCCCTAGTCGTGGTGCTCTACGGCTGTACGTTTTTTTTTTTACCGGTTTCTTATCGTAAAAACCTGGTGTACGCAGCAGGGCACATCGACGATTTACCGCTTTACCGCGGTGCATAACGGATAAACTAACCAGGAATCCTGGTATCGAGGTCAACAAAATGCGGTAGCTACCCCACTCGCGAAGGTGGTCAAAATTGCGAATCCGTAATAATCCGTAAAAAATGTCTCAAGCTTGTAACGCTGCATTTTCCGAAATTCCCGCCGCTAAGTTATTGACTCTGGCGTCTAAAAAAAAAATACGCTCCTTCGTATCTTTTAACTCTGACAATTTCCAATCCTTTGGTCGTGCTTTTTTCATTGACCGTTCTTTCGAAAAAGTCGAATCGGTTACGTCGACTGCCGCCACTCGCATAAAGTTAATTTTCCACGGCGGAAACGTGAAAGCGCTTAAAACTTTTACGCGAAATTTTTGCTTCGGAGCGAGTGTGAGTGGAATCAACGTTGAAAGAGGCTTTGATCGAGTACGCTCTGCCGACCGGACTTTATAAACGGGTAATGAATTCGCATTTCTCCGCGGCCACTGTTGTATTCGCCGAACATTATAGCAGCGGTGCTATTTGGAACGAGGTATATTTTCGCATTCGTTGGCATTGTGCGCGGTGCGCCAACCACGCCGTTTCTTCCTAGATGTTTGAATCGGTTGTTCGATGGTGGTTAATACCGATTGTCGACGTTAAGTCGAACAAGACCGGGTGCAAGTTGCGATCGAATTCATTAAAATTGTGGGTACATAGTTTTTGCAGAGTAATTGTATTGTCCGTAAATACATTTTGTACTCTCAATATTTTTGAGCGTCAAAGATTATTTCCGAAGGTTACAAAAATTCTGCGCGTGCTCGAGAAATTTCTCAACGGGAGTTAAGAATATTTCGTCGTGCTCCGTAGTTTGAAAATTGAAAAGGCACGGATGGAAGAGAGTACTCGGCGATTCAAAATTGATCGCTAAAGCATCCGCGCGTCAGTGGTGATTTCAGTGTCGAACTTTGACCCAAGGTCCAGAAAAGAAGGTTGGCATAGTTACGGGCGATGTTCCAAAGCACGGGTCGGTTTTTTGTTTCTATCTCCGAAAGATTTCGTGGAAAGAAAAGGAGGGATTTTTTGCGCCGCACGTAGGAGACGGATAGATCGTTTCTGATCCGATTTCACGCATCCCACGGGACACTTTCGTGGGTCGGAAGTGTCCAGGGTAGAATCGCAAGGGCGAACGTACCGCAAATAAAATAATCCTCGTTTACGTCCGTCTTGACCGCGAGTATCGTCGCGACTAATTTTCCTAAAAACAAACCAATATCTTCGGAACAAAACCGATGAATTATGCATACAGATTTTACGATCATCTTATCGGACGTTGGATTTGACAAACGTCCATATTAAGGGGAATTTTCCCGTTCTTGCCTTAAAAAAAAAAATAACGGATCGAGTACACGGAGAAGAAAGAATTTTTGCAAAAATCCATTCGTAAATATCATACACGAGAGGGTAGTATCTAAATTCGTTCGAAACGGAGAGAAACGAGATCATGACGGGGGGTTTTCGTCGTTCGCCAACCATGAAAAACACGGGTCGGGGCCGTCGTATAAACAAAAATGTTCGAGGGCGGGTTTTACATGCAGTAAATTGGGGATGAAAACAGTCGCCGCGTCGTTCGAAAATTGGATCGCGACGAGTAAAAACTGCGATTGCGCGGTATTCCCCATTTCTGCGATACAAAGCTTCGTCTCACTTTTGACGAGGCGTTCGGATCTACGGAGGATCACGCCCGAGGAAAATGAAGTAATAGAGGCGCGCCGGCGAAGAGAACGGACGTACTCGAAGCGGCGGAGCCAATCTCGAAGAACGACGTTTACCACGCGGAAACTCTCCGAGCGATGGAAACGGGGTACACCCGAGTTTGATTGGATGGAACGCGGATCGAAGTAGATTCTATCCACTTTGCGGATCGTTTTTCCCAAGATTTATAAGATTCGCTTAAATAGCAACTCCACCTTCTTATCCCGTAGGAGGACGGAGAACGGAATATAACTCCTCGGTCTCCGTCGTGGAAATTCTGGCCGGAGATAAAAGTCGAATGCGAGGTTGATTTACGGGAAGAAATATACGCTCTCGCGAAATTCGCCACGCCGTAATCAAGACAAGGCTCGCGTGGCCGGGTTACACGGGATGTTTGATCACCCGACTAATCCGCGGAACGTTCATTCCTTTTTTTTCCAAACCCGAATCGCCCAACCGCTGGATTACATTTTTCTTCTCCATCCCCCCCCAGAAAGGGGAAGAACGATTTCTCACCGTTATCCCCGAGCGTCCAGATTTCTGTACGAAGGTCGATCAAGGAAAATGAAATGCGAGGAGGATGCGCCACGACGAAGCTAAGCATCCCGGGGAAGGATCGCGCGGCCGCTTCCTTGCCAGGCTAATCCCTAACAGCCACGTTTGCCTCGCCTCTCTCCGAGCAATGCTGGCCACGCGAACGAACTTAGATTGGATGGAATGTATAACGAACGGGGCTCCATTTCCTTAGTGGATCATTCGTCGAAACTGGCAACGTCGAAATTCCGGCCGCGCTTCAACGTCCGACGGTTACTCGCCCTTCATTTTGATCCCTCTGTCCCCGCGCCAGGCGCTCACGCCGAACTGCCAAACGACACCGACCGAAATTAGTCCTCGTAAAGCAACGCGATCGGGAGTTTCCGCCACGCTCGCCCCCATTTCGCCACCCTATTCTACCGGCCCCTCCTCCTTCGACGCGCGCTAGCTACGCCAAGGCTCGGAACCCTCGTACTTTACGAGGAAACCTGCTTTTTCTATTATGAAATTTGAGACTTCTCGTGACATCGACGATTTCTGATAAATAGCATATAGATAAAACAACGAGGATCCGCCTTTATCGTGTATCGCCAAAATGTCTCGAAAGGAGTACTTCCCGTCGCGTCCCTTTCCAATGGAGGGACGATCGCCTCGTCGAACGATATTGCATCGGAAATTCTGGGGAGCCTGGAAACCGTAAAAGAATCCGTGAATAAGGACACGGAAATTCTCTCTTCCCGCCGTCCTCACTCCCGGTTTCACCCATTAATCCTAATCGACCAATCGCATACTAGGAATACCAACCGCTCGTCGACGTGTTCGAATAGAGTCACGGGAAATTACTTACGGGCGGAGGACCTCGGAAAAGCCGATCGTCGAGCATTTAATTTGCTTTTGGTGCCGGCATTGGGAGCGATTGCACCGGTTCCCGATAAACGATTTCGTTCGAGGGAAAAAGCTTCGACGGGTGCCCGGCGTATCGTGCCCTCGCGATCGTTTAATTCGTACCGCCCCCAAAACGTTGGATGTAAGAACTTGGAATGGGGTATAAGGAGTGCGGAAGTAGGACTCGAGGAGAATACCGGTCGCGTGGCGCTCAACGAGGCGAGGAAAGTAAAAAAGGTCCCTCGCGCTCTCGTTTTTCACTTTGATCGTACCACTCGTGTACACCTTTGGTACGTTGATTATGCGCGATCGATCGGCGTACGATGGAATATCTGCAATGGCAACCGCTGGTTGGCGTTTGACGAGAGAAGATACGCGTACGAAATTCTAAAGCCCTCGCTCCGCGTTGTACGCGCAGGTCTGTTTACTCTATTTGGTTTTAAAGTAACGTACACTTTCGGAAAATCCTTGGAATAATCGACTCGGCTCGAGCCGCGCCATAAATCCTGACCCGGCAACTCATTCTTGGTAAACAGAAGCCGCGGCGCTTGTGCGCGTCGGGTAACGTGCCATCCAGCACCGTTGTGCTTCGGTCGTGAACCGTCCTGGTTTTTCAAATTTTTCTAAAGGTCCCTCATAAATACTTCGTAGACCGGAGAAGCGTCGAGGCGACCAGCGGTGAAAGGTGTCGCGTATAAATTCGCGCGGTTAATCCTCTATAACCGTCCTTCTTTTTGCGTTTCCGTATCCTTATCGCACTATACTTTGGTCTCCGCTATCCTATTCTCTCGTAAGGGGACAGAGAAAGGCGGATACGAATAATGAGAGACGTCCATAAAATGACCTTTTGACTTTCAGCGCTCGACGGTTAACGCTCGACCAGTGGACGATACTCGATACGGAACGAAGCCCCTAAATGAAACGTCGCTCGAAAGCTACGACGATTCATGGAGGATTAACTTTCGAGTCGCCGCACAAATGGTCGATCTTGGCGGTCTCGAAATTCGTCCGGTGGACACTCCCGGTAATTAATTACGCGCGGTTCACAATCGAGTAAAACGGACCTTCTGAAGGCGCATTCGCCGAATACATTCCGCGCCGTTGGTCCCGCGGGCGTTCGCCGGTTTAATCCTATTCCTAAAGTCGCGTACACGGAAATTCCCCTTAGTGGCGCAATGGATTCCTGATGTTACGACCGCGGGAATAATCAGCCGCGAGGCTCGCCTTCCGTCGTGCACGGCTACGATCTGCTGCGGAATGGCCGATATAATACTCGGTCTCTCGCAGTCGTGCAAGGCGATGACCGGCACCCTTTCTTGTCCGATTTAGATTCAAATAAAATAGCGCGTATTTCCAAAAACTAAACCGACCATAGATGAATCTAAAGAAATGAGTTTAAAACGAATCGCGACCGATTCATAGCGGCTGAGTATCACCGTGCAAGGATCATCGGGCGCATATCCCACGCGGTCTAGATGAATTCCGAGCTTACGGTAGACGCGTGAGATCTTCGCATTCGGGCACTCGACTACCCGCGTGGATCGTCGTGGCCAGGACGACTATGGCCCGGCCAAGGGATATTTTTCACGCGATAACGCATACCGCGTATTTCTCGAGCTTTCTCGTATGGAGAAGCAGCGCAGAATGGCAGGAGAATGCGGGGGATTTCCCCCAGATGCGCATACAAGAGTACATTGTGTATTCTTGGCATTCTATTCGGCGTTACTTATTTAACGTTGAACGCGTAAAATTCGTTTAACGGCAATACGTCTTATCTGGCGAGGTAAGTCGGAGAAAGGGATTACGGCGCTGCGGTGCAGGAGGGTCCGCTTATCGAAACGTTCGAATCGGATACCGAGAAAGCACTCGGCGGATGATAGTCTCCTAATTTGCGAGGAGTACACGCATAACTAACGGGACTTTAGCCGCAGCGAAACAGACAATGCGGTGCAGGTGCACCCACTAAACGTACTCCGTATCCGATCTCGGCCTTGAGTTAGTGCACGTACATGGCAATACTCCGCGCACGAGGATTAACGGTACGGTGCAACGAGCATAAACCGACTTTATCCTCTGCCAAACCAAACATTATCGACCTTCTCGGCTTTCGCGGAGGTAATTCTTATCAAAGCCGGCTACGACGTTGGACGAGCGCCGATACGGAGATAAGCTCCGTGAAAATATCTACCTCCCGCCAACGACGAGCCGTCGCTACCTCGAGCAGGACTTTACCGCTTCCTCGTATATAAAAAGAACATTCGACCATCCGGTATAGCTACTCCACGTTCGGTTACTCCGGAAGCTCCGTATCGAGATTCTCGAGCGTATTTCGAAGGAACCTTCGTGGATGGCCCTCGTCGGTACGAGAAAAAGCATTCGTTGGGACGCGCGAGAGAGTTCCTCGCGAAGGACGAAATTTCGATCGGAAGGGGCGTGCAAAAACTTGAATTTCAATCGACGAGAGGTCGACTCGAGGGTCAAGGGGAAGGAGACGTATTTCCAGGGAATATTCGGCGTGGGATGTCGGCGTACTTTCCCACGGGAGTCTAGACAGCGCGCAAAGTGTGTAGCTTTGTACACGGAGTCGCTTCTGGGATAATAGAATGGGTTCCCGATGTTATCGTCGGGAAGCGCGCGGCACCGAATTTACGAGATATCCTACGGTGGTGAAAATGCTAAAGCAACAGTTATCCGGGTGCAATGTTGCCGTGCCGTTTCCCCTGGCTGGATACCACGGACCGGCCCAGCCATCCAGACCCTGGAAACGACTACGTGGAAAGCCTGGATTATACTAAGCCACAATTGCCCTTGCGGCGACCCCATAAAAATACGGAGGGAGAGAGATTTTCGAGCGGTTGCTCGCTACCAGAAACGATGGATGCTCATCCCTCGAAGGCGCGTTTCTCATCCGCGAAGGAAAGAAAGATCGCCCAGGGGCGTGAAACCCTTTACATTCGTCCAAAGTCCAGCGAAAGCCGATTCAGCTCCGGTTGAGAGCCATTCCGGACCGAAGGATCTTGGCGGTCGTTGAAGAAAATTAAACGAGCATATGGGCGATCGTAGAATTTTCTCGAAGGTAAACGTCCGTGTTCGGGAAAAAATATCCGTCGCTGTATGTATTCTCGAGGAAGAATAAGCGTAAACCGTCCATTCCGCGTGGACCGAGATCGAGGGTAATGTATCGGCTCCGGGGCTGGATCGTAAAATCTTGGAAAGGGCGGAGAAAAAGAGGGAGATCGCGTTTAAGGATCTTCCTTCGCTCGCGGCTCTCGCGATAGCATAAAGTCGTCATTCTCGGCGATATCGCGCGACAAAGGCTCGACATTATCGCGTCCTAAATTCGGCGCGTAAACGGTCGAGGCGAAAAAGGCGGCGGCATAGAACTCCGGAGAGGCGGTATCCGGGTGCGCGATTACGATTTGAATTGCAAAAAGCCGATACGGGAGCACCTTGCCGAGCGGTCGAATAAATTTGCAAATTGTTCGAGAACCGACGCGGATCGGCCAAAGGACGAATCGGCGGAGGAGTAGGAGGGAGAGAGAGAGAGAGAGCGATCCGGAGGCGGTTGTGCACTTGGACGGTGCACCACGTCGCGCAAAGTCCCGCAACTGGATTATCCTCCCATAACTCACGGTTACCTCCGACTAACGTTTCGTCCATGCGCTTTGCTTCAAACGGGCTTGCGTTTTGCTTCCGACTCACGAATCACCGTGCATCAAAGAGTTGTCCCACGATCGTCCGATAAACTCCCATCAACCCTATCCATTTTCCTCTTTATTTCTGCGAGAGACCTTGCATCGCTTCCGATGGCCCCGTGAATATACGAAGAAAGGTTAAACGGATCTAGAGGAGTCTTGCGAATCGGGGAAGAGGGTAGGGTGTCTTGAATTTTTAGGGGAGACGAAATCTTCTTCCAAGCGTCTGCTCGATAAATCCTGCAGCGCGATACTACGCTATCCTCGCAGGGCAATCGGTATTCCGATAAGATCGAAGATCGTCGTAGCATCCGGTTAAAGCACGGTCCGAGGAAAACGGAGGCGTCGGCAAGAGGGACGTTTTCTCCGTGCATCGTGTAAGATTACTCGGGAGTTTTTCACCCGGCCTCCTATCCAGGACGAGACACTTTCCATCCCTCACAACAACCCCCCCCCCCTCCCCCACCCCTCGAGGGGATAGCATAATTCATGGGGTTACCGTACTTGGAAAGTTATTCGGAAGCTTTCGAGAGTCGTTTAAAAACTGCCAAACCGTCGTACAAACCTCTCCTCCCTACCGCCTTCCTCCATAAATTCATATTTTATACTTCTTGGAATTCATCAATTATCCAAGGTCCGCGGTAGAATGCTGGAACGCGTCTGTAGCTAATAGAGGGATGGATTTTCAATTATTCATAGGGAGTAGTTGAAAGGCAAGTCGGACGGTAAACACGGCGGTATTCGTCCGCGGAGCCATCGCGGATAGAAAAGACTGCTCGTTTCCGAAGTTCGACGTCCATTGAAACTCCCTGCCCTACATTAAACCGATGGCTCTGCAGTTCCTTCGAGTCGTACGCAGAATCCGCTCGAGTCGTCCGGCCATGAATTTCGACCCGTCGCCCACCGAGTGGATGTCATCCTCGGGCAAACAAGATTATCGACGCAACGGGATTATCTCAAGGTCGAGTTTTTAGCTCGACGAGCCGACCTTCGCTCGGTCGACTTCTTCTTCTCCAATTTATTTCGGGCCTTCCATTCGGCTTCCACGAGGTCGATCTACCAAAGGACGTTGCTAAAATCCCACCGGTTAAGGCGCATAAGGCGGGACGCGTTGGGTAAACCCTCCCGATCACCGTTTAACGCGGAAAGTTACGCAAAGTTCGTCGAACGAATCGACGAGGGGCGACCAGTCCTCCTTTATCGGCATTTTTGACGCGTCCTCCGCTCCCTTTCCTTTTTTCAATCGAATCGTGTACTCGTCGGAGGTCGAGCGAAAAAATGGCCGGCCCCGGATTCGCCCAGCTCCGACCACTCCGGTTTTCTCTCTCCGCGCCACGCAGCTCGGCGGTCAGGGCCAGAATAACGGAAGGAAAGATTCTTTGTGCGCGAGCGATCGCGGAGCCGCGGCCCCTCGCGCCGAGATAAAAGGCACAAAGTAAGTGTCGCCGCGGAGTAGGTGGCCTTCCGTGGACCGACCTCGAGGGCCCGCTAACAAGAGCCACTTCGGCCCCTCCGCGTCCTCTCGGGATCTTCCACCTCTGCCTCTACCTCCGCCTTCGTCTCTGCCCGATTGTCTTTTGCGCCGCAAAAAGCCCTCGCGCTCACAATGCGCCAGTTTAGCCCGGCCAAAGCCACGTAAATCACGCGCCAGCGGGCCCGGGGGCAGGGGGCCAGACGTCGAAATTAATAGGCGTATCGATCTCGGAGCCACTCTTCTCCCTTCTCCGCTATTACGCCGCTCTCGGGGCCGCGACTTTGAAACTTTCCCAAAAACGAAACTTTTGTAACGATCGCAACGCCGCGGTCCATTATCCTTGTTTAGATTTTTGATGGATAAGCGAGCTGCGTTGGTCGAGCCGTAGTCCATATCTGAGACGTGTGCGGGCGGTGCTGTGTACGGCGGGATTGGATCCTCAAAACGTCCACCTGCGAGCTTTTGCTTTTACATTTCCATTATCTCGCTTCGAAGCGGCGAGCCGCGAACATCGGCTTTGCGAGCAAATTGAAATAAACGTCTTTGACTTCGCGAGAACCCTCGCGTGCCCCGATGTATCCGACGATAGGTATTTGCGCGAAAGAAAACAGAGATGTAACGGTACACGGGCGATATTTCTTGGCGGCCGGTCGAGTCGTACTCGACGAAATACGTTTATCGATAGTCGGGTATATTTTTCGAACGCGAAAAGAACGTCGGTGGAGAAATTCGTGGAGGTGTTCGATACGAAAATAGAGCAATCCCAAGGAGGGGGATATCGTATTTTTCGCGATATTCTTTCGGATTTATATGGCGAATGCTTCGGAAAACAGGGGGTAGAAATAAGGTGGAATATATCTCGGGTGGTCTTGCGTTTTCCCGCTTCTTCCAGCGGTATATTTACGGTTATTCCTCGAAAGCCCTATGTTCCGTTGCGAACTTCGTCGAGTCTGGGTCCAACCCTCGACCCTCTTCGACCTCGCGTCGAGTACAGCTCGACTTCCTATACCTTCCCATCGATGTTTTTCGATCGACCTCTTGGAATGTGCGCCGCATATTTCGAAATGTACTTCGACTCCGAGTCGCGAGGGTGGTTGGCTGCTACGAGAACGACGAAATTTTTAGGTCGCAAAGTGTTAAGGACGCCGATTTTCTTCCCTCGTTTTATCACCCTTCTTCCTCCGCACCTAATCTCCAGCCCCTTTCGCTATTACACCGACGGCAGTCTCTTTTACCGCACGAAACTTTTACTCCCTCGAAACCGGCTACGAAGTTCAGTGCGCTTTTTAGCCGTTAGTGCCGGTTCGTTAGAGCGACGAGTTATTGCGTCGTGCAGCCTGCCTGTATCGTAACTTTCCTCGGAGTTAATGGCGCGTGAGAATCTACCGTCGCGACGCCTCTCGATATTAAACGTCGGCCGGTAATTAGACATTTTCCAGATCCGAAGACACGCGCGCCTCGGACAATACGCTGGTTTTCATTCCCACCGCCGAGAGGGTGAAGCAAAATCTCGTGGAGCCGCGTCTCCGACATTGTATCCCTCGGAATCTTCCTACTCTAAGTACCTGATATGTTTCCGCATAGAATAAAAGTCGCGCGTACCCAAGATTCTCGGTCGTTTATCCACGCGTGGGAACGAAAATGAAAGTTCCAAAAAAATATTATGTACGCGTACGCTTTCCGCTCGATGATACACCGCTAAGGGGGAAACGACGCACGAATCGGAACTCGAGCGAGTCGCGATACGAATTTCCGATTTACGAATAAAAATTAATCGATAAGACGTTTAAACCGCAACGGCTTAAATCGGCTTTACGTTCGCGCGCATTCCGATAAGAATTAAGTTTTGGTAAATCGCGAAAGAGGCTAATAAAGGGTAGAGAAATCCGCGTTCGGCGTACGAAAGATCGGGACATTGGCTTCACCATCGAAACCGAGGGTTAAAGGGGAGATCATGGGGAATACACGCTCGGTACATATCGGCGTACATGGCTAGAGGCCGCATCGACTCGTCCTCGTCACACCTCGTCGACGATACGTCCGTTTCCCTGCATACGCTTAAGCCGAGATATCGCGACACATACAAAGTGGGCTGCCAAGGGTTCCAAAGGGGCGGAAGAAGACGATGTCGGATATTTCGTATTATGCATGCTCCCGGGTTTAAACCAGGTACCTCGCTACCGCCAGCCACCCCACCGTCCCAGGGAGCTCCTCGATAAATAAAACATGGCTACGCCTCTCCACGAGCGCCCTCCTCGATCGATCGATCCTGCGCTCATTATCGAACCCATTAAAGATTATTAAGATACCGGCGAGGATCTTTAGAAAAGTGGAGAGCGAACGAAAATATCGTATTTTGTCTCGTAAAATATGATTCGTCGTCGATAGAATTCCTAGCCTTGCAAAGGCCGCGGAATAGTGTTAAATGTACTTTTTGTAAATAGAATATTCCGATATCCGCATAATGTAAAATCCAACGTTGTTGCGACCAAAATAAATTTTATCCCATGCTTAGCGCGCCATTAATGTCGAGTGAGAATAGCGTCCGCAACGAATATGCATTATTCTTCGCGAATAATATCTGGATTTATCCGGAAACCGATGTAACGCGATAGTATCGAGCCAAGCAATCCCATCAAAGCTGGGCGTTCCAATGTTGCATGCGGTGCTTTGTCGGATGGAGGTTCCACGGATCGCGGAGCGCGTGAGATTCGAGCAAAGACGCGTCGACTACCCCCACCCGCGCACGGTGGGTCGCGGCGATTTTCGAGGACGCTGCCCTCTCCCAAAAATTCTCACGTCTTACTCCCCTCGCACCTCGCCACCTCCACGGATTCTTGGCCCTCCTGTAAAGAGTGTTTTTCGGGGGTGCACTTTAGCGAGGATACGCAGAGTCTGAGCCACGTATCCACTGGCGACTGCGGCACCGAAAAAGCTTCCAAGGATTTGGTGTCGGGTGTTTCGTATTATGCATGCTCTGTGTACCAACTCCGAAATTGCAATTCACCCGTCGACTCCATTACCGCACTTTTCTAGGACTCTCCTTCGTTCCCGTGTTTCCCCACCTTCGGGCCGAGTATTAACTTTAGAGCTGGAGTATCGCGAAGACGCGCCAGGAGGAATATTAAAAGTCAAATGCATAGCCTACATCGTTGAGCGTAGCGTTTTTTGCTGGATGCAGGCCGAGTTTCCGAAAATTTCTAAGAAACGGTCTTTGGATTTGTCTCGATCTTTATCGAGCAAAAGTGCGAGTTCGAGGAATAAGGTACGCTACATGGAGGAGAGCCGAGGAATTGGTGCGCCTACTTTTGTACCGGGTTCTAGAAAGATCGAAGGAAAGGCGGAAGAGCGTCACCGTTCGCAAAAGTTTATTCCTTTCAAGTTTTGCCATTGGTTAATCGTCCCTACGGAATCGCGTTGAAAGCAAAGACCGGTATGGAAAATCGGTCGCGATCGAAAGAGCCGAACCGTTAACGATCGCCTCGAACTCGTCGATTGGGCGTCTGAAAATCGCCTTTCGGGATGGAAAACCCGTTGAAAAGTTTCTCACCGCGGCTAATCTCCCTCCTAATTGAATTTCTTTGGCGGGCTCGAGGAGGACGACGTACGAGGGAGAAAGGAAGGGGGAGAAGGGTGGCGCTTAATACTTATGGATTTCTTCGAAGAAAGAAAGGCCGGGCGACTGGCCCCTCGAGGGCGAAATTGAAGATCGGAACGGATGGACCGAAGAAGCGGAAGGGACTTTCGGGAAGAAGAGATTCTTTTAACCCCATTTAACTCATCCTCCTCGTTACCCTTGTATAATATACGATCTAAGATCGAAGGAACGAATCGTAAGAAAGTTTCGTAAGAAATTATGTCGCGACATTACACCCTAGACCGTTCTCATCAAAATTTGTCTACTACTGCGCAAAAGGGTACGCTTCGCGATCGTTTCTCTCGATGCAGGTGATTCGCCCCTTTGTGCTTTCACCGGTCTCCTTACCACCACTTGGACGGGGAATGCTCCGTCCCGCGCGACTCCGCGAACGCGAGTGTAGCGTACCGTCGCAGTTTCCACGCGAAGAGCGCGTAGATCGTGTAAGACATTTTGAAAAAAAAAGTCGATAAAACGGTGGTTCCAATCGAAATTCTTGGAAACGTCCGGAGCATCGTTTGCCAATGAGCGAAGCGACCTCTTCCCTTCTCCTAGGTCCAGCTCGTTTGGAGGCGCACGAGGAAGGTCCTGGCGGAGCTGCTTCCAAAGCGGCAACGCGATGAAAAGCTCCGTTGGAGAGTCGAGCGAGGGAGAAGCATCGCGAGAGAGGGGTCGTACCGGATTGGAAAATAAAAGGCAGGGTCGATCGAAGGGGGCGGGGAGGGGGCCACTTTATTCTCCGTAAAATGGCCGGCGGCTAGAGCATTTATTTGAATAGCCGGCGGATTCTATATAAGTTAGGAGACAGAGGCGGGGAGAACGAATGAAAGATCCTCCCTCCTAGATTAACGGCAGGCTGCCGCACCAAGAAACCACTGCGCGAGCTTCCACGGAATTTCAAGCCCTCCTCCACTCCTCCTTTCCCCACCGACCACTCTTTTTTCGGCGGCAAATAAACGCCCGGAATAAATCTTTACCGATGGAAGCTCATTGCGCGCCGAATTGCACGCTCGAATCGAGTCGCCGCGTTATGGAGTACTGCGGAGATTTCGAGTCGGCGTACGAGCGGCCGTGCACGCTCCTCGGATCTCTGGATTCCTCCAAGAACGATCAAGGCCGCCTCTCCGTAATTCGAGTCTTCTCAGGGCGCTTCTGGCGTCCACGTTGAGAACGAGGGAGACGAGTCAATCTCGGCGATCCACGTCGCGCAAAAGCGTAGGGGGAAGATAATCGAGTTCGCGTCTAATTCCTTGGGAGCAACGGCGTCACGAACCGTACCATCGATTTTCGCGCTTCGAGGACCATTTTAAAGCGCGAATCCCAGCTCCCGTAAGCGTGGATGGCAAAAAGTGCGAGCGGACGTGGCATAAATTCCACGATAAACCGTGCACCCTATCCGTGACTTTACATCGATCACGAAACGGCAGTGGCCTCGAATATCGCGATGAAAATCGCGAGGCGTGCAGCCGGCAGAACGAGGCGCGGCTACCGATCGGTCCCCGCCTGGTAATAACCAGAGCAGCCCCTGCAAATCCCCGAAGTACTCGCGCCAGGAACCGCCGGCGCACCCTTGCATTTTGCTATTGACAAGCGATAATCGGGTTCCGCGAGTATCCTCGCGCGTAAAACGTTCAATTTCGCGTTTCGCGATTGGCCGCCGATTGGGCTGGCTAGTTGATACGCCTCTCTCTCCTCCTACCCCTCCTAGCGCTCCACACCCCCCCCCCCCCTCTCTCTCTCTCTCTTTGACCAGCGCGCGTTATTTCCGCGTAATCGGCGACCGCCCCTTCATGAAAATTAACCAATTTCGATTTCGCCCGGTCATATTCGAGAGAAACGCACGCTATTAACTCGTTCGACGTTGCGGACGCTTACGAGCGCTTCGAACGCTTCCATGGCACGTCCGCGAGATGCGAAATGCCTTTCTTCCGAACGCGATTCAAAGAGATCCGAAGCTTCTATACGGGAGATACGCGGGAGATAAGAGTTTGGGGTGGAATTAGCGGCATTCCTTGCCTTCCGCTCTCATCAAAATCCCGGCAGTTGAGAGGCGAGAAGACCGCGAGCTGATATACCGGATAATCGAGATGTAAAGAGAGACGCAAAGAACGCCGGTGTGCCAAATTAGCGGCGTTCCTGTTTCCGCGCGCAATACGTACACCGACCCGACATGCCGCGGCTATAAATCGCATATCTGCCGTTTGGATTACATTCCCGATCGTGCCGCATTACACGGCCGTACTTCAGGCTCGTAATTCGTTGAATAAACTCGTACTTTGCGCGGCCTCTCGCCGCGAGTATAATTACAGCGCGGAGATTGATTCGCCGGCCGATAGGCAGCGCGCGTCCCTCGGGCCGCAACTCGAACGAACGAAGAGCGACGCGTAATATCGCGCTAAATGAGGTGCACGTGTCGAAACGTTTCACCGAGGAAATCGATATGCCGTTTAGAACCACGCTGGTACAGCGGACAGAGCTTTGGACTTTCACGCGGGAGATCGGACTTGGAATTCCGCCCATCGCCCGGTCTTTTTTGCATCCGATACGTACACCGCCAGCTCTACTGCTTTGGAATACAGCTTGAACGGTAGTATTTTTTTTTTCAATTCATTTTTGGCACCGACCGCCAAGCTCGTTTGGCCCAGGACCTACCGTTTAAGGTGGGTTGCGACCACCGGAGCTACGATATACGTATCGCGCGGAAAAACCATCGAAGATGGGCGGCATTCGAAGTCGGGACTCCCGCGTGGAAGTCCGAGCCGAAGATCGCTACACGGCCGCAGCTCTTTTAAACGGTGACTCCTAGGCCAAGGGACACCTCAGCGGTGCTGGCCGAAATAAATGGCCCTTTCGAGCGAGCTTAACGAACTGCCGTGCCGTCCGTCGAACGATGCTGGGACTCGGCGTCGCTCCTTCGCCACCCGATACTCGATTCTCCCCTACCCTTTATCCACCTTCTTCGGTCGGCAGGTCTTCTTTTCGCGAGGCTCCGACGCTAGATTTATGGCGCAACGCCGTTTACACGCCGGAATTGCGCGCTGCGCTAGAAGCGAAATTGAAATCTGCCGGCTCGGCTTCCGTTCGTTGAACATACCTCGAATTATTCCCCTCGCGATCGGCGCTTTAATTACGTCCTCCGTACGTACTCTACGATCCCACGGTATTACATTTGTATCGACGGAGAGCCGATTGGTAAAAAATGTTGGTAAAGACGTTGACTCGTAACTGTGCACGATAGCTTCGCCGCCGGGTACGCGTATTACGGGGCTAGCCGAGAAGGGGACGATGTCTGCTCGAAACATCCCGTGACGCGACGCGGATATCCACGTCATACATGGCTGTTCGCAATTAAGAGCGAACACGCCGTCCACTATGAATACGTTGCCAAATTGTCATGGGACGAATTCCATTTGGAACAAACGTCGCTGATACGGAAACGTAACGGGCGGCTAACGAAATTAATTTAAAAATGGGGCGCGCTCGCGCACGTCGAAAGGGCTTCGCGTTCGAACTCCCGCCACCTTCGCCTCGTGTTTAGCGCAGAACGCCAAAGAGACTCGAACCTTTTACGAAGGAACGCTCGAGAAATCCAAGCGAATCCTATCGGTTGGAAAAGGACCAAATTCGCTTACATCCGAGTCGACGAACGTGCGCGGGAAGAGCGTTGTGGAATTATTTCAAACTTAACGCTCTGTACCTCTGCTTTTCTCCTTCGACATTTTCGGGTCTTTTCGTCGGCAGCTCGCGAGTCGCCCAGCGCCGCGGATTAGTCCGATACGTGGCTCGCGTCCTCCGTAGCGTGCATTTACTCCTACCCTCGGTTCTACCTTCGGATTTATCTCTCCGCCGGTACTATTATAGGCGTGTATTTATCCACGTCCGTCTGCGCCGCCGAACCATGGCTAGACCGTGGCGATGGGCGTGGAAGTTTTATCTTCTCGGCCCACGCGTTGGGTAAAATAATTCGGAAGTAAATTCCCAGGCGCCGGCTTGTTCGCGGTGAGCGTGAAAGATCTTGGTTATCATCGCGCTCCACGTTAATGACGTCGTATAAATCCGAACAGCGAGGTCTCCGCGCGCCTTTCGAGCTTTTCGATCGATCTCCAAAGTAATTTGCACGGGGATATACCTTTAAGGTCGATACGTGGTCGTCGAATGTACGGCGTAAGCCTCCGTATAAATTTCACGAAAGGAAATATTTCGCGAGCCTTTTACGCTACAACCTTGCACCGCGGGCCTTTCCATCGAAACGATAGCATTGGGAAGAGAGCCAAAAGCGCGCTCGTACGTACGCAGATGCCGGGGGGTAATATTCCCCGTAAATATTACGAGGGAATCCCAGCCGACTTAATTCAGTTATCTCTCGCAGTCCTCGTTCACGACCTCGTCGCCGACCGCCAGTTTTTCCGATTCGACGCGCCTCCCACACCCCTCTCTCGTGGTAAACTCCTCGAGAGCTCGTCAACCAGCTGAACTCGCCGCGCCATTATGTACCGTGCTGGTTTATCGCGACATTATGGCCCCGGCGATTAAAAAAAAGTTGCTCCTCTCGCGACCACCGCGAGTGCTCGATCTTCAACTTGGCTCTTCGACCTATCGAGCGTTTAGGGAGGGGAATTATTCGCGGAGAGATCGTTTTCGATGGCGAACGCGACGACGAAGAGATCGGCTCTTTACGGCGACACGCGTCGAAGAGCGAAGACGCAAAGATCTATATCTTGCAAATACGTTCGCTCCACTCGCATTCTCGTATACACGACTTTGAAACGCGAGTAAACGTCCGAGCATCCAAGGTAGAATCCGTTTAGCCTTACCGACGAATTTACGGACGGACTCGGCGAAGAAGCAAGATCCTCTTTCCTTTTCCTTCTCCTCCCACACGTATTACAAAAGTTTCGCAATGGGATTACCCGCGGCGTAACGGGGTGGAAAGCCAGCCTCCGGTATCCACTGCGGCGAAAGGACGATACGGAGGCGGTGCAAAAATTCATCGGCAGGACCGGCGGACGGGTTCGATTGGCAGCCGACGATCTGTACAATAATTCACGGAAATTACCGGTACCCGGAAGCGTTAAAGCCTCGTTTTCGAGAACAATACCAGGACCAGCACTTCCCCCCCTCCCCCCGCCCCCCTCCTACGCCGTATCTCTCGTCCAGCCGTCGATTTTTACGCGACCCGTTAAACGGCTCGAGGCGTGCTCGATCCGCTCCACCTATGCGCTGGGCTCGAAAAAAAAAACACTCGGTCCTTTCGAACGTAAACGTTCATCGAGCGATATCCACCTACATACCCCTGTTGTTTTTCCAGCAACAAAGTTTATCTCGCGTCTCGAACTCCGACACCCGGTTTATTCGCTTCTTCGCGTCGGTTACCGTTATCGCGCGAAATAAATTCCACGCGAGCAAATAAAAACTGGATCGCGCTTTTCTCCCCCATAGCGTCGCGATGCTTCCATTACGGTTTTTCGCGAAATTCGTTAAAAAATAACGCGAGGTACATTTGCACGGCGATTAGGCTACGCGAAGGTGGCCCTGTCGTCGACCGCACCGACGCGTCTCGCGACGTATTCTCGCGGCAAACGTGGAATTTTCCAAGATGACGTATTTATCCCGGTACTCAACGTTTAGTTAAGTTAACGGGCGCGATCGGTCGATTCTTTGGGGAACCGTCGAGGCGTGCACGTATCGGCGTGCGTTTGCGCGGAGGGTAGAAAGTGGCGAGTGCGGAACGGATTCGTTTGGGCGTTCGTGGACCGATGGCGAAATGTATGCGACAGTGACGGATATCCCAAAGGGGGAATTGCCCATCGGACCGAGCCTTTTCACGAGATTTTAGTGGAATTGTTAATTCAATCGTCTCCCGAGAACTTTGGTCAATATTTACCAACGTGGCCCGGCCGCGACCTCGTCTCCCATTCCACCTCCTTCCCCCTCTTTGCTCGCCAGGCTTTTCGAAAGGTCCTCCGATGCGAGGCTCGTCCTTCCGAGGCGCGCGAAGCGACGGAGGGACGACGAAAAATTCCTACGGCTCTCCTTCTCCGCTTTCCATCTTCCGAATTCCATCGACATTTCTGTCCGCCTTACACGAAAATCATGCCAAGTCCACTCGAATACCGCGTTGATCGAAAATTAGAACGTCCATCGTTTTAGGGAATCGATCCGCGTCGTTGACCTTCTTTCTCAATGCTCTCGCGCGAATCTAAAACCTTGCCCTCGTATCGCATAAAAGATAAACGATATCGCTGCATATTTACGATTGGCGAGCCTTTCTCTTCCAAGTATTCGATATCGGTAATTTCCGGTATATTTTTTGCCGGTAGGAATAACATTGGCAGGGAGGAAAGGACGCGAACGGTGACTCGACGCTGAAAATCCGGAGAGCTTTGGAAGGTGGAAGTGGAGGAAGCGACGAGAGAGGGATTTACTGGAAATCGATGACACTCGGAGACAGTAAACGGCCCACCTACATGTTTTTCCCCGTAAAAAGTAGTTTCGAATTTTCCAGCGCCCGTATCCGAAGAGATCCATTCCGGGAAGAAAAAGAGTTCCGGCCGACTTGGGAGCATATCAAAATTCCGCGCGACATCGTTACCCCTCGTTTCCGCGAGTCGCTCCGTACGCCTTAGAATTATTCAGGGAAACGCGCGAGAAGCTCGACAAAAGGGGCCCTCCGCCTCTCACCGTCGAATACTGGCAAGCGTGGGAAAACCAGCGATAAATAACGAGGCGAACGCGATCGTTCCAAATTCCAAACGCCCGATGTAGCGTTCGAGTTTCGAAAATTCTCGTTGCGGGAGTAACCGAAGGAGGAGTCGCTTCTCGAATGAGCGGAACGTAATTCGACGTTTCCAACTCGGTTCGCTTATTTCTTTCTTCCATAGCGATTTAACGAGTTTCAAAGTGGCATCCACGCTGGCACGAATTCACGCGTGAAATATCCAGGTTCGAAATTTATTCGTCGTCCGTGGGTGGCTCTTCGTATAATACGTTGTTCGCACATCTACGAGTTCTCGGGGTCTGGCGAGCTGCGATCGCGCGAGAGAAAAAACAAAGAGATCGATGTTCGCGCATCGGCATCGATAATCGAGAGCGTCTCCCAAATAGCGAGTCTCGATGTAGCGTCGCGCGATTAACCACGCGTGGCTGTCGTCGGAACCAACGTTGTTTCAACGAATTTACTTGCTTCGGATAGGCGAACGTACTAAATACGGGGCTTAACGGGCCTTAGAGAACACGGGCTTACTCAAGGATTCGACGTTAAGCCGATTCTAGGATTCGAGATCTAGGTACGATCTCCGGTATGAGACCTGCGCCGGGATGATCTAATTTCAAAGCCAGTCTTTACGCCCGTGTAATCCCCGGAGGAGTTTACCGCGGATCGTACGTATTTACCATCGACCTTAATCGTTATAAATGGCGACGAATCCTTGGACTCGAGAGATATAGGGGTATAACGGTGGAACGCCATGTACACCGTTACAAGTCCGTTATCTCCGAATCCTCGAGCCGAGAGCTTTTATCCAAATTCGGCCGCTACGATCTACGGTGGAAGGTTCGAATCTCGAGAGTCCAAGGATCATGGCCGCGCTCCTTCGCGTCCGCGCACGAGCGTACAGGAGACGAGTCCAAGTTTCGCTCCTTATCCGAAGCTCGCGGCCCATCCAGGCCTCGCGAACCATCCTACAGCTCGTCCCTCCGCACTTCGTCGCCTTGCTCGTTGCTTCGTTTTTGCGCGACGCCGCGCCGGAAATTGCGATTTCATCATCCAATCCCCGAGAGGAACAACGCCGTTCGCCGTTTACCCCTCGAAAGCCCCGTTCGTACGCCTCGGCCCCAAAGGGGGATGCTCCGTATTCCCCGTCGACGTCGGAGAGACTAAGACTAAACGGCACCGAGATACGGCAAGAAATTCTCGAGGTTGTACGCGCGCAGGACTCCCGAGGCTCGTCGAAAAATGTCCGTCGATAATCTTAGTCGAAGGCCGGCCGAAAGAGCAAGAGGGAAAAGCGGATGCGGGGTGAAAAGGCGTATCCTGGCAAGCTTGGAAACGCAAACACGAAGGGCGAAACCTCGAGAATGGGAGGAGGCGAATCGAGGCTGGACGTGGGGCGCAGCCGGATGAAGGATAAACGAGAAGACAATAGCGGGGAGCGTTCGATGGACGAACAATGGTGCTTTCGGCGGTGCAACCGCGCGGGGCTCGGTACCCTCGGTTTAACGCCTGGTTAATCGCGCGCGATTAACCCCTTGCTTGCCCTTTCGATCGAATTTTGTCTCGAGCGAAACGAAGGCCGCCGAGCTCCAGCGATACTCTCCTTCCCACGCTCCGGACTCTCCCGCGAAAGCTGTTCTCGATTCGTCTTTCCTGCCACACCGCGCATACGTTTAGCGTTATTACGTCCGAGCGCTTCGACTCGCGCGACCTGAACGACGAGCCACGTGGGTCTTGGATCCTTTAAGCGCCGCGAATGGTCGAGATCCGTAATAGCGAAATTCGCGATAGATCGAACGATAGACGGAATCGACGTGAAATCAAAATCAATACAAAATCGGCCCTTCGCGGCGAGAGACGGTTCGATGCTCTTCGAGAGGGGCGATGAGGGAGCAAATGTTCGTCGTTCTTCGCGGCGGAGAGCTATCCTCCTGTAGCGGAAAAGGACCGAGGGACTGTGAGGGAGGTAGCCCGCGCGAAGGGGGATAGAAGGGAATAAATGGAGAGAGTTGACGTTGGTCCGGTATTGGCTCGACGATCTCGCGCGATGGATACGGATCCAGAGGCTGGAGTAGATCCGCGAACTCGGGGAAAACTTCTGACCCTCCGAGCCGTGCAAAGATTTAACAAGTTTTCAACCGTCGGCCCGTAAGGCGTGCCCAGAGTTCCCACGCGAACGGGGCGAATCGTTACGTTCGGATTTCATTTACGATGCTTAGCCAGCGTGTCGACCACCTCCCCCACCCTCCCCGCCCCCTCCCTGGCCGCGGCCTCTCCTTCGGCCGGTCGATGGCTGTCAACGATAATGATGCCCGAGGCAGAGAAGGAAAGGAAGATCGGAGAAGGGGATCGATACGTTCGATGGATACTCGATGGATCGCGCGAAGCGCCCGTCTTCGGGGAAAGAATTTAATTAGTTTCGAACTATTCGCAACTGGGGGCATCGCGGAAATGGGTTCTCTTACGTGGAATTAATTCTCGCCCCGTGTTTTCGATGGCCACCGCTCCACCGTCGGCAGCTCTGCGGTGTTTTCGATTTTATCCAAGTAAACCGTGCACTCGTTGAAATTAAGTCGGCCGATAACGCTTTTATAATGGCCATCGTACGTTTTTACTTTCCACGAAACGATCCGCGGTTCGGAATCTTCGATTACGGGCTCAACGATTCTTAGGACGAAATAAAATAAGTATTTACGTTGCTCTTGATTTGGCGAAATGAAAAAAAAAAAAAAAACAAACGAACATACGCAAGAACGACCGTTGAGGGTAGCCGCGTGTTATCCGATCGCTCATTTAAGAATTGCCAATGATCACGGGTCGACGAAAATATTCGCGTTGCGAATGAATCACGTGCCAGATTGCATCGACGAATTCGCCGCCGTGTAGCAACGATCGAGCGACGTTGCACCTTTGCAGCGACCGCGATTCAATGGTCGCGACTCTCGTCGAGGATTTTCCAGCGCGTCGCCTCTCGCGGGATTTTCTCGACGCGCGTCGAATCGAGCGCCGAGGGGGAAAGGGCCCAAAAGAGCAACGGTTTTCTCCGCCGATAAAGACCGCTATTCGTGGACGAGACGCACGATCGAGCGAGCAAGAGGATCGCCTCGCTCGTCGATCGGGCGAGGGCTCGCGCCTCTGCGTCGGCAAACCGGGGAAAACTCTGCAACGACTCACTGCTCCCGACTTACGATCCAGAATTCGAGGTCCTCGATCCCTACCTCCTTCCTTCTCCCACCCAGGTACGAAACAGACCACTCGCGGAACTCACTTTTGGCACCAACGTTCTCTCCTCTTATCGATGCCCACGAACGGTCACGGCTAATCCTCCATTTCCACCTCGATCCTCGCGATCAGCCTCGGCATCCTCGATGATCGCGAACCTTGGGCACTGTATCGTAGGATCTTTGGCTATCTCTACGTCGATAGGAGATAACTTTGCCGGATCCGGAGGACGTCCGCTCTCGACACGATCCTAAGAGCTATGTATATCTAAGCACTTACGATCGTTTGCCTTTTCCGAGCAATCTTGGATTCTCCCATGCGACTCGTTACTCTCCTAGAAGCACGAGGGTCGTCGAGCGCGAATGTACGGATGCGTCGCCAAAGCAATTTTAGGTTTCGTTACGATTACCAAATTAGACCGCGATTTATCGATGGGCGCGACGTACCAAATAACTCGTAACTAAAATAACTAGTTTAACGTTATATTTCTTTCGTCGCTTTTGCGTATTCGCGATTGAAAGACGCACGATTGATCGACGGGTATATACCAAATTTAAACGCTTTTCCGAAAGCCATGAATTCGGTTTCAAACAGCCGGTAATTTACGTTGCGCTATTCCCGGTTCGGCGATAGACGTTCGTTCACCGCTCTTTATTCCCTTTCCGCACGCGATTCAACCTCGGCGGCGTAATGAATTTTTAGCGCAAGGGCACTCGGGGAAGCGAAGCGGGGGAGAGGGAGAGAGAGGCGAGTCTCGGCCCTCCGAAAATTACGCGCTTAATTTCAACAAGACCCTCGTCGCCGTTGACAACGAATCCTCCACTCGTCGAAAGCGTACAAAGTTACTCCCCTTTCGATCGATCTTTTAGGGCCGAGCCCTTTGCACGGACCGCCCGTCGATTCGTTAACGCCGATTTATCAACCGCGTACATCGAGAGTCCTTCCTCAACGGGCGGTTAGCGAAGTTTAACGGTAGTTAAAGACTCCCGATTTTTCCAAATGGCCAAGTTTATCGTCGAGCGCTCCCCAAACGAGCCGTTTATTACGTCGAGGATTCGACCCTGCTTCTCCTCTTTTCTCTTACAAGCGTCGTAATTTTTTCAAGCCGCGGCCTGCTGCTCGCGAATCTACCATCCAAACCTTGACGAATCGTCGCACGGAGAGGGCCGCCTTCCCAAGCAAATTAACGAGCATCGCCACCGGCACTGGCAGTAACCGCGACACTTTGTCCCGAAGTTTAAATTAAATTTCCATAACTCGGCACGATTAATCACGAGATCGCCGGGGCGCCGTTAAAGCGTCGTTAAGACTAGGCGGCTAACGAGCCACGCGGTTTGCTTTGGAAAAATTCCAGCCGCGCGCGACGACCGTCGCAGCTTCCTGCCAGCGGCGAAGAAAAATAAAGGAAATCGCACCGCGTTGTCCAACCGTCTGATAACTCTACCACCACGACTCTCTCTCTCTCTCTCTCTCCCCCCCCCTCTCTCTCTCTCTCTGTCGTTCCTCCGGGGTACGCTATTCGGTCAATGGCTCATCGCCGGTTGATTCTCGATCGGCCGAAAGGGAACGCGACACTCTCTCGATCGGGATGGCAAAAGTCCGTTTGGATGGAGAACTGGGAGAAATCACGAACTTTGGGACACGTCGTTCGGGTAGGTGGTCGAGGCTCGAGCTCGCCGCTCGCACCGCCGGTAGTCGAGGCTCGGCCGCTCGTGTTCGACAACGATCCTCCTCGAGGAGCAAGGGCTCGGCCGTGCTCGCGTTGTACGTGGTCAGTTCGGCGTCGTGGAGCGCACTGAGTGTAACAGCCCCACCCGCTACGAGGAAACTCGACGCCGGGCGTCGCGTAGATTCATCCCCATCGGTTGCCCGGAGCAACGCCGGCATACGGGGAGCCGGAGCGACGCAAGCGTCCCAGACAACCCCGAAGACCCAGACGACGCGCCGCTACCGACAAATATCGCCCTCGAGGAGGAACCGGTCACTCTCACCCTCTTCGTCCTCGATCTCTCATACCGAACTGCCCGTATATTTAGGGACGAATGCCGATTTATTTGCAGGTTTTTACGTGCTTTCCGCTTTGTACTCGCTGCGCGATCAACTTGGAGCGCAGAATCGGTGTCGATCCTATCATCGTCGCGACATGCCACCGATGCACGTTCCTTCCGAAAAGCGAATCCACGTCTCTCTTGCGCCGTGCATCGAGTTTCGACGAAGTCGAGATCGTCCGCTTGACCGTGGCGTACTCCCATGTTTAACCCACGTCTCTTTGGGAGTATCTCGATCGAAACGTTTTTCGGTCGACTCCCGAGTCGAGAATCCGTTTGGGATCGAGCGCCGCTTCCCTCCGATAGCGCTTTTATTCCGCCTCGATCCGCTCTTGACTCGACTTTCGCTCAAACTTTGATGCCGCATCGATCTTAACCCAGTTCTCCGCTCCTTTCGACGCGGTCTCGATCTCTCCGTCCTCCCGATTCTAGCCGATTTTGCCTCTGCCTTTAACTCCGTCTCGAGCGCGATCGATTTACTTTCGCATTCCACCACGATCGTCCCCGATCTTGCCTTCCGGTCGACCAAGACCTATCTTCGATACTTCTTCCGCTCGCGCGAATATATCACGAAGGATGTATCGGGTAAGATCGGCGATTTAAGAGACCGCGCGGTTTACTCCGTGGTCCAAATAAATTACGCGTGGCGTGCAAATTCCTCGGGCAATTAGAGCGCTTCGAGGAGCACGACGAGGCGCTCGGGAAACAAGGCGGATCGCGCACCAGCCATTCGATGTTCCGATTCATCGAGATCGCTGTATCTTGGCCAGAATTTAGTTGCCCGGGACGTGTAAGACCTTCGCCGGTACAATTCCAGTACGTACGCGCCGACGCAAAACTCTACGGACGCTCGCCAAACTTTCGCGAGGATCTTCGAACGATTGGAAGCCGATCGAGTATTTCGATCGAAACGATATCCCTTTGTATTCCTTTAGGATCGTCGATGCTAACGATACGATATCGAAAGAATTTGCCGTACTGTTAATTTAGCAAAAAAAAAAAAGGACAAACAAAACTTTTGGGCGGGAGTGTAGACGCCGTAGAAATGTACGGCGCACATGCGATCTACCGCAAGGTACCCCCCGGATACTTATTTTTATTCCCACCGTAATAAAGGACATAACGCACCATCACCGCGAGTCTTTTTCCTCCGTCTCTCCACGTCGGATATACGCGTATTCTGGAATCCACGTTTCGCCATTAGCAATGTTTTTTATACCCTCCGACCTCGGGCCGGATATTTATTTTCCGAAAGTGGGAACGACCCGGAGGACGTTGTCCACGTTCGAGCGTAAAACGCGTCGCTTTCGTTCGAAACCGGTCGTCTCGAGCGGTCACGGTAGGAGGCGAAGGGTTAAGGTATCGGTAAGATCGTCGTTGAGCACGGCCGTATCGCAACGTTACGTTATAAACCGACATCGAGCGGTTGGCTTTCCGATAGGAGGGATTATATTAATACGAGTATGCCGGTGCACGAGCCATGGTTTCGGCCATAGCCGGCATCGCCAGAATGAGCCTGTCGGCATGTTTTGATGCATGACCGTTCGCTATTCGGTTATCGATTCCCGACTTGGGTCGATTCGATTTCGTCCCGGCCGGATTGAATCCCGGCGGATCCGCCATACGACCGCGTCGAGGCTCGCTCGAATTTGCTTCGAGCACCGCGCTCGGTCTCAAACGTTCGGCCCGACCGTCTTTGATCCAACTTTGGCCAAGACGATCGAACTTTGGACATTGGGCCTTTAGCCGTACGCGCGCCACGCCGCGGCTCGTCCATTGCGAATGTACTCCGCGACGGTTACGATCTTTGACTCCTGATTTAATCGAGATCGGGACTAATGGAATTTCCGAGATAGCCCGAGTTAACTCTCCCGCCTGGTTTCCCGCTTTGAGCATAATATAGCTCCCTCCCGTATCTTGCCGGGATAATTTGGTTCGACCTTCGTCGGCCGCGCGATTAGGAAATTGAGATCGTACTCCGCGTCGCGAAACGAGGAAAAAATAACGCGATATCTTTGGTCGTTCGGACACGCGAGGATACGCGTTGTCTTTCCGAGTCATTCGAAATCCCAATGGGCGATGGCGTTTGCGCCGATCGTCGATCAAGGAAGCGTGCAGCGCGCATTATAAATTTTCGTCGGTTCCCGAATCCGTTAAAGCGTGCCGAACGACTGCCCAAAGTGAGATTGGGTTTACACGGACAAATAAAAGGGTGGCGCGGTGGTATCGACCTTCCGCGTTGAACGTTTGTCGCGGAATTGACCGGTGGGCGCGGAAGGTTCGTTAAAAGTCGACGAGGTTTCACGGTGGGCCGCACTTTAATTCGGTGATCGAGGGGATTCGAATCGAGAGTCAACGGAGGGACGTTTATTCGAGGCCGGCAGATCTCGAAAGGCCGAGCAGCCGAGGCGTTAACGGATGGCGGCCGCGGTACGAATGGCCGGAGGTAAGGAGAAAAGGGTACACACCGTTTCTCGTTAAGAACCTGTCCAATTTTCCTTTCTCCGACTCTCGGGACGTCGACCGTTCCCCCTCTTTCCCTCACAATTTACCCTAATTAAATACATTCGCCCGGAACGTACGTTCTCGACCGGCAAGAAATTTCGAGATACATCTCCGGCTCCGCCGGGGACTTTCTCTCTCCTTCCTTAACCTTAAACGTCTTGCTGTACGCGCCGGTGCTCACCTCTGCGCGCACGTGCATTAATCACGCGCCTATTCGACCTCTCGCGAGAGCCTTGGAGAACTTCTCCCCCGACGGCTATTTAAATATCTCGGAAACGATTCGCCACTCCGATGTTTGCCGTAACAACGATCCAAGCCGCTCTTTCGACGTATCTCCAAGTTCGTGCGAAACTCCTTCGCTCTGCTATTCAACCCGAGATCGCTTACCTCCTCAGCAAATTATCGTAAAATTGACCACTCGAAGAGATCCTCGCGTTGCTCGGACTGGGAACATTTTGGAATGCTCTCGCTTCGCTTTCTACGATCTACTCTAACTGGAGCCGGCAAAAATCGGAGCTTCGGCCTTTAAAGTAAGAGAACGAGCTCGAACGCGCGCTTCGCTATGACTCGGCGTAAGGTAGTATCATTTCTAGCGTTTCATCGTTACCACCTACCCCGTTACCGAGGGTCATTAATCCAAGGGTAATATAGACGCGCTGTGCGCGAACTTTATCAAACGGCAAAATGGTACACGCACCGCCGCGTTAACGGCGAGCCGTGCATTAAGCGCGCTTGCATTCGAATTCAATATGGAATACGTTGCGTTACATTAGCCGTGGCCAAGGATACTGCGGGCGAGCCACCTCGGAATAACTGGGTTAATTAGCCGTTTGCCGTTAATTCCTGGATCGACGCATCGTCCACCGACGGTATTGGGAGGTATCGCGTGCCTAGCCGCATTATCCGGAATTTTCACATTCGCGCCGATCTATGTATCAATTTCGTTACGCCCATTCGGCGAAATTTTATCGGCGAGCGTCGGCCTAAAAGTTCCGCCAGGGAGCGTAAGCGCGCGCACCATTCGTACCGCGGATATGCCGTTTCTACGGTGAAAGAGACAAATTTTGACGGCGGATTATTCCACGCGCGGTACGCGCGCTTTAAATTAATCCGAACGCCGCTCGATGCTAAATTTATTATCCCCGCCTCTCGTAAATGGCGCTGCAAATAATCACGGTGCGGACGTTGCTGCGCCTCCGTTATCCAGCGCGGCGCGTCTAATGCGACGAACGTTCCGTTTGATTTCGTTCACTTCCATGCGAGGCTAACATCTCTTACCCCCCCCCTCCCCCCCCCCTCGCTCCTTCCCCGTCACTTCTCAACTTATGTTCGGGCTCGAGACTTCGATCGCAGGGATCTCGGAGAAAGTGGCGGGCGCAAATTAGATTTTTAACTCGGGACGCAACGTGAGCCACGGTCGAAGGACGACATCGATCGCGTATACTCGCGCGACAAACGTAATCGACGAGACGCGTACTGGTAGCGCGTGCAACGTGAAATTCTTTCGCAAATGCCTCGAGTTGGTATTACTCCTGCACGTACGTTTACTCCGTAATCCCAAGGGTGCTTTTCAAAGCTACGTCCAAGAGCTCGAGAATCTTACGACGACTCTGGAAACTAGAACTTAAACCTCCTACGCGCATCGGATACTCGCGCAAGCCCCGGTTTACTCCAGGTTAACTTCGTTCCTCCACGCAGCCGCTAAATTTGATGCTAAAATCGAGAATGGCCTAACTTTGGATCGAGCGCAGAGTCAAGCGGGACGTACCTTCATTCGAACTATTCTTCGTTATTTGGGAGCGTCGATGATGCCACCGCTACAATATCGTCCACCTATTCCGCGGCTCCCCGTATATACCTCTACGCGATACACAAGTTCCTTCGAGGAGTTACGCCAAGGGCGTAAATGCGTCGATCGTCCGTAAAGGGTTAACGAAAGCGCCGTGGGCTGTGGCCGAATCGCGGCCCGGGTAGGGACGTGCCTTATCGAGCGGCCAGCGGAAAGAATGCAAATCAAATTCGCGATTGCGGGAACGGGATGCGGGAGAAAGGAGTACGATCCGATAGGGTAGGATAAATGGACGAAACGTGGCGGAAGCCTCGCAGAAGTTCCGCGCTGCGGGTGTTCGATGCAGGGCCAGAGGAGGAGGAGGAGGAGGAGGAGAGAGGGAGGAGAGAGAGAGAGGAGAGCAGCCACCCTGCAAGTCGGCCACGGCGTCCTGGTTTTTAACGGAGCCAATCGTGCCCTCCGATCGGAAAGCACCCTAGGCCCGAGTCAATCGTTTCGCGAGCGTATCCCTTAATTGCTCGATTTATTCTGGCGGGATAATCAAAGGAGACGAGCAGAGCCGGGAAAAATAATTAGCGAACTCCATCGAATCGAAGCGAAATTTCGAGCACGCCGAGCCCTTATCCATCCTGGAATCTATCGGAAAGAACGATCGATCGTCCCGCAGACCCGTATCTCGCGCTGTTTACCCAAAGAGGATAATTACCTGCCTAATTCCGCTCTAACGTTCCCCGCTTTTCCCCGAGCGTACGCGTGGCGATGCTTCGACGCAAACTCTCCAACGGCGAGCGGCTCTCCGAGATAAATCGCGCGTCGAGCGGATAAAAAGGAAGGGTGCTCGGCCAAACGAGCTCGGCGGACGGTGGCGAAGATCGAAGAAGCGGACGGCGCCCATCCTCGCTCCGTTTTTGCCCCCAGAAGAAGGAGGCTTCTGCATGCTTACGCGTAGGATGCGGGCGAATTACGCGAAGACCGCAGGATGCGACGCTTAGGCGCATGCCCAACCTAAGTGCGCCGCTCTCGTGCAATTACACCACCTGTGCGCGTGTGCGCGTGTGCGCGTGTGCCCGTGCGCCCGTGTACCCTGCACCTGCTCCTTATTTACCTCGGCCAGATGAACGCCACGGTTTTTGCATCCGCGACATCCGATGGCAATCCCGGCATCCGGGACGCGCCGAGAGATCGCTCGGGGCTATCGGATCCTCGAGAAAATTGCGAAACGCGGCGAGTCGAGGGGCCGCGATATTTGTTTTCCTACTTTATTTCGTTTCATTTACGGAGCTAGCTTTGTGAAAAATCGCGGGCGTAGCTAAGTTTTAAAAGCGAGCGGCTCGTCGTACCGGTGCAGCCTCCTCTAGGGCCGGATAGTTATCGAGCTAACTACCGTAGGACAACTTTCGTATTCCGAACTTTCCGATTATTAAACAGGGAACTTGGGATATATTTACTCCGGTGGATTTTTTCCCAAAGCGAGGCTCGTTTGCCGTTCGCAAGTCGTTGGAGCAAGAGTTTCGCCCCTTTGCGCGATTTTCCCTCTTCCCGGGCCAATTGCTTCTCCCCGTTTAATGCCAATTTGTATAGCCTCCTCCCCGAATCACCGATGGCCGAACGCTCGATGCGAAGAGCAAAGAAACGACGCGGAGTCGATGCTCGATAGCGACCGGCGCTCCTTTCCAAAGCTGCGTCGAAAAAAATGTTCTTGATCTCGACGTTCGTAAATCCTACTCGCGGTCATTCGTGAATCAAGGCGGAATACTCGGAGGCGCACGATTGCTTCCTTGGTGGTCCAGGAATCCGGTCGAAAGTCCATATACGGGGGCGAGCACGCGCCGATTGGAATACCGCGTTTCGCGTTTTTGGAATAATCTGCGTCAAGTGCGGCGGCGAGGCGCCGAAACGCGCGCCTCAATGCGCGGATGCACGTTCGGGTGCATACGCATAGGTGCACCGCCGCGGTGAGCTCCGTATCGCGACTTCTCCGCGCTATGTCAGCTCGGGAAACCGTTCTGCTTTATTGTTTCGAGTCTCGCAAATTGCCGGCACCCGCGAGCGTCCGAATTCCGGCGGACGGTTCTTCGAAGTTGCGGAGGGGAGACCGGGACTCCAAAAAATCGATTCGTCACCCGCACGAGCGGGTGGAAGGACGGAGGAGAAAAACCGAACGAGCGGAAAAACAAATCGTGCCAAGCTCGCGTCTTCGTTTTTCAAACGAGCATGCACCCGCTTTTGATTAAATCAATTCCATCGCGATATCGTAGATTGTCCTGACCGGGACGGAGGTGCTGGCCGATGGTAATTAATTGCGCTTTGTTCGAAGCGATCTTGATTATATTCTTTGCCGACAACGTCCAAGGGGAGCATCGAGGTGCCGGCAGAATGGAAGGCTCCGTTCGAGGCAATCTTGATAATGATCTTCTCTCTCTTCTACCGGGAAATTACAAAATTCTTCGATCCACGGGGTAGCCGTACGACTTTTTCTTCGGCAGGAGAATTAGTTACGTTCCGCTGACAATGTCTTCGCGATATTCGTCATCGTCCAAATGAGATTTGCAAGATTAATCGCATTAGCGATTAGGACAGAGTTCTCATCGCCACGCGTGTTTATCCAAACTAATATATATCCGAGGATGGTCTCGTGTTTTGCGAAGGGACCATTAGTCGCGCAAAAGGACCCTAGTCTCCTAAATTGAACGATGCAAAAACTGGGGCAAAGGGTGAAATTTAATCGTGGCCCTTGACGAAGGCGGCACTGCAGAAAAACTCTCTTGAACGCGAATCGGCGAAACGTTGGTTGAAATAAAAACGTACATTGGCATCAAACGCGCACGGTCCGTATCTCGCAAAGATAATATCCTACGTAAGTACAAAGGAAACCATCCTCGTGGTACGCGACAATTTGGACCCGTGCGTGCAAGAACCTCGCGGTATTTCCAAAAACCGAATACAAATCTCCTTGCACGCGCACGTTTTTTCGCGCGCAATTTTTCCGTAGCCCATTTCGGAGATGTTCGAAGCGGCGTGGAGGAACGTGTACAAAATAACGATATTAATGACGAGATAATAACGATATATAATAACGCGGCGGGCCAGTGAGCTCGCACGGACCGAACCTGGGGACGCCATTAAAAAAGCCCGGCAGTGACGAAAAAAAATGTTTGCATTTTTTCGTCAAACGTCCAAAGCACGGCCTAGCAGACACTTATTATCATAGTTGCGCTCCCGGTATAAACAATAATGATGCTTGGACGTTTTAATTAAGGGAAATACGTGCCGTCGACGCGCACAAACTCGGTACACTGCGAACCGTTCCGAAATAACGGATGGCGCTCCTGACTCCCGCAAAACAGCATCAACGTTTAATATGCACGTAATTAGCGATACATTTCACGCGCATAATCATTAATATCGCGCGGACGAATTTACGAGTCGCGAAATTTTCGCGAATCCGCGCACATTTGCGCTTTCGCTAAAGCTTTATTCGAGAAAAAATGGGTCGCTCTTAAACGAATTCCCTCGATAGAAAAACAGAAGGATGCCGGTCGTATACGACCCACGACGTAGGACGATGCATCGAACGAGCCTTCCGTCCGTCGGAGAATTTTTATTCATTTTATTATCCGCGAACCAGCAATTATAGTAATTATTGGGCGTATCAACGGGCCAGCACGGAACGCCTCGACTTTCCAAACTTTCCAAACCGAATCTACGCGTAGATCCCACCGAAGCGGCGAACCTGAGGTAAATAAATTATAAGAGTCCGCTCCGATGCACAAAGAACCGGATTCCACGGCGTGTCCAGCAGCGGTATCGACTTTCGTAGACGCGGGATTTATCCGGAGGCTCGTCGAGCTACACGCCAAGCAAGAGGGTTAACCGCCGGCCGTAATTCCTTCGAACGATAAATCCCGTAAGCACGGTTTGCAAAACGCATTAGGCAAATCCAATCGGCGCGAACGGCGGTTAGGTCTTCCGCTACGTCCTGCAATCGCCCCTCTCGAGTCTCCGATTACGTATTACGCTAGGAGCGAAAGTTTTAGAAACGAGTCGCTTTCCTACGATTCGGCCAAGCTTTTCCCGAGAAGGCGATGTATGGTTTTAGCAATAAATAAGGAATTTTTAGCAATAAGAAGGAATTTTCAATCGCTCCAATCGACTCTCGCGTCTCTTCTTCGAACGACGCGCGTGGCACGTTCGAAGGCGCATATCGCCGAAGTAAATATCGAAGAGCTCGACGCCGCTCGGGGATGCCCCGCGAGTTGGTGGTATACGAGAGGAGAGGGGAGGTAGGGGGGTGAGAAATAAGGGTTGCGACGCGAGGGCTCGGACCGTGCCCCCTCGGAAGGCCGCGAGGAGGACCGGGGGACCGATGCTCGCTTTACGACACCCCGGAGCGCCCTCCGCGCCGTGCTACAACGATGCCCGAACGGCCGCTTACTTTTTCCCTTTCGGTTTTCAAGGACGATGACGTACGGGACGGCCAGGCCCGAGTGGCCACCGGACTGGAGAGATTCCTCTCTTTATTCGCCTTTTCGAGAGCGACCGTTACGCCGCCCGCGACTCGCTACGTGGACAAACAAAGAAAGCCCGTGGACCGGCGCTCGGCTGGAAATATTCCCCACTGGCCTCTCGACTAATTTTATCCGGCGTCTGCAACGTAGTGCCGTAGCCATAGCGACCCCTGCCGATAGATTTCTGGACTTGCTCCTCGAACGGAATAGTAGATCTTGTATTTCCGACAAATCGATCGTCCCGTTGGTCCACCAGTCGTAGCGAACAGCTTACCTTGATCGTTCGTACGACGTAAATCGAGTACGCTAAACGCTCATACGGCCCAGGATCGATGCGTCGACTTTCTCCAGCGGCGAATCGACGATAGAAGTTTCGTCGAAGATGGCGCAATCGAGGACGCGTCGGCCGGGACTGGCTCGTGGCGGGCAGATTTTCGGTGTGCGGATCGTATGGAAAATGAGCCGTAGGCGGCCAACGAGATTCGAAGCCGGCGCTGACGCGTGCGAACGCCGGCGTCTATCCGATACGTCGGCAGTCCTCGATTCGAAATTCACGATCTCCAGCACCGTCCATTGACGCGTGCCTCGCGCCGGCCGACCATTCATTTGGCCTCGTTAATTGCAACGGATCTATCGATTGGTTTCACCCAACAGCGATGTTGTCACCGGATTGCGGATTGCTCACGGATGTGTTACCGCTCTGTTTTCGGAGAGGAGCGGATTTGAGATCGCGTGTCGCAAAGGCAACCCCCTGGAATAGTATCGATTTCTACCGATCGATTTCTCGAAAAAAATACGAAAAAAATACGAAAAAAATACGAAAAAAATCCTCGAAAAAAATACGATAAAATCCAGGCGATGGTGCGAAATTATATAAATTCTCTTATCGATTTATAGTTTTGTAAATCCGATGACGATCCGTATTGGTTTTTGCACCTCGATAAGAGTCTCTTTCGGCAACCGAAATATCGTCGCATCTCTCTACGAAAGTAAGGCTCCAAGATCGAATAGGCGAAACTTTGGATTCAACGTCTAACGCGATTGCTCAAACATGGGCGATCCACGACTTTTATGCGTCGCTCGTACAAAATCTCTTGGTTTCGCGATAACTTCTTCCGTACTACCTCCGTTAATCGGAACAAAGGGACGCACCTTAAAGGTCGTAAGGTTTTCCCGCGTCGTTTCCGTGAAGAACGCGAGAAGCGAGGAAAAGAGGGTCGAAAGGAAGACGGAGGGGATCCAATGGAGGGTATTATAATCGCGCGTTCGCGGATTACTCGATCGTGGTTGCGCCTGACGCTGTCTAGACGGCATCTCCGATTCCCGGAGAGCCCCGCGGGAGCTGCTCGATATTTATCCATCCATCGTCTCGGGCCGTCCCAAAGGAGCGTTCGTTCGGGACGTTCCAGTTCGAGGGGGAGCGGTGACGAGGATGCTCCCGGTATGGAGCGAGCGGAGAAACTTGCGAAGGTAATAACGTACCCTCGGAAACGTCGAGTGTCGAGTGTCTGATGGATTCTCCGTGCGTTACGTCTCGGGGAATTAAAGAGGATCCGAGAAAAGATTGCGGCGGGAGCTCGAGCGGACGATGATCGAAACAATTTGCTGGAACGAACGTTCCGGGAAGAATCTGGCCCCTTCTCCGTTCTTCCTACGTTTTACCGCCAAACGCGATGGCCACTTATCGAGCATATTTGGGTGTACACTCGGAATCGATAATTTGTTCCACGACCCCCTGAAGAGGAGCGTGGAGAAGCTGGAATACGATTGCGGAAGTACCAAACGGCGAGGAACGGCCGATATATCGACTCTACGATCGACGTGCGATCGATTGGATAGGAGGGGGCAAATATCATATTACGGAATCTGCTATAAATTATCGTTCGTATAAGAAGGTGGAAAAGGAGCGCGTTATCATTAAAAATTAAAAAAATCTCCTTCGAGGGAAAACATTTGCATTTGAGTTGTTTCAGAAATTACCGAGTCGATCGAATCCGAGTACGCGCGTTCGATCGTGAATTAATTTACGAGAGGCTCGTGGAATATACGCGAGCGTGGAAAAAACGAGGATTCGCGAAGGTATCGGAACTATGTTCTCGAGATCGCGAGGGATAGCGAGCTGATAGCCGCGAAACTTTGTAAAATTTAATTGTACACATATTTGTAAAGTACGAACATTGTATATAGAGGTGAGAATTGCCGAGAAATAAATTCAGAGTTTCTTCAAAGATACGATCATATTTTTTTAATCCTGGGTACCCAAATACGATCCGATT